>OY979720.1:16244429-16585938 GCA_963855995.1 Muricea muricata
GCTTTACTAAAAACAAGAAAACTAACAACGAATATCTCTAAGGCTAAGGTTCAGTTCTAATGTCAATCATTTGCATTTCTTCCACATAATATTTGATGCTCCTTTGCTGCTGACTTTGTCTCATATTTTCCTCGGTTAATACAGATGGTTGACCGGCAAGTTGGCGTATTTCCTCTGCACCTTTGTCCACAAACAAACTGCGGGTGTTAAGTATGTCAATCAATGGAGCAGGTTTCTTCCGTCTGTTATTTAGCATTTCTATATCATCGCCAGAATGTCCCTGCTCTACGCTGTCGTCTGTTTTAAACTCTGCCAGGATATCCTCGTGTGGGACAAGCTTTGGGCAGCTTTTTCTTAAAGATACTATAATCCCCTCTGCTAAAAACATGAATGGATCGTCAGTATCGTGAACAGCATTTTTCTGTGCTTCACTACCAATTCCAGCTTTCCGAAGCAATTCCGAACTGTCTCCGTTGGCACTCTATCCCATGTACTTTCGCACAGTCGCTCCACGTTAAAATGCCTTTATTGACCTTATGACGCCTTGATCCATATGTTGCGTCTAGCTTGCACGTCGTGCAAAGTTACCATCGAAAAAAAATCTATTAACTTGAGCGACGGACACGGCACGCAAGTTCCACGTACACTTAAGTTCTCTGGACATGAAAAATATGTAAACATTTTACAAAAAGAGCTGCGTATGCTAGACTAGTAAATGAGTTGTGACGATATTGAAGCAAATTGTAAGTTATGGATGTTTGAAGCTATGCATGGAAAAATTGATTAAACTGCTTTTGTTTAAATCGAATTTACGCTTTCGAATTATGAAATTTAAGTTTCATTCTAGGTTTTCAGGTCCTCGTTTCGAGATTAAATTAGAGTTCGAGTAAACAGGGGAAATTTGACCAAGGGACAATGAAATATTTAAAGGCTTTTAACACACTATTTATTATTTAACACATATTTAAAAAAATTTAACACATTATCCAGTCCATGGGATTCTCAACCAATCAGGAATGAGGAATATTTAAAAAAAAAGCAGTTTGATCACCATTAATGTTACGTTAATACTAAGCAATTACCATTATTACTTAATTAACACTAGCTCATGCAGCAGAACCGCGAAATACATTTTCTAATTTGAAATATCTGAACTTTTGAAAAACCCATATCCTCGTAAGTTGGTTACAATTGAATCAATATGATTCAGAAAAACCAAGAACAAACTAATAATCTTATTAATAATCACAAATGCGTACATCGATTTAAACACCCGTATTAATGGACCTTATATGCATAAATCGTGGACCGGAACGTGTATCCTAGGAAACAGGAACTTATGGATTGCGATTGGTCACTGTTTGCGAGCAGTGACCAATAACAATGCGTAAATTCCCGTTTTATAATGCACAAGGTCTATAGCATGCGTATCTATTCGCAATTAGCACTAATGCGTAATGCACAGAGATAAAGGTCAGCTTTTTACAGATACTACTTGGCTGATGAAAATCTGAAATGTATGCTTATTTAATTGGCCTGCTTGCTTTTGTGCTCCTTGTCCAAATTATACTCGGTGAAAAAAAGATTTTATGCAAAAAGCCAAGGAAATTTCATCTTATTAAAAGAGGTGAGTTTGTAAGTAAATACTGTAATAATAGTGCCAGAAGAAGATGGATTTTGTCGCAGGAATATTTATACAAGTTGATTCTTATTACAATGTAATATTTTCTTTCATCATCA
The DNA here is from genome assembly GCA_963855995.1 of Muricea muricata. NCBI lineage: Eukaryota > Metazoa > Cnidaria > Anthozoa > Malacalcyonacea > Plexauridae > Muricea > Muricea muricata. The sequence goes on from OY979720.1 coordinate 16,246,170, forward strand.
AATACGAATCGACCTATTGCACAGGCCAAACGCACACGATAACTGTCATTCTTTATTAGCTGCGACGTTAATTAAATCATGCATTTTGGCGTTGTTTAAAAGACGACAGCAGCTATTTCAGGAGTCAAGCAGTGTGGAAACAAAGTCGCTTTAGCGCCTTAATTATTATAGTTCGTTCTAATAGGTTTTTTGAAAACAGATTGCTAAGCATTTACCGCTTAAATGCAAAGATTATTCAGCATTCATTCTGCAGTTGAATTTCTGCATGACGGCGTTGTCAGGTGATGGAAAGTACGCATACACTTAGTATCTACTTCACACGTGCATGATTCGTATCAAGGCTGTCTTCCACTTGGCGGAATTTTCTGAGCGAAATGGAATGTTTCATTACTTTTTCTGGCTGAGAGCTCACAAACACAAAAAAAAATTCGCTCGGCGCGCAGTGGAAAACAGACTTAAAGGTGGCTGCTTTTCACTCAAAGAAACGTTAATTGTCGTGCAAGGAAAGGATAGTGAATATACAGCTCAAAATTCATGTTTAACTTTCTGTACTTTTTACTTTTGGAAATGTTGAACAAAAGAAATTCCGCTTATAATTTGCAATGCATGTCTAAACATTCTCGGCTATAGACTTTTCCCCAGCGTTATTTTGGGCGGTTCATTAGGGCATTAAAGCATTCAAATTCGGAACTAGCGCTGGACTTTTAAGGAGAAGCCTTTTTGGGGACATACTTTACAAACAAGTTCATTACATTGATCATTCTTCGATCTTCGCGGCTTAAGTCGCAGTATGTCCTGTGTTAACAAATTTTAGTATTTAGCCACTATTTCACTTAAATAAAATTTAGACGTGTTGTATAATAACAATAATAGCCCGATGTTTGTCGTAATCAACGGAAGCAGAAGGATGAGACAGACAACTCCAACTGAGGGCTTGATCATTCCTCATATCATGCGAAAACCGATTAGTTTAATAATTTCTTGTTTTTTCTATTTAAAATATTCAAAAGATTTTAACACATGTACCTATTTGTAAAATTGTTTAAAAAATAAATTTGCTCTGTAAACCAAATTTTTTTGCATTTTCTTCCCAAAATATACATCCAATCCATGTCAAGGGAGTTTGGTTTGTGTTTTTCCTAGGGTTTTTAATTTTTTGTGAGAAAAAATGTTCGAATATTTGGTGCCTTTAAAACATATGATAATAAACAGACGGCTCAGGCGAACGTTAAAGGGACATGGCAATATAAACTGAATATGGTTATGCAAAATTATTCAGAAAGTGTGAAGTTGTTGGATCATAGCATTGCACACGCAAAGTTACAAGTTGTACACATAAGACGAATTTTAGTGTTTGTGTGTTTCATAGCAATTAGAGAACAACAAGCTTTTCACACAAACTTTTTGTTCACAAAATTGGAAGCAATGCGCATGCTCAAAATGTTATTTGTAGCTCAGCCATGTCTTTCAACAAAATGTACATGTTCAGATTTGGGCGCAGTCATTTGCAGGTTATATAATTAATCAATCAGGATTAAGAATGCATATAAAGAGATGATAATAATGATTGTTACCTTCAACAAAAGCACGATGACTGAAGGCAGCAAGACAACTTGATTACACCATACAAGCATTTCCGTGTTTGAATACCGTGAAAACTGAATCAATTTTTAAATGAATGATAATTTAAAATATGTTACGGTATAACAAAAATTTCATCATGACCACACGTGACGATAAATATTATTAATTTTCAGATCAGGTATTGGCAGATCATGTTATAGCAAGCTACATGGTCCGATCTTCAGGAGAATGTGTGCTGCATTGTGCCGTGAACGAAGATTGCAGGTCGATCAATTATCAATACACGTTGGACCTGTCTGGAATTCCTGGTCTCTGTGAGATCAACAATGCAACACTGGAATCATGTCCTCGCAGACGCACGGCAGTCAATCGTGTTGGACACGGCTATTACAGAGATACAGTGGATTTACAAGCTGTGACGGTAATAATTATACAATAATTCCTTAACAGATTGTACTTGTTATGTCGAAATTGTTACATAGAATAAATAGACCGGGGGGGGGGTAAAATAGCGTGTAAAGCCCCTCATACCTCGCGAGTTTACCAAGATGTTTGAGACTAGCAACATATTTGTATAAATTAAACTTGTATGGAGATATACAAGAACGCAGACACCACTGCATAAGGTCAAAATTTGTGAAACATGCCGTGTTCACATGTAGAGGTAACTTTGTATAGGTTAAATATCGAGTAGGAGGGAATCATGTCATATGTTATTATACGTCATCGAATATTTTTTATATGGTATAAATCCCATAATCGGTGTATTTAACTTGAAGACGAATTTATTCGAGATTTTTCAGCAACTTTCATCGAATTATCCATTCAAGGTAAATAACCTGGATATATCTCGCAGTACATCGAGGAAAACCGACTCAAAAATAAATTGATTTTAGTTGGTGTCTTCATGATCAATCACAGCACTTTGACAATAATTTGTCATTTGCTTTAACCCCCCCCCCCCCCCCCCCCTTGAATATCATTTTATGCTTGTGTGCCAGATAAAATTTCTCTAAATCCTATTTTGCACATGATCTGTTTCCAATTCCATTGCAGGCTACTGGATCACAAAAGGATCCAGTAAGATCTTGTAAAGATGTCGCAAATTGTCATTTCCACGATGGCGAATACTGGATTTACTCTGATGAAATTGATATGAATCCGGTGCAAGTTTATTGTTTCGTGAACCTACCCAGCGGTTTGTTTACATTCGTTTTTTTACAAGACAGTATGCATTTTTTACCAAATTTTTTGAACAAATCTATGAAACCGGGCCAGTCCAGGACAAAATTAGTATAAAATTAGAAAAACAAGTAAGAGAAGACTCTAAATTCGAAATGGCCTAGCGTATTGTATATATGAAAATGTAAATAATATATCACTTTCTGATAAATTAAATTACATTATATTACATTACATTATTTCATTACATTGGATTAAAATTACGTTTCAAAACATTATATCGATCGTTCTTCTGCTACCACTAAATAAATAAAAAGATAAATAAATTTCCTGACAGATTCCGCAATAAATCTTGCATATAATAAAACCACCACACAAAGTTCAACGGCGCATTCTGGCGTTGCCAGCAGGGCTGTGGATGGAAAGAGAGAATCATGGTACGCTAAGAATTCCTGCACTCATACAGTTCAACAAGATTCTCCATGGTGGAGAGTAGATGTTGGAAATGTGGTAAGGTTTAATCAGTTGTTTCTCTCTCTCTCTCGCTCTGGTCTACTGTTTAAAATTTTATTACGTTTCGGGGTCAAGCCCCTTCTTCAGAATGACATTCATTCATCCCCGTCTCCTTAAATACCTTCTATAATTTGCATATAAACATTAATTAAACCTCTTCTTTTAAATAAAAAACATATATGACATACATACAAAATATATGTGACGCACAGTACAGCTCTCGACTAATGAAAATCCATAATGAACACCCACGCAGTATTTTATAATTATATCATGCAATAGACAGCATCGCCAGAAAAAATAAGGTTCATGCTTATTTCTATATAGTACTTCATTCGCAAGCTGATCATCACCAATCGCTCTTTGCAATGGCAAATGCTGTCTAATTTTCAAATCAGGATTCGCCTTTCCCTGGATAACAACGGCAACTCCAACCCTTTATGTGGAGAATATCATTCACTGCAGAAAGCTGAAACAAGGAACATCGTGTGTCCAAATCCCATATTAGGAAGATATGTGAATATCATCATTCCTGGACCTGGTAAAATTCTTACTTTATGTGAAGTCGAAGTGTATCCTTAGTAACCTTGAAGAATACCCAAAACCGTGACCGACCAATTAACGCACGTCAAGGAAATGTGAAAGAACAACATGCACTTCAAACAAGATTTACTAACAACGGGAATATTAACTTTTTCATTATATTTGAGTAATTTTTTTGTTTACTGGATGGTATATCATGTTGATTCACATACGAAATATCAAATATATCGAGCATATATCAATTAATTGAGAGTCAAGAAATCGGATAAAAGATCGTTTTTGCTCTTTAATTAATTAATTAAATAAAATGGAATTGACTTAAATTTAACAAGTTTAACCGCATGCATGTAAATTAACTGCATGCATGTAAAACAGGTAATTCAATGAAATATTTTGTGTGCACTCGCCTTTTTCATGCTAATTACAGTATTCTAATATGTAACGTGTTTATTATTTACGCAACCATACGAATATATTAACCAATTAATGATATACAAGAAGAGGTTTCTCGACTGTGATTGGTCAATTTCAATACAGTTAGTCCCAAACAGGGGTGCAAAAAGCTGTAACAACAGAAGAACAAATGAAATTTGACGGGAGTGCAAAAAAAATTTGACGGGAGCGCAGGAAAACGGGAGTGCAAGTTTTCTTAACAAAACAAGTAAACATGACGGGTGAAGTTTGAGAGCAGTTGCGGTCAAATTTGCTGGTATCTTAACGAAATCTATTTATTTAAATAAAATACATCACTATCGGGAAGTTCCGACTACTTTACACCTATTTGTCACGACGTTATGGTCGTAAATTCAACGTTTATAAAGGAAAAAGTGAAGGGGAACGAACGCGATGTAAAAGTACAGTTGTATTGCGTGTATTATTGACGTGAACATTTTTTTTATATTATTAGCAAGTAATAGCATGGCATTTCTCGTGCAATTTGAAAATAAAATACACTCGTCAGTCTTCATAATTAGTGGGAAGTCTGAGAACAGATGTGTCTTATTCTGAGCTGTGTTCTGAGTAATACAAAAAAACATCACGTGACAAAATAATGAACATATATCAAAATAAAAGTGTTAGCAAATATGTAAATTACAATGCTTATTATAATATAGCATATTGTAAATTCTGAACGCGTCGTTTTTCCAATTTACACTCATGTTGATATAGCTGCATATAAAACACGGAAAATGTTTTATAATTCTTAAATATAATATGCGACAATAGGACAAATATATGCTTAGGACAAAATAGAGTACAAACGCAGAAATGAGAAACTTTCAAGTCCTGGATGATAAAGATAGGCGAGCACTAAATGTAGCTAAAGGATGCACAGGGTCAAATTTGGAAGTGGAGCGCATTTCTTATATTTTGTAGCTACGGTATCATTACAAGAAAGCTCCAGAGGGCTCGATTTTCGGGTATGAAACACAATGACTGCTATTGTTAAAGTGTCATGAACACGTTGGTATGCATTAAAACATACAAATTTCAGCTGCCGCGATACAAACCAACCTGTTGCAGACACAAACAGTATGGTAGACATTGTGCTTTAGATGTTAAAATTCGGGAACCCTCTTTCTCATCCTGGGAGCAAGGATACCCGACAAGACATGAAATTCGCCTCCCTCTCAAACTTGGCACTGTTCATCCGCTGGCTCAGCTGTCTTTCTCACTCAGGAGTAATAGTTAATTTCTCATTTCTGTGTTTTTACTCTATGTCGTCCTATGCACTTGTCCTATTGTCGCATATTATATTATGGAACCTGATTTATATTCTTGTTTACACCTTGTTTTGATTATATTCATCCGATTGATATCTATTTTACTACGTCGTGTTTTTGTATTAGTTTGTAGTCCCAAACTCCCCTGTACTAACGTCCCGACGAGGACATTCAGGTTGTGAATGAACCCATACCTTTCATGAAGTGGAAACATACTACGTTCGTACCACGTGGTGATCTGTTATTGCAACATTATATTTTGTTTCAACATCCTAAATTTTATACCGAGGTCACCACTCTTTTCATGAGCAAACGACGGTCGAACAACAATATCAATAACCGCACGTATACATTCATAAAGACGTGATGCCTCTTGAGATAAAACACCTGTACTAAACTAAACATTTACATTACAAACTAAAAGTGGTAATGAAAAAAAATATAGTCTTAATTACTTCATGCAGTAATAAGCCTGCAGTTATTTAAAATTTCATCAGAAAGGTCATGAAAATTAAATTTAACACACTAATTTTTGATAGTATGATTTTTCAAGCTTTTATTGGGTTACAAGCGTTTGAGAACGCATTTTCAGACTGATAAATTGCGTCGTTTTGCCGGACTTTTCACATTTTGAAGCAGCTGCCATAAAACTTTCAAGTCAATTAAGCGCTATAGTGCCGCATGTTCAAATTTCAATTTCAGTTTACCTCCCTGTTAGCCCTATAGAATGCTTTAAACGTTATATTAGAGAAGTTTTACTCATGCACGTAACACAAATTTATTAAAACTTCATCCGCTAAAAAAACACAAAATGTGCTCATCAGGCAATTTAGGCGCTACCACAGGAACACACTCTATATAGTTCTTTATAATCATACTGACGACATAAGTTTTATTAATGAGTTATACCCTAACCATAACCCTAAACAGAGCCTAAAATTTCATTATTTTTACTGCTATTTTTTTACAGTTATTTTGCTAATTCAACGGACAAATTACATGCAGGCAATTTTACAAAACGTTTGCCAGCATATTCTAAATTTCGTTCCAAAGGTCGAAAACTGGTATATTGAAATTCAAAATTTCATATTGAAATTCACAAACCGGTTTCAAACAAAATATTTCATCGGATCATTTTAATTCATGGACCAATCAGAGGCTTTGCTCACAAACCGGTTTGTGAATTCCAGGATCAGCTTTTGAACTGCGCAACGAACTTGCGAACTTCGGAACGAAATTTGGAATGTTTTGGCAAAAGTTTTGTGAAATCGACTGTATAGAGCAAAATGGATTTGCTTCACGAGAACGTATAATAAAAATTCACCTCGCTGACTAATTCAAAAATAAAAAGAGGCCATATTTTGCCTTAGATTATTGCAATGCTTAAAACTGAAAAAAAAACTGTTTACAGATAATGAAATATAATTAGTTTCAATCAACTGACAGCTGTACTTACTTAAACCTGGTCTAGATCTTCACACGCCCTTCTCTTTTGCTCTTTATTATTAAACGAGCATTGCGAAGAACATATCGGCATACTACAGCACAGGCAATGCTCGTATTCCATAAATAAAAAATGCATAATTTTTACATATGCCTATTTTCTTTTGCTTTTGTTTACCATATTGCACTCGGTCAAAAGAAGATTTTATGTGAAAATCCAAGAAAATTCCTTATGATCAAAAAAGGTGAGCATATGTTAATTAAATATAAATGTTAACAGCATGCAGTAGAAAAGCTGATGCATTTTATGTCGACAAAAGTCCGCTATATACCGTAACACAATATAAGTAATTAATGTTCTTCGATTACAATGATGGCATACATTTGCTTCAGCACGCGACAAGCGACTCCTTATACTTAAAATGCCCCTATTTACCATTACTTTATAACAAACAAAAATTAGACTTTGTCTAAAAAGAACCAGATTCATATTATTTTGACATTGGAACGAACAACGAAAAATTATCGCAGTCATAATTCCGAGATGCTCTATGACCAATAATAATAATTACAAAATAAAAAATATGTTGTATTACAACGCATTATTTCCAATTAATACCATACTGATCTTTTGCAAAAAGCACCAAGCTGCAGATTCATAGACCGCAAGTGGCGAAACTGGCCGTAGGAACTTTCCGTTCTCAGCAAATTATTTTTATTATACATTTAATAATACTGCCAGACTATTTATAAATTCTGCCCCATGCATAGCCTGGAGGAAGGCCTGCAATTGCCAAATGGCTACCTTCACGAAATTGAAAATATATAGAAAACTAACGCATATTAAAGAATCTTTTGAATTTTGTTAGCTAATTTTTTATAATTATCGCTGCCTTTTACAATATTTTTATAATGATTTCTAGAAGGTTTAAATCAAACACATGATGAGACAGACGGAAGCCATTTACTTTTTTTACTTTTAGTTATTTGCATGAATTATTGCGGCGGAATTTCAAAAGAAAAAGCATGCTATTGTTATTAAATCTAAAATATTTATCCAATATTTATGCACAAATTAAACAACCAATTTCTAAAGAAGTGAATAATGATAGCCTAATTCAAAATTTGTATACGGTATAAACGCTGGCCACACGTGACGATGAATATTATTAATTTTCAGATCAGGTATTGGCAGATCATGTCATAGCAAGCTACATGGTTCGATCTTCAGGAGAATGTGTGCTGCATTGTGCCGTGAACGAAGATTGCAGGTCAATCAATTATCAATACGCATTGGACCTGTCTGGAATTCTTGGTCTCTGTGAGATCAACAATGCAACACTGGAATCATGTCCTCGCAGACGCACGGCAGTCAAGCGTGTTGGACACGGCTATTACAGAGATACAGTGGATTTACAAGTTGTGACGGTAATAATCATACAATAATTCCTTAGCTGACTGTATTTTTTATATCGAAATTGTTACATGAAGTAAATTGACCGGAGTAAAATAACGTGTAAAGCTCCACATACCTCGCGAGTTTACCAAGATGTTTGAGACTAGCAACATATTTGTATAAATTAAATTTGTATGGGGATATGCAAGAATGCAGACACCCCTGCATAAAGTCAAAATTTGTGAAACATGCCGTGTTCACATGTAGAGGTCACTTTGTATAGGTTAAATATCGAGTAGGAGGGAATCATGTCATATGTTATTATACGTCATCGAATATTTTTTATATGGCATAAATCCCAATTTTTGGTGTATTTAACTTGAAGACGAATTTATTCGAGACTTTTCAGCAACTTTCATCTAATTATCCATTCAAGGTAAATAACCTGGATATATCTCGCAGTACATCGAAGAAAACCGACTGAAAAATAAATTAATTTTAGTTAGTGTCTTTATGATCAATCACAGCACTTTGACAATAATTTGTCATTTGCTTTAACCCCCCCCCCCCCCCCCCCTTGTATATCATTTTCTGCTTGTGTGCCAGATAAAATTTCTTTAAATCCTACTTTGTGCCTGATCTGTTTCCAATTCTATTGCAGGCTACTGGATCACAAAAGGATCCAGTAAGATCTTGTAAAGATGTCGCAAATTGTCATTTTGACGATGGCGAATACTGGATTTACTCTGATGAAATTGATATGAACTTAATACAAGTTTTTTGCTTCCTAAACCTATCCAGCGGTTAGTTTGCATTCGTTTTTTTACATAAAACAGTATGCTTTGGTTACTTAATCTTAACAAATGAATGAAACGGGTCCATTCCAGAATAGAAAAACAAGTAAAAGAAGATTCTAAATTCGAAATTAAAGTTTTTACTCAAATTTAAGATAATTTAGAATATTAATACAGACATTACAATGGTCCAGCGTATTTTATATGAAAATGTGAATAATATACCACTTTCTAATATCTATCTATATAAGGAAGTTTGCAAGCAAAGTGTGCACTCTAGTTTAAACCTGATGTCCCAAACTTCGTAATTTGCCATAGATAAAGTACTGTCAGTACATGCATTCGTACTGTTGAGTCGGCCAGCACATCGCGCAAATTAAGAACTAATGTTTATTAAGAGATAAATTAGATTACATGACATTACGTCTTTACATTAGATTGAAAATAGCTTTCAAAACCCTATATCATTCTTCTGTTACCATTTCGCGCACACAATAACGCAATTTTCCCCATGCTACATATAATACTGACAGATTCTGCAATAAATCTGGCATATAATAAAACCACCACACAAAGTTCAACGGGGTACGCTGGCGTTGCTAGCAGGGCTGTGGATGGAAAGAGAGAATCATTGTACGCTAAGAATTCCTGCACTCATACATATCAACAATATTCTCCATGGTGGAGAGTAGATGTTGGAAATGTGGTAAGGTTTATATATATATATATATATATATATATATATATATATATATATATATATATATATATATATATATATATATATATATATATATATATATATATATATATATATATATAGTATATAATTATGTATCATGCAATAGACAGCATCGCTAGAAAAAATAAGGTTCATGCTTATTTGTATATAGTACTTCATTCGCAAGCTGATCATCACCAATCGCTCTTGGAACTGGCGATGGTTGTCTAATTTTCAAATCAGAATTGGTCTTTCCCTGGATGACAACGGCAACTTCAACCCTTTATGTGGACGAAATCATTCCCTGAAGGTAGCTGAGACCAAGAGTATCGTGTGTCCAAATCCCATGTTAGGAAGATATGTGAATATTATCATTCCTGGACCTGGTAAAACTCTCACTTTATGTGAAGTCGAAGTATATCCTTAGTACAGCCGTAGACCTTGAAGAATACCCAAAAACATGACCGACCAATTAACGCACGTCAAGAAAATGTGAAAGAACAACATACACTTCAAACAAGATTTACTAACAACGGGAATATTAACTTTTTCATTATATTTGAGTAATTTTTTTGTTTACTGGATGGTATATCATGTTGATTCACATACGAAATATCAAATATATCGAGCATATATCAATTAATTGAGAGTCAAGAAATCGGATAAAAGATCGTTTTTGCCCGTTAAATGAAATAGAATTGATTCTAATTTAAAAAGTTTGACTGCATGCATGTAAATTAACTGCATGCATGTAAAACAGGTAATTCAAAGAAATTTTTTATGTGCATTCGCCTTTTTCGTGGTAACTAACTACAGTATTCCAATATGTGACGTGTTTATTATTCACGCTACCATACGAATAGATTCACCTATTAATAATATACAAGGAGAGGTATCTCGACTGTGATTGGTCAATTTCAATACAGTTAGTCCCAAACAGGGGTGCAAAAATCTGCAGCAATAGTGCAAAAAGCTGTAACAAAAGAAGAACCAATGAAATTTGACGCAGGAAAACGGGAGTGCAAGTTTTCTTAACAAGTTTTCTCATTTGTATATATACATATATGTATGTATATATATGTATCTATATATACAAATATTTTATTTGAATAAAATTATAGATTTCGTCAAAACAGAGCACAAACGCAGAAATGAGAAACGTTCAAGTCCTGGAAGATAAAGACAGGCGAGCACTAAATGTAGCTAAAGGATGCACAGTGCCAAATTTGGAAGTGGGGGCATTTCTTATATTTTGTAGCTACGGTATCATTACCAGAAAGCACCAGAGGGCTCGATTTTCGGGTATGAAACACAATGACTGCTATTGTTAAAGTGTCAGGCAACATGCTGACGCGCATCGAAACTTTTATAAGTTTCAACTAGTGAACACCGCCATGCTGCCGCGATACAAACCAACCTGTTGCAGACACAAACAGTATGGTGGACATTGTGCTTCAGATGTTAAAATTCGGGAACCCTCTTTCCCATTCTGGGAGCAAGGATACCCGACAAAACGTGAAATTCGCCTCACACTCAAACTTGGCACTGTTCATCCGCTGGCTCAGCTGTCTTTCTCACTCAGGCAGTAATAGTTATATTTCTCATTTCTGTGTTTTTACTCTATGTTGTCCTATGCATTTGTCCTATTGTCGCATCTTATATTATGGAACCTGATTTATATTCTTGTTTACACCTTGTTTTGATCATATTCATCCGATTGATATCTATTTTACTACGTCGAGTTTTTGTATTACTTTGTAGTCCCAAACTCCCCTCTACTAACGTCCCGACGAGGACATTCAGGTTGTGATTGAACCCACACCTTTCATGAAGTGGAAACATACTACGTTCGTACCACGTGGTGATCTGTTATTGCAACATTATATTTTCAATTGTTTCAACATCCTAAATTTTATACCAAGGTCACCACTCTTTTCATGAGCAAACGACGGTCGAACAACAATATCAATAACCGCACGTATACATTCATAAAGACGTGATGCCTCTTGAGATAAAACACCTGTACTAAACTAAACATTTACATTACAAACTAAAAGTGGTAATGAAAAAAAATATAGTCTTAATTACTTCAGCCTGCAGTTATTTAAAATTTCATCAGAAAGGTTATGAAAATTAAATTTAACACACTAATTTTTGATAGTATGATTTTTCAAGCTTTTATTGGGTTACAAGCGTTTGAGAACGCATTTTCAGACTGATAAATTGCGTCGTTTTGCCGGACTTTTCACATTTTGAAGCAGCTGCCATAAAACTTTCAAGTCAATTAAGCGCTATAGTGCCGCATGTTCAAATTTCAATTTCAGTTTACCTCCCTGTTAGCCCTATAGAATGCGTTAAACGTTATATTAGAGAAGTTTTACTCATGCGCGTAACACAAATTTATTGAAATTTCATCCGCTAAAACAACACAAAATGTGCTCATCAGGCGATTTTAGGCGCTATAGCACTGGAACACAGTCTATATAGTTTTTTATAATCATTCTGACGATATAAGTTTTCTTTATATGTTGCCCCAAGCCTAACCCTAAACAGAACCTGAAATTTCATTATTTTTTACCGTTATTTTTTTACAGTTATTTTGCTAATTCAACGGACAAATTACAATCGATTTTAAAAAACGTTTGCCAACATATTCTAAATTTCGTTCCAAAGGTTGCAAGCTTAAGTTTGTATAGCGAATTTCAAAATTTCATATTAGTGAAATTCACAAACCGGTTTCAAACAAAGTATTTCATTGGATCATTTTAATTCATGGACCAATCAGAGGCTTTGCTCACAAACCGGTTTGTGAATTCCAGTGTCAGCTTTTGAACTTCGCAACGAACTTCGGAACGAAACTTGGAATATTTTGGCGAAAGTTTTGTGAAATCGACTGTATAGAGCAAAATGGATTTGCTTCACGAGAACGTATAGTAAAATCTCACCTCGCTGACTAAGTTGAAAATAAAAAGAGGCTATATATATTTTGCCTTAGATTATTATAATGCTTAAAACTGAAAAAAAAACTGTTTACAGATAATGAGAGAGAAGTCTCAATCAACTGACAGCTGTACTTACTTAAACCTGCTCTATATCTTCACACGCCCTTCTCTTTGTCTAAAAAGAACCAGATTCATATTATTTTGACATTGGAACGAACAACGAAAGATTATCGCAGTCATAATTCCGAGATGCTCTATGAGCAATAATAATAAAAAAATAGAAAATATGTTGTATTTCAACGCATTATTTCCAGTTAATACCATACGGATCTTTTGCAAAAAGCACCAAGCAGCAGATTCATAGACCGCAAGTGGCGAAACTGGCCGTAGGAACTTTTCGTTCTCAGCAAATTATTTTTATTATACGTTTAATAATACTGCCAGACTATTTCTAAATGCTGCCCCATGCATGGCCTGGAGGAAGGCCTGCAGTTGCTAAATGGCAACCTTCACGGAATTGAAAATATATAGAAAACTAACGCATATTAAAGAATCCTTTGAATTCTGTGAGCTAATTTTTTATAATTATCACTGCCTTTTACAATATTTTTGTAACGGTTTCTAAATAAAACACATGATGAGACAGACGGAAGCCATTGACTTTTTTTAGTTATTTGCATGAATTATTGCAGCGGAATTTCAAAGAAAAACCATGGTATTGTTTATGAATCTACAATATTTATCCAAAATTTATGTACAAATGTAACAACAAATTTCTAAAGAAGTGAATAATGATAATTTAAAATTTGTATACGGTATATCCAAATTTTCAGGCTGGCCACGCGTGACGATGAATATTATTAATTTTCAGATCAGGTATTGGCAGATCATGTCATAGCAAGCTACATGGTTCGATCTTCAGGAGAATGTGTGCTGCATTGTGTCGTGAACGAAGATTGCAGGTCGATCAATTGCCTCAGCGATGGCTAAAGGGGATAGACGAGAGGTAGGCTTTCAGAATGGCCGCTATTTTTTAAGATTCTTCAACAACCAGAGATCTATAACATTCCTGAATTGAGGTTAAGTTCAGGGTTAGGGTTAGCGTGGGGTTTAGGAATGTCATAAATATCTGGTTTTTGATTCGTTCTCGTTTAAAGAATCTTGAAAAAACAGCCACCATCTTGAATACCCATATCACGTCTATCCCCTTTAGCTGTGACCTCAATATTATGTCGCCATCTTCAATTACCAATATAGCTATTACAAACTTCTCTACTACTTTTAAAACAAACTTCTTCATTTCTATTAGTGATGAGATGAAACACATCTCACTGTGTATTTTTAGTATAATAATATGCTGTTATTGTTATTATCCAATGCTGGTCTGTTTGGAAATAAAGTTAAGCAGCACAAATTGCAACGCACTGGACAAGGAATGCTTGGAAGAGATTAAAATTCATACATGTCCCATTTTGCCGAAGCAGGCTACAAACGAGTATCTGATCTCGCAGGATTACTGGAAAAAGATTTGAAAGATGTAAGAGTGAGCCTTGTTGGACACAGGAATAAGATGCTACGAACAATTTGCTCAATTCCAATCGCCCAAGAGAAACGTCGTTTTGTTCGTCATGACGTTTCTTGAATAAATTTTAAAAAATTTTACCAAGTCAAACTGTCTGTTTATTAAGTGCATGGTCACCATCGGTGAGTATGAAGTTTGAGAAAATAAACTAAAATATATCGGTTTTGTGTCCAAGAGGTAATTTAATTAAAGTCAAACTCAATTTTTCAATATACATTTCTCGCAGCTGGAAAGGTGGGCGTTTGAAACGACAGGTAAACTTTTATATTTTGACGTTGTCGGAGAGCAAAAACGCCCCCCTAATGGGCCGTACGTGACATGGTTTGAACTTTATTATAAGTAGTCGTTTCATTTTTCTGAAACATTCTAATTCATATGTTTCTCCTCTTTTTGAATGAATTCATATATCAAAACTGACATTATAGCATAAAAGACTGCATGAAAAATTTAGAATCAGCAAGTTTTGCACCTGCGATTCTAGTCCATTCCTTTGACTATTATATACAATGTATATCATAGAGGTAAACGCTTTTACAATTATTGAATGTGCTTGAGCATGATCTGATCTGCCGTTATCTGACTCAACTTCGGCTTCGGTTGATAACGGCAAACTTCGGACTTGTTAGTTCTTCATATGATACTAAAATCGAATTTAAGAATTTGCTTTATTATTTCCTTTACAATATTTAAAAGATGTAAACACATTATTGATTATTTAACACACATTTAAAACATTTTAACACCTTGTCCAATCCATGGGGACTCTTAACCAATCAGAATTGAGGAAAATAATCTAAATAAATAACAAAATATTTTTTTATTACAATTAGTGTTTTTCCTAAGCGACTTAACACTAGCTCATGGAGCGAAGTCGGCGTCAAGCATTTTCTGATTTCAAATACCTGAACTTTGAAAAAGGCCATCACCTCGTAAGTTTGTTGCAACTGACTGATATAATTCGGAGCAATCAAGAACAAACTAATAATCTTGTTAATAATCACGCATGCGTACAACAGTTCAAACACGCGTATTATTAGACCTTATATGCATAAATCGTGGACCGGAACGTGTATCCTAGGAAACAGGAACTTATGCATTGCTATTGGTCACTGTTTGCGAGGAGTGACCAATAACAATGCGTAAATCTCGTGTCCTAATGCATAAGGTCTATAGCATGCGCATCTATTCGCAATCCGAGCATTAATGCGTAATACGGAGAGGAATAGGTCAGCTTTCTGCAGCATCAGTTCTGATCGGATGAAAAACTGAAAATGTATGCTTATTTAATTGGCCTACTTGCTTTTGTGCTTCTTGTCCAAATCATACTCTGTGAGAAGAAGATTTTATGTGAAAAGCCAAGGAAATTTCGTCTTATTAAAAGAGGTGAGTTTGTAAATGATTATATAATAGCAATGTTATGCAGAAGAGGATAGATTTTCTCCCAGGAATATTCATACAAGTTGATTCTTACTATACTGTAATATTTTCTGTTATCTCAGAAAGTACCAATCGATCTATTGCACAGGCAAAACGCACACGATAACTGTCATTCTTAATCAGCCGCAACCCTAATTAAAGCACTTGGCGTCGTTTAAAAGACGTTGCGACATAGCAGCTATTTCAGGAGTCGAGCATTTTAGAAACAAAGTCGTTTTAGCGCCTTAATTATTAGTTCGTTTTAATGGGGGCTTTTGAAAACAGATTTCTAAGCATTTGCCACTTAAATGCGAAGATTATTAAGCATTCATTCTAGAGATGAAATTCTACATGACGGCGTTATCGGGTGAAGGACAATATACATACAATTCGTATCTAATTTGCACGTGCATGATTCTAATAGCCGGAATTTTCTGAGCAAAATGGAATGTTTAATTACTTTTTCTGGCTGAGAGCTCACAAACACAGAAAAATTTCGCTCAATGCACAGCGGAAAACAGACTAAAAGGTGGATGCTTTTCATTCAAAGAAACGTTAATTGTCGTGCAAGGAAAGGACAGTGAATATACAGCTCAAATTTCATGTTTTACTTTCTGTACTTTTTACTTTTGGAAATGTTGAACGGAAGAAATTCAACTTATAATTTTCAATGCATGTCTAAACATTCTCGGCTATAGACTTTTCCCCAGCGTTATTTTGAGCGGCTCATTAGGGAATTAAAGCATTAAAATTCGGAGCTAGTGCTTGACTTTTAAGAAGACTTTTTTAGGACACACTTCACAAACAAGTTCATTGCATTGATCGTTCTTCAATCCTCACGGCTTAAGTAATTAATATGTCTTGTGTTAACAAATTTTAGTATTTGGCTTCTATTCTACTTAAACAAAATTTACGCGTGTTGTATAATAATAATAATCGTATAAAGTGGCTTTATATTGTGGAAGTATAGCAGTACTAAATTTGACAATTATTTAATTTGGTGTTCGCATATGATATGAAGAATTATGAAGCCGAAGAATGAGATAGACAGCTCAAACTGAGGGCTTGATCATTCTTCATATTAGCGAAAACCGATAAATTCACTAATTGCTTGTTGTCTTTTATCTAAAATATTCAAAAGATTTTAACACATGTACGTGTGTGTAAAATTTTTTTAAAAATAAATTTGCTCTGGAAACTAAATTTTTTTGCATTCTCTTTCAAAAATATACTTCCAATCCATGTCAAGGTAGTTTGGTCTGTGTTTTTATTAATTTTTCCGAGAGTTTTTAACTTTTTGAGAGAAAAAAATGTTCGAGAATTCGAACTCGAGCAGTTCGTGACTCCGGCGAATTTTAACGACATATAGCAATATAAACTGCAAAGTGTTCAAAGAGATTTATGAAATTGACAGCAACTTTTATACAGTCCGCCTTTAGAACCCTGCGGTAGAACTTATTAACACAGATCTAATGATAAGCCAAGAATTTATAACTAGGAACAACAAGTATTTCACGCAAACCTTCTAAATGTTCGGCAAAGCGAGCAGCCATTGTTAAAAAAATTTAAAGCAATGCGCACGCTCAGAATGTTATTTGTAGCCCAGCCGTGTTTTTAATAAATGCGCATGCCCAGATTTGTGCGCACTTATTTGCAAGTAAATTAACCAATCAGAATTAAGAATGAATATAAAAAGAATGATTATAATAATTGTTACCTCCAACAAAAGCACGATGACTAATGGCAGCCCGACAACTTGATTACACCATGCAAGTATTTCCGTGTTTGAATACCGTGAAGACTGAATCAATTTCTAAATAAATTTATATTAATTTCAAATTTGTATACGGTATAATCAAATATTAATTTTCAGATCAAGTATTGGCAGATCATGTCATAGCAAGCTACATGGTTCGATCTTCAGGAGAATGTGTGCTGCATTGTGCCGTGAACGAAGATTGCAGGTCGATCAATTATCAATACACATTGGACCTGTCTGGAATTCTTGGTCTCTGTGAAATCAACAATGCAACACTGGAATCATGTCCTCGCAGACTCACGGCAGTCAATCGTGTTGGACACGGCTATTACAGAGATACAGTGGATTTACAAGCTGTGATGGTAAGTTAGCGAAGAAAGTATTTATGTCGTATAAAGCCTCCGTGGACGCGCAACGTCCCAGGGCTTTTTATGACATAAATCCCAACTTTCGAGGTATTTAATTTAATTTATTTTTGAGGAAGTTTTCTGGCAGAATGCTTCCACTTTAAACAACTTAAGACGAGATTCTTCGACATTTTTCCACACGTTTGATCTAATTATTTATTCTAAGTATCAATCCGAGATAAAGCCCGCAGTACATCAAACAAAACCGGCTCAAAAATAGATAAATTTACGATAATTCCTTAACAGATTGGACCATTTCTCTATAAGAGAAACTTTTAAAGCTGGAAAATCAATTAGCACAGCAGGAAAGAGCATCCTAAATTTCATACAATTGTCAAGTTTTGTAATAAAATATTGTAAAATGTGGAAAATGCAGTAAATAGATATAAAGTTGTATACTTTTGTATTACCAACGGAAAAGCGTTACGACTATATATGTGGAAATGGGGTAACGTTTTTTCCCCCGTTATACATAAGTACACGAAATTCACAAACTTTACATTGCTACATTTTTGACATTTTACAATATTTTACAGCCAAAGTTAACAATTTGACTAAATTGAGGAAGCCTCTCCAAATGTGCTAAAACAATTTTTGAATTTAAAAGTTTGTCCAATTGGGGAATAGTCTACTGTTATATGAAATACATAAGCTGGGAAAAAATAGCTAGTGATGCCCTCTTGACTTGAGACTTTGAGACTAGATTTGAGACTAGAAACATATTTGTCACTTAAACTTGTGGATATACAAGGATTCATGAAGTCAAAACTCATAAAACATGCTGCATTAATTCACATATAAAGGTCACAAATCTAAGTCAAGTTATTTGGACTTCGCATTTTAGTTAGTCCCTTCATGATCAACCGCAGGTCTGCAAATTTGTTGTCATTTCATCACATCTACCTTCATTCACAATTATGTGACATTTTACCCGTTTGTGCCAGCCACAGTCATGCAAGGGTGGAATTTCTCTAAATCCTATTCTAAATTTTATTGCAGGTTATTGGATCACAAAAGGATCCAGTAAGATCTTGTATGGATGTTACAAATTGTCATGTCCACGATGGCGAATACTGGATTTACGCCCAAGAAACGGATACACACTTGGAGAAAGTATTTTGCTTCGCAGACTCATCTGGAGGTTTAGTAACACTGCATGTTATGTTGTCTTCCCTGCATTTATAAAATCATAAATAATTCATAAATAAAAATATATATATATACTATTTAATGGTAACTTGGTTACAAAAATGTGATATTTATTTTGGTGTTTTTTCGAAAAACTGCTTTGCAACAACGAAACAAAAATTATTTGCGCTATCTTATTAACTCGAAAATTTGTCTTTTATATATGGTATATACACACATAGTATAATTATGTGAATGACTGTAACTTACATTCGAGACGAAATGCAAATTCAAAATAACTAGAAAATTATTTGTAAAATATTGATAATAATTTGCAATCTATAGAATTTTTGTAGTATAAGAATTGAGTCAAAATTTTAGCATACCTATAACCATTTTCACAGCAAATTTTGATCGGTTTTGGGATCTATAGGGATCTATACCGGCTAGTCGAAACCCACACTTATTAAAAGCTGATGTGGAAGTGTCACGTCCACAAATTTAAAATTATAGCTTCAGCACCTTCATAAGCCTTCCAGGAAAATTATTTCTATACTTAATAGAAAAATGTTTTCTGTCCATATATAGATTCTGCGAAAAATATTGCTTTAAAAGAACGAACAATGCAAAGTTCAAATGGATCGAAGGTTCACGGTTCTGCAAGTAATGCTGTTGATGGTAACAGAAATTCAGATTATATGAGGGGTTCTTGCACTCATACGAAGGTATCGGATTCTCCATGGTGGAGAGTGGATGTAGGAAATGTGGTAAGTGTAAGATGTATGTAATGTGGTTCCAAATGTTGCTGGCCAATATTATTGCAGACTGCAAATATTTAAAGTATATCGGTACTGATTAATATGATCATTAGTTAAGATAATTTATAGCTTTCATTAGCCTTTCAGCGAATTTCAGCGAAAAAAAGGTTTAGTTAAATTATTACAGCATGACGTTTTTGTTTATTTTTCGCAGTACTTCATTCGCAAGCTGATCATCACCAATCGGTCTGACTGCTGTTGGGAAGAATTGTCAGATTTTCAAATCAGAATTGGTCTTTCTCTGAATAACAACGGCAACTCGAACCCTTTATGTGGAGGATTTTATTCGCTCAACGCTGGGACCAAGACTATCATGTGTCCAAATCCCATGTTAGGAAGTTATGTGAATATTATCATTCCTGGACCTAATCGAACTCTTACTTTATGTGAAGTCGAAGTATATCCTTAGTACAGCCGTATATAAACCTTAAAGCATGGTAAACTGGCCTTATATCAAAACCATAGCCTAGAAAAGTTACATTATCTTATTGAAATTGTCCCCTGATGTATATTCGTCTTTAAATGATAAATTATAATAAATAATTAATTAGGTCTGCAGTTGACACGCAGGCATAAAGTACTTGTCATCATACATGTTATGTCTGTTATGTACGAAACTGGCTTGCAACGATCTGTAAGTTAACTCAGCCTTATCGCAATGCTATTCTACTCGTCTTGACACAATGTATGCAACTATGATTGGCGGATAATGTTCAATGTGACAAGCCTAGAGGATTCCAGTTACCTTTCGCCGGTAAGTCACTTTTGAAATAATTATGCGTGCCTTATAGTTGTTAGCCTGTTAGCTAAAATAATGTGTTTTCGCGCTGTTTTATATATGTCAAATACAAAAGCATATAAAGTAAAGTAATTTATGGTGGGCTAGTGTCAGTCTTCACCTCTCTCAAGATCTTCAAAACATAATTGTATCAAACTGAACTTAATTTCGTCAATTTAACATGATCGCAGCCAAATGTAGAAGATCAATAGTAGTATATGCAACCGCGGCTATCCTAACCATACATTAAACGTTTACAGGCAAACGTATAAGGCAGTCAAAGTTAGGAAATAAAAATTATTAAATGCGCATGGCAGTTGTTATGTCGTATTGAAAAAGAGAATGGAAAGATGATATCAACCTTTAACTTAGAGTAGGTGTTAGATTGCTTATCTAAGACTTTAAAAACGCAGCTAAAACCCTAAATGTCAGAGCTGTAAATTTATGGGAGTTGGAAAGAATTTGCTTTTTTGAAAACGTAAACTCAGATCTTTATAATATTTGGTACACGGAAATAAATCTATTAGTGGCTTAATTTGAATCAAAACCCTTTAAAACCCATGAAAAATTTCACTGTATCATGAGATACTCTCGATACTCCCCCCCCCCCCTGGATCCGCCCCTGTATACAATTGAATGAAACGCGACTATTCTATAACATCTTTAAATTCTTATTTTGATCTAAATTAAATAAAAAAATAAGTAACTATTATATCTTACAAACAAAATATCATCATCTTGTACATTTGCTAAAAAAACAAGACAAAAAGTTCTGGTGATATTTCGTCTTCGACTAAGTGCACACAAGGTCGTCTCCGAGCTTTTTCACAACAGTCAACATGAAAACGATATGAACTACAAAAATTCTGATTCCATAGCGTCTTTAGTTTTTGTCCTTGGATGAGGTTTATGCTGGGTTTCATTAAATTGTGTAAACAAATCGGTTTTTCAAATCATTGAATGAAAACGCTCGGAATTAAACGACACCGTATAAGGTAGCCTTGATTGCAAAGTCATTGTAAAAATTGACGTTATTTCAAAGTCATTGTGCTTCAAATCTTGAGTTTACAAGATGATTATATTTGGAGTATGTTTCATTCTATATATGATCAAATTGACAGCAGGAAAAGGATTATATTTTACTTTTTTTGCACTTATTTTATGCGTCTGCAATTTTTAATATGTAATACTTGTTCTATTTATTATATGTCCTCTCATATCTAAATTTTCAGAGACTGCACTGACAAAAAACGTTATTGCAAGCTACAAGATAACTAAACTCACACGCCGAATGTGAAATGTATAGAGCAAATTTGTATGTATGGATTTGCTTCACGAGAACGTACAGTAAAATTTTACCTCGCTGACCAATTTAAAAATAAAAAGAGGCCATATTTTGCCTTAGATTATTATAATGCTTAAAACTAAAAAAACTGTTTACAGACAATGAAATAGAAATTACTTTAATCAACTGACAGCTGTACTGACTTAAACCTGCTATATATCTTCACACGCCCCTCTGTTTTGCTCTTTATTATTAACATACCGTGCATTGCGAAGAACATATCGGCATACCGTGCATTGCCGCGAAGAACATATCGGCATAGTACAGCACAGGCAATGTACGTATTTTATCAATAAAAAATGCATACTTTTTACATGCGCTTATTTTCTTTTGCTTTTGTTTGCCATATTGTATTCGGTCAAAAGAAGATTTTATGTGAAGATCCAAGAAAATTCCTTATGATCAAAAAAGGTGAGCATATGTTAATTAAATATAAATGTTAACAGCATGCAGTAGAAAAGCCAATGGATTTTATGTCGAAAAAAGTCCGCTATATACCGTAACACAATATAAGTATTTGTCCAAAAACCTTTACCAGCAGACAATTTAATAAAATATAAGAAAAAACATACTCCGAAAAACAACATCTTGTAAACTCAAGATATGAGCAGTTAACAACAAGACAACAGTTTTATGGTGATATTTCGACTCTTTTTCAAAGTCATTGTCAAACCAGAATAAACTATCTACAAGCTTGCTACCATACTATATCAAATCTCCAACATAGCGATCCCACAGCTCACAAGCTCGCACGCTATCCAATACCAACGTTCTTTACGTCGACGTACGAAGGTTGAACTCGACCTCGCTTTTCTACGTCGATGCAAGGAGTCTGATGTCTACCTGCAAAATTCATCCGTTGGCGAAACATCAAGCAAATGAAAAGGAAGACGAGACGTCGTTTTTTCCTGTTTCTTTGTATATAGTTAACAATTAGATTACGAGCTCGAGATTTCTATGCGGTGATAGTTGATGAGGGCGACGACCGAATCAACTATCATCGCATAGAAATCGAGAGCGAGTAATCTAATTGTTTTAGTAGAATCAGAGGTCAACATGCATGGAATATTAACCAAAAAATTTGATTTTTAAGCAATCCTTTTAAAAGAAATCTCTATAAGAAGATGATTGTTTCGCTACTCGCTATCTATCGAGGAATAGATAGCGAGTAGAATAACCAATCAAATTACAGCATTTGCAATAGAATACCAGTATGATTCTACTAATATGATATAGCAAGCTTGTAAATAGTTTATTCTGGTTTGACAATGACTTTAAAATAGAGTCGAAATGTCAAGCAGGGGCGTAAGAAGCAAGTTAAAGTTGGGGGGGGGCTCTGGCTTTCAGGGGCACTTTTTCATAAAAAAGGGCACCTTCAAGTAAATTCATTTACGGTGGCTATACAACGCAATTGTCTTTGAAATTGTTAAATAGTGAGTGTCTGTAATTCATGCACCTATTCGTATTAATGTGAATATCGCAAGGGGCAAGAAAACCCCATCTAAAAGCCTTAAATGTAGTGAATTGTAGTGAAATACGGGGAACTTACAAAATGTTTTACCAACAATCATTCAGCCACAATCTCGTATCGTTCAGAAGGGCATAGCAATGTTATTGTCAACCATGCAAAAAGGGCACTTTCCTTTTTAAAAAGGCACTTTTTCTCATCACTTTAAAAGTTGGGGGGGGCACGTGCCCCCAGTGCCCCCCCCCCCCTTCCTACGCCCCTGATATCAAGTACATCCGAAATACATTCTCAAGTAAAATTAACGCTTAAATGATGTGATATAAATATACACATCTCTGCTAACAGGATGGAGCGGAATGATTTCGATGTATTGAACTAATCATCAGGCTGAAACGAAAGTTTAAACGCTGCCAGTGAAGAAAAGAAAATGTTCGCTGGAAGATCTCGAATTTCAACAAGATTACTGTTGTTGTTTCAACTGGAAAAAATACAGTTTAGTTGAATCACTAGGATTGAAGAAGATAAATATTAAAAAATCATGCATCATATGCCTCTCGTCTCGTGTCGGTAAACTAGGCAGTATACACAAACACTCCACAAGCTAAAACACCGTTGATACAACCGACACCATGCAGTGATCACCCTTGACACAACCGACACACAGAGCTATATCATTCGTTTACTTAATTATTTGTAACGTTCACGCAATCCATTTAAACGCGGAGAAAATCTAACCAGTTTCGCGGCAAAAAGTAGAATTGTAAACTGGCGGCTTATATGACAAACGCCAGCCTAGAAATTATCTTATTGTAATTGTCCCCTGGGGCCAGTTGTTCAAAGCTGGGTTAGCACTAAACCTGGGTTAAAATTTAACCCATTGTTTAAGTTTCTGTATTTCTACATATCTGTTTACTTTAAAACTTTGGGACCTCAAACTACCATCGATTCCGACACAACTTCTGAAGAAATATTTTCAAATTTGTAAACAAACTTCATGGGAAATTTAAATTTAATTTTACGTTAAACCAGGTTTAAGCTAACTGGCTTTTGAACAACTGGGCCCTGATGTATATTCGTCTTCGAATGATAAATTATGATAAATAATTAATTAGGTCTGCAGCTGACGCGCAGGCATAAAGTATTTGTCATCATATCTACGACACGAAACTGGCTTACAACAATGTGTACGTTAACTCAGCCTTATCGCAATGCCATATTCCTCGTTTTGACACAATGTATGCAGCTATTATTGGCGGAAAATGCTCAATGTGACAAGCCTAGAGGATTTCAGTTACTTTTCGCAGGTAAATCACTTTTGAAATATGCGCGCGACGTTGTAAGCTTGTTGTACATAAATAACGCTTTTCGCGCTGCTTTACTGATATGTCAGACACAAAAGCATACATGTATAGTAGGCCTAAAGTAATTTATAGTGGCTAAACATCAAGGTGAATTGTCATGCATGCTTTTCTGCAGGTTACAAATTTCAAATTGTTGTTGCATGGGTTCAATGAATTTATGTAATCATGATCAATTTAAACTATGAAAAGCAGACACTTGCTAATAAGGAATGAAATAAAACCCGCGCATTGATCTATATAGGTTATTCATGTATTTTTCTATAGGGTTTTTTTCAAAAACAAAATTGATCGTAATAATAATAATAAAGACTTTATTTTACGAGGCTAACACATTACAATAAAAATTGAAAAACCAGCAGCCCTCAATTAACTAAATTACTATGTTAAAATAAAGGCATATAAACTACTAAAGTTAAGAAGAATAAAATTTTTTTCTTATCAAACTCAAGTATTTGAATTTGAAAGCCCGTAAGGAAGGGGCCTTTCGTATAGTTATAGGCAATTCATTCCAAATATCTGCTGCTACTAAAGAGAATGTTCGACCTCCCTCTTTTGCTCTTTTGATATCAGGCTTTCGTATTATAGTTGGAATATCGAGTGTTTCATTGATGGTATTCAGAGTTAATTCTGAGCAATTTCTCAATATATGGCGCACAGTTCGCGTTTAAACGGTTGTAGCAAACCATTGCTTTCCTGATCTTAACTTCATCAACAAAAGGTATCCAGCCAAGTTCTTTAGATAGGAGGGCACTTCTTGTTCTTGTCGACGCTTCTAATATGACCCGGGCAGCACGTGTTTCTGTAATTTCGCAACACGTTCGAAAATAATAAATTTATATACAATGAAAATTTGACGATGACCATCTACATAGTACATCACGGCCAACTGTAGGGGATCAACAGCCTTAATATAGTGTTTCCAACTATAAATTTGACGGTGTGCAGCCGGGGCACTATATATACTAACTATATACATCAAACGTTCAGCAAAAGATGTAGCTACAACGTGGTCAAACTTGAGAAATGAAAATTATTTTAAATACATAAGGCGGTCGTGATGTTCTACTGAAAAGAAAATGCATGGTAGATTATACTTATCTCTAATTTTGAGATTGCAACTACGCTATTTTATACGAGCTTTTTGACACAAAAAATTATTTTGCTATTTTACTTTCATCACCTGCCAAATTTTAATTTCATAGTTAATTCATGACATGCAGTGTCCAACAATTATTATGTAATATCTAATATTTACTCTTTTTATTACATATCCTCCCTCTCATATCCAAATTTTCAGAGACTGTATTGACAAAAAACGTTATTGCAAGCTACAAGGTAAACTCACATGCCGAATGTTTGTTTCACTGTTACGAAAACGAGGAATGCGTGTCGTACAATTATGAATATGCCCTGATGGACAGTATTGAAGGGGAACTTCGCCTCTGTGAGATTAACAACATGAGAATGAGCTCTTGTCCTACGCGGGAAGTTAGCAAAGAAGACCATGGTTACTATGAAGCAACAGATAACGAAAAAGAGGTACTTTCTAATTTCTATGTATGTTTCCTGCATGTTTTACTTTGCACAAGAAATTTAGCATCGCTTCCCCATTGGACAAGTGCAATCAATGTTTAATATTCGTCATTGTTGCAGGTACCTATGTAAGTAGTCAGGACGTTTACATAGAAACTAATATACAACAAACAGCTAGAGCGCTTCTATATAAGCGCCCCGGGAGCAGTAAATTTCAATGACCGCGAGGCGTAATTCAGTTGAAGTGGAGGGGGAAGGGGGGCAAGGGCGAGCGCCGAATGCGGTATCCATCAAGGGGGAGAGGTGCATGTGGAAATGTTGAAAACTATAACCTCGGATATGCGATTTTCTGCGAATTGTATATCCTATTGAGCTGCAGTTCTAACAGCTTAGATGGATTTGGTAACCCTACGGCTCAGTAGCGCAGCAGGAATCTTCACCTGCGGTGAAAGTGGGGGAAGGGCTTTCTCTAATTGTTTCTTATTTTAAAATGATCATTATATTTAGTTGTATGGGTCAGAGAAGAACCCTGGCTTGTCGTGTTTGGATGTTCAAAGATGTCATGACAACGATGGTGAATATTGGCTGTTGTCGGAACTAACAGTTTGGAAGCTTACGAAAGTGTTCTGTTACTTGAACACAGCGGCCGGTAAGAATGCAAGTAAAGGATGGTCAGTTTGAAGTTGAAAGATGATAACATTCATATGCTCGATGTAATATTAACTATAATTTGCACACATATGCGTACCGGGCCTGCATCTTAGATACTCTTTGCATGGAAATAAAATGCCTGGGGAGTGCAATCCAGAGCAGGAAAATGTTTTGCAACGAATGACTACACAATGTTCATTATAAAATCAAAATCATTAGCGTTTTTGTGCGGTTGAGCCGGCGAGCACAAATAAAAGAAATTATAATGCTCATTGATAGTAAGAAAAATTAAATTAAATCACATTGTTGCATTACACTAGATTGAAATTAGCTTTCGAAACATTATAACCTTCTTCCATATTAATTGTACTTCTGACCATTTCGTATACATAATAGCACATATTTTGTCTATACTGTATACTAAGTAAATAAACCTGTTTCACTGTAACAGATGCTGCAACAAATCTTGCTTATGATAAAGCAACAAAACAAAGTTCAACGCATGTGTATGGTGTTGCCAACAACGCCGTGGATGGAGACAGAGAATCAGAATATATAAAGTATTCCTGCACTCATACAGCCCATCCATATTCGAATTCTCCATGGTGGAGAGTAGATGTTGGAAATGTGGTAAGTTTTATATTCAGTTCGGGAT
Organism: Muricea muricata; assembly: GCA_963855995.1. Lineage (NCBI taxonomy): Eukaryota > Metazoa > Cnidaria > Anthozoa > Malacalcyonacea > Plexauridae > Muricea > Muricea muricata. The sequence goes on from OY979720.1 coordinate 16,273,913, forward strand.
ATTTATATACCTAGCATATTTATAAACATTATATTGTAAGCATATTTATAGTATAATAAAGTACACAAAGTACACAGTCACTTGTTCTTCAAACATTTCAAAACTTTCTATGCCTCTCTATGCATACTTTTTTAGGTACTTACCTTGCTCTGCTTTTCATTCTTTCTCTCTGTGTTGCCTCTTTGTTCACACCTTACTGGTCTCTCGTTTTTGTTTTCTGCACCGTGCTTTCCATTAGGAATCTTCCGTACCTTTCTCATGTACAGTGGTTCTTTTTCGTCGGATTGTACGTCGTCGGCAACTTTGTTAGCCAGGATTGACGAGGGAGCACCGTATTTCCCTCTTTTATCTCTGACTGTGATGCTTGGTTACGTTCATCAGCATAGGATTTCATTTTCCGTTTTCTTTCGCGATCATTTTGAAGAACTGTTAGCGGTATCCTATCGGGCGGTTGTCCCGTGGTACAGTGGCGATTTGAGCGAGCGATTTCAGCAGGTAAATCTAAACCTTTTCCGTGAAACTCCTTTATCCTCGTGGCTAGTTACGATTGTATAAACACATAAAATCGCTCATATATTCTCCACACTTTTCAAACCTTTACATGCCTCTCCAGCTTTTTTTCTATGCTCTTAACACCGTTCGTATCCCCCATTGTCCCATTGTCCCTGCCATAAATTACGTCACAGAACACAATAGTTTTGCGCAAGTATGACACGCCATCTGATGACGCACAGCACAACTCTCGACCAATGAAAATTCAGAACAAAAGCTAATTATTATATAAATATTATCGTCAGGAAAATGAAGACTACATTTATTTTCTTTGCAGTACTTCATTCGCAAGCTGATCATCACCAATCGATCTGACTGCTGTTGGGAAAGATTGTCTGATTTTCAAATCAGAATTGGTCTTTCTCTGGATAACAACGGCAACTCGAACCCTTTATGTGGAGGATTTTATTCGCTCCAAAATGAGACCAAGACTATCGTGTGTCCAAATCCCATGTTAGGAAGATATGTGAATATTATCATTCCTGGACATGGTAAAATTCTTACTTTATGTGAAGTCGAAGTATATCCTTAGTACAGACGTAGACCTTGAAGAATACCCAAAACCATGAAGGATCATAAACAGCAATTAACAAAAAATAGAAGAGAAAGAACAACAAGTATACCGAGAGCTTGTATCTATATATACAGTATATATGTTAGTTTTGCATTAGTTTTTGTTTGCGAAATACACATATATATATATATATATATATATATATATATATATATATATATATATATATATATATATATATATATATATATATATATATATATATATATATATATATATATATATATATATATATATATATATATACATAATTAACAAATAGATTACATTTTGCCGTTGTCTGTTCAGTTATAGATACAGGTTATGACGTCATAATGTGGTAAGAACAAAAAAGTGGCCCACGAGCCGACTAGGTGAGTGGGTCGCTGATGTTTTTACCACTTTATGACGTCTACCGTGTATCTGTAACTGAACAGACAACGGCAAAATGTAATCTATTTGTTTTATATAATAAAAATGTGAAAAATATTGCCAAAATAAGCTTTGCTGTGCGACGAAGACTTTAGCGCGCCATTTCACCTGATCGTGATCTATACAAAACAAAGCACGCCATTGGCTGTCGATAATTCTAAAATTGTTTTGATTGGCTTGTCAATGAAATGGCGTCAGCGTGCGTCTGTGCTCTAATAGATCGCAGTTCTCGACTAATGAAAATCCAAAATGAACTCTGATTATTATATAAATATTTATATTAGTTGTGTTGAAGTTTAATTATAGAATAAATTCTATTCTGATTTAAAAAAATCGATCTTCCGCATCTGGAGTTTTAGTCCAGCACCTAGAGATACAAAAAAAGCATGTTTACTTACCATAACGAGAGGCAATTCCATTTTGGTTTTACCTTGTCCCTTTAAGATTAGTACGTATAGTTCTGCATGTCGGCCGCGTTGAAATTTCTTGTGGGCTCTTGCCAACACGTTTTTCGTTAATATTACTACAAAACTGTATTGCTGTCAAAAAAGGCGATATATATTTCAAGTTCAATTTTAGAAAAAAATAACTAGCATCACCAGAAAGCTCGTAAAAACTGCATATAAAATATTTGAATGGTCACCTTAATTTTTCCAGTTCTTAGTGAATTATGAGTCTTTGAAATCATATTAATTTTTATGCTAGTGTCCAATATTTTTCTGAAATTTCAGCAATTTTTCGTAGTTTGAAGGATCAATTATATAGGAAAAACCGGGGTGACCATTTGAATGCCTTATATGTAGTTTTTTATGAGCTTTCTGAAAATGTTGGTCATTTTTTTCCAAAACTAAATTTGAAATATCACCTTTTTGACTGTAATGCAGTTTTATAGTAATATCGACGAAAAGAAAGATAAAACCAAAATAGAATCGCCCCTCGATATGGTAAGTAGTTATATCGACCTCTAGCTGCCGGACTATTTGTTCATAGGTTACTATAGGGCTGCTTGCAAAATCAGTAAAATCTATGAGTTAATCACTAAATCAGGTAATCATTTTGTGAGATCATTAATATACCTTACCCAAGGTCTAAGGGGCTGATTACACGGCCTTGCTTAACCGGGATAGGATTGAGTGGAATGATTTTGATGTATTCATAAGTCATCACGGCAAAACAAAAGTTTATCCGCTCCCAGTAAAGAAAAGAAAATGTTCGCTGGAAGATCTCGAATTTCAACAAGATTACTGTTGTTGCTTCAAATGGAAAATAGTCCAGTTTAGTCGAAAAATTAGGATTGAAGAAGATGAATATAAAAAAATCATGCATGATATGGCTCTCGTCTCGTGTCGGTAAAGTAGGCGAAATACACAAACACCCCAAAAGCTAAAACACCGTTCATTCAACCGGCACCAGTGATGACACACTATAGCATTCGTTAATTATTTCAACGTTCACGCAACCGTTTAAACACGGAGAAAATCTAACCAGTTTCGCGGCAAAAAATAGAATTTAAACTGGCCTTATATGACAAGCCGCACCCAAGAAAAGGTATATTTTGCAATTGTCCTATGATGTATATTCGTCTTCAAATGATAAATTATGATAAATAATTAATTAAGTGTGCAGTTGACACGCACGCGTAAAATATTTGTCATTATATATGTCATATTTAGAACGCGAAACTACCTTGCAACAATGTGTAAGATAAATCAGCCTTTTTACAATGCTATACTACTCGTTTTGATACAAGGTATGCAGCTATTATTGGCGGAAAATGTGGTTCAATGTGACAAGCCCAGAGGATTCCAGTTACTATTCCCAGGTAAATCACTTTTGAAATATGCGCGCCTTATAGTTGTTAACATGTTGTAGTTAACGCCTGTTCGCGCTGCTTTACTGATATGTCTGACACAAAGCATGCATGTATATAGTAGGCCTAAAGTAATTTATAGTGACTTGCTTTCCTCCAGGTTAGAAATTTCAAATTGTTGTCGGGTATGAATTTATATAATCATGATTTACTTAAACTATGAAAATAGGACGCTTGCTAATGAATTGAAGGAAGGAATTGAATAAAAACGTGCATTGAGAGATATAAACATATATACGAGGTTAAAAAATTATAATTAAAAAGCAATTGACTTAGGTTGCAAATGTATTTTTCTATGGGGTCTTTTCAAGTAAAAAAAGGATGGGGATAATCAATTTATATATAATGAAAATTTTATGATGACCAACTATATAGGACATCATGGCCAACTGTAAGGGATCAGCGGCCTTGATATTGTGTCTCTAACTATAAACTAAACTATATAGACTATAACTATACACATCAAACGTTTAGCAAAAATACAAGCCGTTCAAATTTGAGAAACAAAAATTATTTTAAATGCATATAAGCGGTCGTGATGTTGTACTGAAAAGAAAATGCATGGTAGATTACACTCATCTTTAATTTTGAGATTTGAACTACACTATTTTATACCAGCTACTTCGTACAAAAAAATAATTTCGTTATTTTACCTTCATCACCTGCCAAATTTTTAGTTAAGGTCATAGTTACTTCATGACATGCGGTCTGTAATATATGTAATATTTATTCTATTTATTACATGTTCTCTCATATCCAAATTTTCAGAGACTGTATTGACAAAAAACGTTATTGCAAGCTACAAGGTAGAATCACATTCCGAATGTTTGTTTCACTGTTACGAAAACAAGGAATGCGTGTCATACAATTATGAATATGCCCTGATGGACAGTGTTGAAGGGGAACTTCGCCTCTGTGAGATTAACAACATGAGAATGAGCTCTTGTCCTACGCGGGAAGTTAGCAAAGAAGACCATGGTTACTTTGAAGCAACAGATCACGAACAACAGGTACTCTCTAATTTCTATTTATGTTTCCTGCATGTTTCACTTTGCATAAGAAATTTAACATCGCTTCCCCATTGGACAAGTGCAATCATGCAATGTTTAATGTTCGTCATTCGTGCAGGTACCTGTGCATGTGAGTAGTCAGGGCGCTTATATCGAAACTGACAGACAACAATCAGCTAGAGCGCTTCTATATAAGCGCCCTGTGAGCGGTATATTTCAGTGACCTCGAGGCGTAATTCAGTTGAAGTGGAGAAGGTAGGGGGCAAGGGTGAGCGCCGAATGCGCGATCCATCAAGGGGGAGAGGTGCATGTATCCGGGAAATGTTGAAAACTATAACCTCGGATATGCGGTTTTCTGCGATTTCTATATCCTATTGAGCTGCAGTTCTAACAGCTTAGAGGGATTTGGTAACCCTACGGCTCAGTAGCGCAGTAGGAATCTTCATCTGCGGTGAAAAGGGGGGGGGGGGCTTTCTATGATTGTTTCTTATTTTAAAATGATCATTATATTTAGTTGTATGGGTCAGAGAAGAACCCTGGCTTGTCGTGCTTGGATATTCAAAGATGTCATGACAACGATGGTGAATATTGGCTGTTGTCGGAGCTAACATTTTGGAAGCTTACGAAAGTGTTCTGTTACTTGAACACAGCGGCCGGTAAGGATGCAAGTAAAGGATGATTGGTTTAAAGTTACAAGATAATAACATTAATATGTCCGATGTAATATAACTATAATTTGCACACATACGCAAACAGGGCCAGCATCTTAACATACTCTTTGCATGCATGGGTAATATGCCGGGGACTATGCCATCTAGAGCAGGGATAATCAACGAATAATTACACAACGCGTTCACTATAAAATCAAAATCATTAGTGTTTTTTTGCTGTTGAGCCGGCGAGCACAAATAAAAGAAATTAATTTTGATTGAAAGTAAGAAAATTTATATTAATTTACATTATTGCATTAAATTACGAAACATAACCTTCTTCCATATTTTGTCTTTACTATATACTAACTAAGTAAAACATTTCACTAACAGATGCTGCAATAAATCTTGCTTATAATAAAGCAACAAAGCAAAGTTCAACGCATGAGTATGGTTTTGCCAACAATGCCGTGGATGGAGACAGAGAATCAGAATATAATAAGCATTCCTGCACTCATACAACCGATCCATATTCGAATTCTCCATGGTGGAGAGTAGATGTTGGAAATGTGGTAAGTTTTATTCAGTTGGATATATATATATATATATATATATATATATATATATATATATATATATATATATATATATATATATATATATATATATATATATATATATATATATATATATATATATATATATATATATATATATATATACGAGACCCCCTCGAAACAAAACCCCTCGAAAACATATTTATTGTTTGATAAAATACACAAAGTCACTCACATGTTCTTTTCAAAACTTTGGCTTACTTTTTTTTTCCATCCCTTAACACCGTTCGTATCCCCAGTGTTCCTGCAATAAGTTACGTCACAGAACACAATAGTTTTCCTCAAGTATAAGACGCCGTCGGATGACGCACAGCACAACTCTGGACCAATGAATATATATAAATACTATCGTAAGAAAAATGAAGACTACAATAATTTTCTTTGCAGTACTTCATTCGCAAGCTGATCATCACCAATCGCTCTGACTGCTGTTGGCAAAGATTAACAAATTTTCAAATCAGAATTGGTCTTTCTCTGGATAACAACGGCAACTCCAACCCTTTATGTGGAGGAAATCATTTCCTGAAGGAAGCTGAGACCAAGAGTATCGTGTGTCCAAATCCCATGTTAGGAAGATATGTGAATATTATCATTCCTGGACCTGATAAAGCTCTCACTTTATGTGAAGTCGAAGTATATCCTTAGAGCAGACGTAGACCTTGAAGAATACCCAAAACCATGAAAGATCATAAACAGCAATTAACACACAAAAATAGAAGTCAAAGAACAACAAGTATACCGAGAGCGATACCAATATATATACTTATTGTATATGCCAATTTTCGTTTGCGAAATACAAAAGAGTGCTCAATGTCATATAGACAGAGCAAATTGTATATAATCGTGCAAAATACCTCAAAAACTTACCACTACAGTCTGCTTCATCCAGAAGGAATGAATATTTACTATTTAATATACGAGCAGGAGTGCTTTATCCGATATAAAACGCGAGGCGCATCCGAGCGTTTTATATCTGATAAAGCACGAATTGCGAGTATTTTAAAAAGCTTCAAAAGCGATCCATTTTTTCCCATCTTGTCAGTTTGTTTGCGAAAAAATTTCCAATACAGATGTTGTATAAGCCGACAAATTTGAGGCAAACGTTTGTAGAAATACAAGAGTGTTTTATCACATATAAAGACTCCTTATATGATTGTATACAAGTTCTCTCTGGATTAAATAATTACTTTTATTGAGCTTTCGACTCTTCGAGCTACAACACGGACGCGAATTTTGTAAATAGCTTGTGAAACTCTCCGATTTTATAGATCAGTTTGCGAAGTAATTTTGAAAAATACATCTTATATAAGACGAGAAAATCAAAGTTAAAAGTTAAGGAAATCAACAGAATTCTGTATCAGAGTATACAGACTCCTTCACGCTCATGATTTCTTTTGTGTTTTCTTTATGAATTATTAATGAGTTTCACATATATATACAATGGGTGGACAAAAAAAAGTGCCCCGTATTACAATACTGGCATCGGTATAAGTATGTATGTATAATGTAAAAGACAAAAAACAATTCATAAATAGTAATGGTGCTAAACAGATATGTGTATATATATCACATCATTTAAGTGTTAATTTTACTTGAGAATTACACAACAAATTGATCATTAGAAGTATAAAGAAACTGAACACATGTTTCCAAATGTAGTCAACTATATTTACAATTATTTACAGTGTGTTAAAGTCTTACATAGCACGTTTTATAGCACCTCACCAAATACAAGATGTCCATGCATTTATTCTCACATTGTCAAAGCATTAGTTAATATTTGGTTGACCATCCCTTAGATTGAATAACTGCAACAAGGTATTCATCAGACATTGAGTACCCAGCATGTTTGATAATTTCAAAAAGTTCATCTTCGTTTTGTGGATTGCATCTTGAGTCAAGCGATTGGGTTGACCCCATAAATTTTCAATCGAATTTAAATCCGTCGATTGGGCAGGCCAATTCATCACTTCTATCTTCTTATTTTGAAGGTATTTTTAACAACTAGTGTGTTTAGGATCGTTAGGATTTTGTTGGGTTTCAGGGTTTAATCGAATGGCTGATGGAACCATATGATGAATCAAAATTTTCCGATATTCTCTAAGGTATACACTGGCAGAACGAAAAGATGTAATCTATGTTTACATGAGAAACTTATTATTATCCGCCATCCCGAAATGGCTACATTGGACTCTAGGAACGAACTTCTTTCATCGTGTAGGCACCGAAAGGAACATTTACTTAGCACGCATTGACCCTTGTAATTTCTCGTATCACGTTACCTTCTTATATTGTATATAGTATCAAGTTTCCTAAGAATTACCATCAAACGCGATTATCGCCTGAAGAGTGTGGCAAGTGTGGCTTGCCATGAATCAAAATTTTCCGATATTCTGTCCCAGTCCCTTTATCCAATGCAGATCGCCAACGCTTATTTCGACTCCGTAGACGGTCGGACACCTCCGAGATGGCCGAGCACCTCATTGATCTCCTTCCCAGACTGCTCTGGCTCATTTAGACGAAGTTGTATTATGAATACAAATTGTTTCGACGGTTTCCAGCAAGATCGTTGTTAGCTCAGTCGTCTTGGCGTATCATTTCTAGTGGGGCAGGCGGGGATTCGAATCCTGGCCGCAGCTCAATTATTTTTAAATACGTCAAACTTTTTTTTCTACTTCAAATTTTTACGATTTGGGTAGGGTTAGGTTTAAGGTGGGGATCAGGGATTATTTACAATTATTTAAGATTTTAAAAAGCAAAATCTAAGTTTCATCAGATACTTAGGTTTGGAAACGAGATCAATAAGGTGCTCGACCATCTCGGAGGTGTCCGACCGTCAACGGAATCGAAATTTGCGTCGCCAACACCATTTCACGAAAAACACCCCCATACATTAATTGTCTTCTGATGCTGCACGGTTCCTTGCATGCAAGGCACGACGTACGTCTGTTACTTGTTTTGTTCGCCATACATGCTGCTGTGATTGGTTCTTACAGCCAAACGAGGACTCATCACTCCACACCACACGTTTCCTTTGCTCGATACTTTAACCAGAATGCTCACGAGCAAATTGCAGACGTGCTATGCTGTTTTTTTCACTAACATATGGCTTATTTGATTTCTTTCGCCAAGTAATACCTTTTTAATTCTCTAAGACGGTGCTGAATTGTTTTCGTTGATACTTCAACACCAGTTTGATTTTTTAATTCATTTATGATTTCTTTCTTAGTGGAGTGTCTGACCTCAAGGATTTAGCAATAAAGCGATCACTTCTCTCGGTCGTCCTTCGTTTTCTTCAAGGGCCACGCGTCCGACCACAATCCTAGGTTAACTTCAATTTTGCACAAATTTTCTTTGTTCCTGAGTAACAGAGCTTAAACTTTTGTGCAACTTCACAAGCACTGACTCCAGCCTTAAGCATGCCCAGAATTTCAAGATTCCTTCTTATTCTTTCTTCCGATCTTCCAGTGGATGATGGCTTCTTGCTTTTCTGCTCTGATATATTCTCTTATGTATATGCTTGTATCCTTAGCAGTGGTTCGACAAATACCAGATGTCAGTCCTGTTTCTTGTACGAATATTTATACACAAATAGAACTGTTTTAACGTTGTGGGAGAAATGGTGGAGAAACATTTTCAGACACTTTTCTTTTCCAATATTTCTAAGAATTTTCCATACTGCATTGGGGAACTTTGTAACTAGTTCAGTATTTAACCGATTAATACATTTTTGCATGCTGAGTAGTCAAATTGACACCTAAACAATGTTATTTGCTATTTATCTGGACGGCAACGTCATTTTAGTCATTTTTTTCTAAACTCGAATTTGAAATATCACCTTTTTGACAGCAATGCAGTGTTATGGTAATATCGACGAAAAACAAGATAAAACCAAAATAGAATTACCCATCGATATAGTAAGTAGCTCTATCGGCCTTTAGTATAAATTTCCAGGTGACTATTGATTTTCCTGCATTCTGATTGGTCAAAATTCACTGTCTCTGAAGTGACAGTCACTGACCAGTGACTATAGCTTTTTGATTTTTGCTTTTTTATACAGTACTGAATAAAAAGAGAATTTTTGTAAAGTTTAGTGGATTATTATCCTGGAAATTTATACTAAAACAATTAGTCGCCTCGGGCTCTGTGATTACAAGCCTATATTCACTTCGCATTCGGCTCAGTGAATATAGGCTTGTAATCACCTCGCCTTCGGCGACTAATTGTTAACTAGCTGCTGGACTATTTGTTCATAGGTTACTGCTGTTACTATAGGGCTGCTTGCAAAATCAGTAAAATCTATTAGTTAATCACTAAATCAGATAATCATTTTGTGAGATTATTGACATAACTTATCCAAGATCTAAGGGGCTGATTACACGGTCTTGCTTAACCGGGATAGGATTGAGTGGAATGATTTTGATGTATTCATAAGTCATCAGGCCAAAACAAAAGTTTATACGCTGCCAGCAAAGAAAAGAAAATGTTCGCTGAAAGAACTCGAATTTCAACAAGATTACTGTTGTTGCTTCAACTGGAAAATAATGCAGTTTAGTTAAATCACGAGGATTGAAGAAGATGAATATAAAAAAATCATGCATGATATGGCTTTCGTCTCGTGCCGGTAAATTAGGCGAAATACACAAACACCCCAAAAGCTAAAACACCGTTGATTTAACTGACACCAGTGATGACACACTATAGCATTCGTTAATTATTTCAACGTTCACGCAATCTGTTTAAAACACGGAGAAAATCGAACTAGTTTCGCGGCAAAAAATGCGATTGTAAACTGGCCTTATATGACAAACCACACCCAAGAAAAGTTATATTTTGTAATTGTCCTATGATGTATATTCGTCTTCAAATGATAAATTATGATAAATAATTAATTAAGTGTGCAGTTGACACGCACGCGTAAAATATTTGTCATTATATATGTCATATTTACGACGCGAAACTGCCTTGCAACAATGTGTAAGATAACTCAGCCTTTTTACAATGCTATACTACCCGTTTTGATACAAGGTATGCAGCTATTATTGGCGGAAAATGTGGTTCAATGTGACAAGCCCAGAGGATTCCAGTTACTATTCCCAGGTAAATCACTTTTGAAATATGCGCGCCTTATAGTTGTTAACATGTTGTAGTTAACGCCTGTTCGCGCTGCTTTACTGATATGTCTGACACAAAGCATGCATGTATATAGTAGGCCTAAAGTAATTTATAGTGACTTGCTTTCCTCCAAGTTAGAAATTTCAAATTGTTGTCGGGTATGAATTTATATAATCATGATTTACTTAAACTATGAAAAGAGGACGCTTGCTAATAAGGAATTGAATAAAAACGTGCATTGAGAGATGTAAACATATATACGAGGTTAAAAAAATTATAATTAGAAAGTAAATATATATATATATATATATATAAAAAAAGGATGAAAATAATCAATTTACATATAATGGAAATTTGATGATAACCAACTATATAGGACATCATGGCCAACTGTAGGGGAACAGCAGCCTTGATATTGTGTCTTTAACTATAAACTAAACTATATAGACTAGGCTATAACTATATCCATCAAACGTTTAGCAAAAATACAAAGCGGTGAAATTTGAGAAACAAAAATTATTTTAAATGCATAAGCGGTCGTGATGTTGTACTGAAAAGAAAATGCATGGTAGATTATATTTATCTTTAATTTTGAGATTTGAACTACACTATTTTATACCAGCTACTTCATACAAAAAAATAATTTCGTTATTTTACCTTCATCACCTGCCAAATTTTTAGTAAAGTTCATAATTACTTCATGACATGCGGTCTGTAATATATGTAATATTTATTCTATTTATTACATGTCCTCTCATATCCAAATTCTCAGAGACTGTATTGACAAAAAACGTTATTGCAAGCTACAAGGTAAAATCACATTCCGAATGCCTGTTTCACTGTTATGAAAACAAGGAATGCGTGTCATACAATTATGAGTATGCCCTGAGAGACAGCATTGAAGGGGAACTTCGCCTCTGTGAGATTAACAACATGAGAATAAGCTCTTGTCCTACGCGGGAAGTTAGCAAAGAAGACCATGGTTACTATGAAGCAACAGATCACGAACAACAGGTACTCTCTAATTTCTATTTATGTTTCCTGCATGTTTCACTTTGCATAAGAAATTTAACATCGCTTCAACATTGGACAAATGCAATCATGCAATGTTTAATGTTCGTCATTCGTGCAGGTACCTGTGCATGTGAGTAGTCAGGGCGCTTACATCGAAACTGACAGACAACAATCAGCTAGAGCGCTTCTATATAAGCGCCCCGTGAGCGGTATATTTCAGTGAGCTCGAGGCGTAATTCAGTTGAAGTGGAGAAGGGAGGGGGCAAGGGCGAGTGCCGAATGCGCGATCCATCAAGGGGGAGAGGTGCATATATCCGGGAAATGTTGAAAACTATAACCTCGGATATGCGATTTTCTGCGATTTTTATATCCTATTGAGCTGCAATTCTAACAGCTTAGAGAGATTTGGTAACCCTACGGCTCAGTAGCGCAGTAGGAATCTTCATCTTCGGTGAAAAGGGGGGAGGGGCTTTCTCTAATTGTTTCTTATTTTAAAATGATCATTATATTTAGTTGTATGGGCCAGAGAAGAACCCTGGCTTGTCGTGCTTGGATATTCAAAGATGTCATGACAACGATGGTGAATATTGGCTGTTGTCGGAACTAACATTTTGGAAGCTTACGAAAGTGTTCTGTTACTTGAACACAGCGGCCGGTAAGGATGCATGTAAAGGATGGTCAGTTGAAGTTACAAGATAATAACATTAATATGTTCGATGTAATATAACTATAATTTGCTCACATATGCAAACAGGGCCAGCATCTTAACATACTCTTTGCATGGGTAATATGCCTGGGAATATGCCATCCAGAGCAGGGAAATGTTTTGTTAATTAAAACGCAACGAATAATTACACAATGCGTTCATTATAAAATCAAAATCATTAGTTTTTTTTCTGTTGAACCGGCGAGCACAAATGAAAGAAATTAATGTTCTTTGATAGTGAGAAAATTATATTAAATTGCATTATTGATTGAAATTAGCTTTCGAAATATTATAGCCTTTTTCCATATTAATTATAACCATATTAATTGTACTTCTGACCATTTCGTATACATAACAGCGCATATTTTGTTTTTACTGTATATGCTAAGTAAATAAAACTATTTCACTTACAGATGCTGCAATAAATCTTGCTTATAATAAAGCAACAAAACAAAGTTCAACGTATGTGGAGGAGCATGGTGTTGCCAACAATGCCGTGGATGGAAACAGTGAATCAGTTTATTTTAAGTATTCCTGCACTCATACAGCCCATCCATATTCGAATTCTCCATGGTGGAGAGTAGATGTTGGAAATGTGGTAAGTTTTGATCAGTTGGATATAAACCGTCGCTCACATGTTATTCAAACTTTTCTTCAAATACTCATTAATAATTCATAAGATTATTGGCCAATCATGTCAACCAATAATAGGTCATATGAGATGGCTTTATACCTGATAAAGTGCTAATTAGGATGACACTTTATATAATCTGTCACGTTCATTAGTATTCTTTATATAATGTTGCATCCTATTTAGCGAACAATCGCGTTTTATCATATCTATAAAGTGCTAATTAGAATGACACTTTATATAATCTGTCACGTTCATTAGTATTCTTTATATAGTGTTGCATCCTATTTAGCGAACAATCGCGTTTTATCATATCGAACAATCGCGTTTTATCATATCTAAAACGCTCGGCTGCGCCTCGCGTTTTAAATATGATAAAACGCTCCTTCTCGTGTATTAAATAGTACAAAATATTGTATGCCTCTTAAGCTTACTTTTTTCCATCTCTTAACACCGTTCGTATCCCCCAGTGTTCCTGCCATAACTTACGTCACAGGACACGATAACTTTGCTCAAGTACGACAAGCCATCGGATGACGCACAGCACAACTCTCGACCAATGAAAATTCAGAATGAAAGCTAAGTATCATATAAATACTATCGTCACAAAAATGAAGACTACAGTTACTTTCTTTGCAGTATTTCATTCGCAAGCTGATCATCACCAATCGCTCTGACTGCTGTTGGGAAAGATTATCTAATTTTCAAATCAGAATTGGTCTTTCTCTGGATAACAACGGGAACTCCAACCCTTTATGTGGAGGATTTCATTCGCTCCAAGCTGAGACCAAGACTATCGTGTGTCCAAATACCATGTTAGGAAGATATGTGAATATTATCATTCCTGGACCTGATAAAGTTCTTACTTTATGTGAAGTCGAAGTATATCCTTAGTACAGCCGTAGACCTTGAAGAATACCCAAAGGTACAAAGGACCACAAACAGCAATTGACACACAAAACAGAAGTCAAAGAACAACAAGTATACTGAGAGCTTGTATATATATATACAGTATATTTGTTAGTTTTGTATTAGTTTTTGTTTGCGAAATACAAAAGAGTGCTCAATGTCATATAGAGAAAGCAAATTGTATAATCGTGCAAAAGACCGCAAAAACTTACCACTACAGTTTGTTTCATCCAGAAGGAATGAATATTTACTATTTAATATACGAGCAGGAGTGTTCTACTCTGATAAAGCACGAATTGCGAGGGGTTTAAATAGCTTTAAAAACGATCGACCCAATTTTTACCCATCTTGTCAGTTTGTTTCCGAAAGAATTTTCAATATAGATGCAAATTTTCAATATAGATTGCAAAATCAGTAAAATCTATTAGTTGATCACTTAGGCCCGGGTATTTTAGACATTACGGATAACTGTTGCCCTAGTAAGGACATGTTTTCAACACTAAACTGGATGCCTATTATGGATCGCATTGAGTACCGTAAAGCCATTATGGTCTACGAAAGTCTCAATCATTTTGACTTACAAGGTATATTAGCTATGTAATATTTTAACCCTCCTTAAATAAAGTTTGTTGTATTGTATTGTTGTTGTAAGTCAGGTAATCATTTTGTGAGATCATTCAATTAACTTATCCAAGATCTAAGGGGCTGATTACGCGGTCTCGCTTAACCGGGACAGGATTGAGTGGAATGATTTTGATGTATTGAATAAGTCATCAGGCCGAAACGAAAGTTTATACGCTGCTAGCAAAGAAAAGAAAACGTTCGCTGGAAGAACTCGAATTTCAACAAGATTACTGTTGTTACTTCAACTGGAAAATAATGCAGTTTAGTTGAATCACGAGGATTGAAGAAGATGAATATTAATACACAAACACCCCATAAGCTAAAACACCGTTGATACAACCGACACCAGTGATGACACACAGAGCTATAGCATTCTTTAATTATTTCAACGTTCACGCAATCCGTTTAAACACATAGAAAATTTAACCAGTTTCCGGCAAAAAATAGAACTGATTTTAACCTGGCTATATATGAAAAAAGGCCAAGAAAAGGCGCATTTTGTTATTGAAATTGTCCTATGATGTATATTCGTCTTCAAATGATAAATTATGATAAATAATTAATTAGGTCTGCAGCTGACGCGCAGGCATAAAGTATTTTTCATTATATATGTCATATCTACGACACGAAACTGGCTTGCAACAATGATAAAGTTAACCCAGCCTTATCGCAATGCTATGCTACTCGTCTTGATACAATGTATGCAGCTAGTATTGGCGGAAAATGCAGTTCAATGTGATAAGCCCAGAGGATTCCAGTTACTATTCGCAGGTAAATCACTTCAGAAATACGCGCACCCTTTTGAGTTGTTATTCGTGCTGCTTTACTGATACGTCTGACACAAAAGCATACATGTATAGTAGGCCAAAAGTAATTAATAGTGACTAAAACATCAAGGTAAACTATCATGCACATGCTTTCCAGCCGGTTAGAAATTTCAAATTTTTGTCGGGTATGAATTGATGTAATCATGATCAATTTAAACTACACAAAAAGCGGACACTTGCTAATGAGAAATTGAATAAAAACTGTGCATTGAGACATGTAAACATATGTACGAGATTAAAAAAAATATAATTAAACCAGTAAAATATATATATATATATATATATATATATATATATATATATATATATATATATATATATATATATATTTATATATATTGTTTATATATATATATATATATATATATATATATATATATATATATATATATATATATATAATTAAAAAACAATCTATAAAGGTTATGCATGTATTTTTCTATAGAGATTTTTTTCAAGAAAATAATCAGTTATGAAAATAATAAATTTATATATGATGAAACTTTGATGATGACCAACTATATAGGACATCACAGCCAACTGTAGGGGATCAACAGCCTTGATATTGTGTTTCCAACTATAAATTAAACGGTGTCCAGCCGGGGCGCTATGTATACTAACTATATACATCAAACGTTTAGCAAAACAAGGCGGTCAAATTTTAGAAACAAAAATTATTTTAAATACATGTGGCGGTCGTTATGTTGTACTGAAAAGAAACTGAATGATAAATTATACTTATCTTTAATTTTGAGATTGCAACTACATTATTTTACACCAGCTTTTTGATACAAACAAATTATTTTGCTATTTTATCTTCATCACCTGCCAAATTTTTAGTTCATAGTTACTTCATGACATGCGGTCTGGAATATTTACTATGTAAGATTTATTCTATTTATTACATGTTCTCTCATATCCAAATTTTCAGAGACTGTATTGACAAAAAACGTTATTGCAAGCTACAAGGTAAACTCACATGCCGAATGTTTGATTCACTGTTACGAAAACAAAGATTGCGTGTCATACAATTATGAGTATGCCCTGAGAGACAACATTGAAGGGGAACTTCGCCTCTGTGAGATTAACAACATGAGAATGAGCTCTTGTCCGACGCGGGAAGTAAGCAAAGAAGACCATGGTTACTATGAAGCAATAGATAACGAAAAAGAGGTACTCTCTAAACTCTGTGTATGTTTCCTGCATGTTTTACTTTGCATAAGAAATTTAACATCGCTTTCCCCATTGGACATGTGAAATCAATGTTTAATATTCGTTATTTGTGCAGGTGCCGGTGCGATATTCAGTGTACCACTTTAGTGATAGCGAAAGGGTAATTCAGATGAATTGGAGGGGGAGAGGGCAAGGTCGAGCGCCGAGTGCGCATCCATCATGGGAGGGAGGGTGGTCTCTTGGAAATTTTGAAAACAAGAACCTCGGAAAAGCGATTTCCGGCGAGTTAGGCATCGCGTATTGATCCGTGCACAGTTTTAATGACTTTGCAGGATTTGGTAACCATACGGTTCAGTATACAGTGCTGTAGGAATCTTCCATCTACGGTGGAAACTGGGGAGAGGCTTCGCGCGGATTGATATTTCCCACAAAAATGTTTCCAAGTTTGCCCACATTCTCGAAACGCTTTTTCAGATTTTTCCTCATTTTAAACTGTTCACTATTATTAGTTGTATGGGTCAGAGAAGAATCCTGGCTTGTCGTGTTTGGATATTCAAAGATGTCATGACAACGATGGTGAATATTGGCTGTTCTCGGAACTAACATTTTGGAAGCTTACAAAAAACTTCTGTTACTTGAACACAGCGGCCGGTAAGGATGCATTTAAAGGACAGCTAGTTTATAAAACCAAAATTATTTTAATATTAGCCTGTATTCCTAACACCATATTGATTGGTAATATCAATTTAAAGTGGCTAATCAAGCTGGTAACTTCACTAAAATCTCCGTGAATGAGGCAAACAGCCCAGTTTGTTTGGATCAAATATTTCACGAAATAAACGAGATATGAAAAATCTGTGGAGGAAATTTACAGATTTTGATTTTTGTTGCTGGCCATTTCAACTAATTACTGAAAATTTTTTTATTGCCATACCGTTTTAAGGGAATGCCTCTGGAACAAACAACGCCGGGTGCTATAATTTCCATAATTTCTCAAAATTAATACTTAATGAGCAAAACACAAAGGAAAACACAAGCATATCATTGATAGTACGGTAACAAACGTCCATAAAGTAACTCAACTTTCGTGTCGAATTTCCCGGTGTATTCAAGTTTGATTGAGAAGCAATTTTAGAACAAGATTGTCATACAAAACACCTTAAAGTGTGCGTAAAAACGCGGCTATAGCATCCTGTTTCAGTTTCAACACGCTTTTCAGTGTCTCATGCGCCGGCAATTTCTCGTTTATTATATATTGCATGAAACTGTTTCTCTTTCAGGGACCACATTGGTCAACTTGGCTGAAGGCAAACCTGCTGCTCAAATGCAAACGGCCTTTCATGCTTCAGCGAGCAGAGCTGTTGATGGTGACAGAACTTCCAAGTTCGGTGCTGGTTCATGCACTCACACGCCCAACCCGTTAACATCTCCCTGGTGGCGAGTGGATTTACAAAATTTGGTGGGTATATACTGAAGTCAAGCCCTCCCCCGTAAAATGTCACCTTACAGACAAAATTTTATCCGTGTTATATGTATCAAGAATTGTTCCTTTTCTATGGTACCATTACACCCCAACAGCATTGTTCCATCCTGTTTTCAACAACCTGTCAAAATTCACGACTTTTTCGCCGTGCACTTGTTGCAAATCAGCGGATAAATTAGGGTAAACTGTACACCACCATATATAGTATAATTATTTTCGGGGCAATGACAAAAAATGACTGACTGTATTTAATATCTTTAATCATATTTTAGAAAAATAACGGTAGACAAGTTTTTTAGTAGAATGAGATTTGTGCTTATTTTTCGCAGTACTTCATTCGCAAGCTGATCATCACGAATCGCTCTGACTGCTGTTGGGAAAGATTGTCTAATTTTCAAATCAGAATTGGTCTTTCTTTGGATAACAGCGGCAACTCGAACCCTTTATGTGGAGGATTTTATTCGCTCCAAAATGAGACCAAGAGTATCGTGTGTCCAAATCCCATGTTAGGAAGATATGTGAATATTGTCATTCCTGGACCTGATAAAGTTCTTACTTTATGCGAAGTCGAAGTATATCCTTAGTATGAAGTTGGTAAAATTGAACACCCAAAACAACAGCTGCAACACAACTCATCAATCATATGAACGAGTTCTTTCTTTATGTGAAGTCGAAAATATTCTTAGTATCATATACATCTAGTGAAGCCGAATACCCAAAACGACATCTGCATAAATGCACAACTTATTATTATGAACAATTTGTTTTCCCTTTATGCGAAGTCGAAATATATTTCAATTAGTCTGAAGCTAATGAAACTGAACCCAAAACAACAGCAGCACCACAACTTGTCATATGAACGAGTTCTTTCTTTATACGAAGTCTTAGTACTAAATTTAATGAAACTGAACACCCAAAACAACATCTGCATAAGTGCACAACTTATTATGAGCAATTCAGTCCGCACTTTAGGTGAAGTTGATTAATAAGTCGAAGTATATTTTTCAAGAGTATTACTAGTATATTCTATGAAAGTTAATAAACCTGAACACCCAAACAACATTTGCAATGCCCAGCCATTATATAAACGAGTTACTTTATGTCAAGTTGAAGTATATATTCTTATAACGAAAGTGAGTGAAGCTGAACACCAGCTCATACAAAACGACAGCTATAGCTGGAATGCAAAGCTCATTGTGAACAAGTTCTTACTTCATGTGAAGTCCAAGTATATCCTTAGTATTACAGTTAGTGAAGCTGAACAGCAGTCGAAGCAACCGCTATTCTAGCAGCAATTTGTTTTAACACATTTTTATCTTCTATTTCTGTATTATTTTAATTTGGGAAATGTAAAATACTAACTTGGCATCTGTTTTCGTTTAGTGCTAATAAATAAACACAAAGAGTTCGATAAGACCCGAAATTTGGGAAATAATTATATAATCAGCGTGGCTCCGTGGTCATCATAAGCGGAACCGCTTAATACTTAATATATTGTAGCATATCATAAGCTAACATAAACAAATCAATTCTTAATTCATCTGGCGACTCAGTGGTCGTACATCAGAAAAAGAAAACAGGTAACGCAGGCTGGACAGTTTAATAAAAAAAACAAGGCAGGCAAAAACATATATAAAACATTTTTGTCTTGTCTTATTTGTGTTGGCATGAATAGCTGATAATTGACATGCAAAATGCAATTATGCAAAGAATGCAAAATTTTGAAAGTTCGTAAAAGAGGTGGAAGCACAACAACAACAACAAGCGCCAGGGGGGTGAAGGCTTTCTTTTCAGAAATCATCTTCAAGATTATCAGTTGAAAATGAATGAAACTGCAAAGTTTGATGCACAGGAGCTTCTAGACGCTTTTAAGAAGGCAAAAGAAGGCGAGGAAGTTGTAATCGATGAATATATACGTGGCTATGTACAGCTTACACACTTTTTCGACCTTTTGGGGACGGTATTTGGCTATATCAACTCCGATATAAATGAAAAAGTTGACATACTTAAGCACTACCGCAGCGACGAATTTAGCGAATTTTATCGAACCGTCAAGTCGATGATGGAGTACGAAATTTCCAAAGACTTTTCGGTGAGCTCTGAATACCCCAGTGGCTCGAGAACCTTGCTAAGGCTTCACAGAGCTCTGGCATTTGCTAGCTTGTTTATGAAGCGGTTAGCTGCAGCAGGCCTACATGAAAAATCCTCGAGTATCGCTTACGACTCTTATAACGAGACATTGGCAGAGTTTCACCCGTGGTTGATACGTAAAGGTGTTGGAGTTGCTACCTACGCCTTGGGAACCTGTGGCAGCATTCTGGAAAGATGTGGAGGTGATTTAAAAAATGCGGAGAAGGCAAAAGGAATCTTATCGGAGGTTTCTATTGCGATGGACGATGTCTATAAATTAACTCAAAGCTTGTATACTCAATTTGACCTTCACGGACTACCATAGTAATTCGCAAATGACGTACAGGAAACTGAATGAAAATACCGATTAAAACAGGCAAAATAAGTGTTGATTATGTCATATGTAGATGTTGCGTAGAAATTTATATGAGTTATTAATAGCTTTTGAAGTGATTATGTCATGCCAGTGTTGAACAAAGAAGTGCAATGCAATCTGGGAAACACATGGGGCAAAACAAATCTCAATTTGTATTTACTAAATTAAACACTGTGTGATGTAAGCACTTCTGAAGTCTATTGTCTCAAGGTAATGCACTCAGATTTGTGTATAACTGGCAATCAATCATACTCAGGCTTCCCTAATTATTGGTACTGAACTACTGTTCATTAATCATTTTGTAGTAGATTGAACTTTGGACAGTATCTGCATTTATTAAATAGGTTGTGTAGAAAATGAAAACAAAATTTCATAATAACTTCCCATTTTAATGAACTCATAATATACAGAAAGCCTACATACAAGTTCAAAGTTTCGTTTTCTAAATGGTTTATCTAAATCAAAAGCTACTCTTAACGTCACCAGTGGTAATAAGAAAGCTGCATTAAAGTCGACTGCCAGGACTACGTAAGGTGTAAACAACAGGAACATGAAAAGTATACATGAGCCTCGCTGTCCAAGCAGAATGGCTAATGTTGTGATACCATTAGATTCATCTTGTTTCATGTCCCTAGTGTTGTTGCTGTGTAAAATTGCCTCTGTGTTAAACACTAATGGCAGAGCATATAATAGCGGCATCCATGAGAAGCTTCCACATCGGGCTACAAAGGCAAACAATACTGCCATGGGTCCAAATGTTATGTCAGTATTTGCATTTATTAAATACGTTGTTTAAAAATTGTCAAAATGAAAACAAAATTGCATAAGAACTTTCCATTTTAATGAACTGCTAATATAATACTTATAACATACAGAAAGCCTAAATACAAGTTCAACTTGGCTGTCCTTTGGGACAACAAATCAAAGTTTCGTTCTCTAAATCGTTTATCTAAATCAAAAGCTACTCTTAACGTCACCAATGGTAATAAGAAAGCTACATTAAAGTTGACTGCCAGGACAGCAAATGTCACATAAGGTGTAAACAAAAGAAACATGAAAAGTATGTATGAACCTCGCTGTCCAAGCAGAATGGCTAATGTTATGATGCCATTAGATTCATCTTGTTTCATGTCCCTAGTATTGTTGCTGTGTAAAATTGCCTCTGTGTTCAACACTAATGGCAGAGCATATAATAGTGGCATCCATGAGAAGCTTCCACATTGGGCTACAAATGCAAACAATACTGCCAGGGGTCCAAATGTTACAACAATAACCAGATCACCAAGAGCATAATACTTAAAGGCAAATCCACCAGTGTATAGAAATGATGCTGACAGGCCGCCAAAGAATAATAGGGAGAGTTGTTCCAAGGACGCCGACGACGCAAGAACCAATCCACATAAACCAACACAGCCAGTGACATACGACAGGACCCCTAGATGGACAACTTCTTGAGGTGTTAAGACTTGATCAACTAATGTCCTGTCATCAGCTACCTTGCTGTCAATGCCTTTGATGTAGTCAAAGTAAGTATTAACCAAGTTCCCGGCAGCATGAACAGCTAACACAGTAACACAGGTTAAAATTAAGACGAGAACGTCAAAATGGCTCGTCATTTTGTAACACAAAGCACAGCCCAACGCGACAGGTGTCATGCTAGCGGAGAAAGACCATGGTCTCAAAGCAATAATATAGGATGATAATTTTCGTTCATATTTCTTCGTCTCTTTTAATTCCTTTTTAACGCCGTTTCTCTCAGGAACAGGAGGGATAGAATTCTCCATTCCAACATAAAATTTTTATAGCTTTTCTAAGCACTTCCTGCTGTCAAAATTTAGCCGAAATTATACTAGACTTTGTGTGAGATGAATCACACTTGCTGAAGCCAGAGTACAAAGAACTCATGAATATTGCGTAATCCTTTGTTACCAATCTCCCCTCGCCTATTAGTCATTGATCTGACAATTGCAACTGGAGTATTCGATAACTTGCTTTACTCGTATGTATATATACTTGAATTTTTTTCCATCAAATTTTTGACCAGGGGCCGCTTGTTCGAAGCCCGTTTAGCTTAAACGGTGGTTAAGCTCAAAATAGAAACCAAGTTTATAGATTCATTCAACAACCAAACTAAAAGTTTTGAACCTTACTCGAATGATCATGCTTACTACTACATATTTACTGCAAAATATTTAAGTTAACTGTTTAACGAGTGATGTAAAAGTGTTATTTAATTTTGACTTATCCACCGTTAACGCTAAACGGGCTTCGAACAACCGGCCCCAGTACTGTAAGGTTCACAAACTTTGTTGTAGGACACATTCTAGCTGATCTGACCGTAAGTAAAAGGCCAGGAACTAGCTACCAAATAGAAATCCATTTTGCTGTTGTTAATCACTTATATCTTTTGTTTTCCTTTGTAAATCTTGTTGAAACTTAATAACTGTCTTTAATAAAGAAAATTATAAGTCTGCCAGAAATTTAGAAAGAAAGTAAATTATATTTCATGAGAAATTTTATAATTTTGATCGAAAAATGGATGTTTTCAGATCAACCGGTTGAAATGGAAATATTGTTTACACATGCATCAAGGTGACGGTAAAGGTCGGGAGTGAGAAGACCATCTCTGCATAAGGCACAGGTTTGGCGGACAATAAAAAACACACTCTTGGTTCTGCAATTTTTTACCCATACTGCATTGCGAGGTGAAAAATATGATGACGTTTTACTTGTACACTATTTTTTGTACCAGGTACAAATTTGAAGTTGGGCTCAACTCAAGGTCGACAGTCCTACTCAATCTGAACCAAAAACCTGTAACTTGACCAACACATAAACACGAGCACTAAAATAATATTGCAAATACAGATTTCTGGACGAGTATATTCTGGGCCAGTGTCAACGTACATTAACCAACTTGTTCGCCGTTTTGATATACTGTATTGTGTTGTTTATGGAAATCAATAAATATCTCCTTCAATTTTTTTATGGAATCAATTATCGAAACAGATGAGACATAACAGATTTGCAGATATTAATAAAAGCGGAACTGTGAGCACTTTATGACAGACAATATGACTATCCATGCACGGATTTCAATGATTACAAAGGTGAACTTATCAGAGCGAAAAATGTTTGAACATCTCCATCTCATCTGCGATGGTTCATTTCGACGAAAAGTGAAAACATTCTCTGAAGGGTTTGAATCCAGGTTGAAACATTTTGTTATTTATTTGTTTTTTCAGATTAAGAAAAAGTTTAAAAACTTTTGTCTAACGTTTCGGTCTCCTTTACGGAAACATTATCATGACTTTGGTAATGGTTTTCGTAGAGGAGACCGAAACGTTAGACAAAAGCGTTTAATTTTTTTTGTTAATCTGGAAGAACAAATAGAATATAAAGTGAAAACATTATTTACTAGCAATTTCATGGCTCTCCGACCTTGGTCCTTCTCCATGTCACTGGCTCCAGTCGCCTTGGGAAATGTCCTATCCTGGCGTGAAACATCGCAGTTCAGTTTCCCGATTCTTGTTCTCTCAGCTGTGGTCGTTTTATCAGTACACACAGCTGGGAACGCCGTTCTCGCTTATCGAGATTTGTGCAGGTTTGGAAAGGATGACATCAACAGCCCTAAAGCCATGGTGCAATTCGGGGCCTTGTTTTATGTTTTGGCTTGTATTTCCATGCTTGGAGTAGTGTGTATTTCATCTGCACAAGTTCAACACCTGGCCTTGCTTTTCTTTGGAGGATTATCAGCATCTTTTCTCGATACAGGTATAGTATATTTTTGTCTGAGCTAATCCACCATATTTTGTTTTGGTTCATATTACTTCCAAGTTTATGATCCAAATTTCATTATAGACTAACTTCCAGACTAAATATCGCTAATTTCTGGTAATTTAGAAAATTGAATAAGAAATAATATAAAATCAATTCCTAGAAACCCTAGACTTCAGCGAACAATACTATTTACAAGTTGCTGAAATCAAGCTTAAACGGTTATTACAGTAATCAAATTTCAAAGAGCTTATTTTCATACAATTCGTCTATCAAGCAGTCCTAAACCAAGGTTGTAAAGAGGCAAGAATTGTTTTGACTCCGTGTTTTAGCCAGCAAAAAACAGTCTGGCATACATTAAAAATCAGTGTTAAATTATTGCGTTTAATATTGGACAGAAACTTTGAACAATGAATGGAAGGTTAAATTTTATTCGTGTATATAATTCTTGTATAAGCACATTTTGCGGTTGCTACCATTTTTCAACTACATGATTTAAAGTCATTGTGTGATCTCATTTTTTCAGGTGGTTGGAGTCCAAAAACGAACAGCACACTCAAAGATTTGCTGATTATAGTTACATTCGGACCACTGGCTGTTCTTTTCTCCTACGTCGCTCAGTGTGGACAATTTGACCTAAAGCCTGTGCTCTACGCAGTACCACTGGCTCTCAATGCGGAAGCAATCATCCATAGTGAGAAAGTTAGAGATATGGAAAGAGATAAAGATCACGGCACAGTCACAACCGCTACAATTTTAGGCCGTCATGGATCTTATGCATTCTACCTATTCCTTCTCTTCACGCCTTATATAATTTTCAGTGCAATGCTTATCAAAGGATCTCTCGGGTTTGTCTTCCCACTAATAACACTCCGTGGAGCTTTCGACTTGGAGAAATGCTTTCGACAGCGAAATATGAAAGAAATGCCTTCACGCACCGCTCGACTGAATTGCTACCTTGCTGTCATATATATTTTGATTACATTTTGATTCACAATGGAGCACAATGCAGATTTTTTTTTATTTAGCTTCGTATGACAAGAACAGGGTGGCTGTGAATGGGCCCGTATTAGGTAACCTATCAATAACTTTACTTATGGGAGGAAGAACCCGGAGAAAATTCGCGTCTTTCGGCAGAACGTCGACGTATTACTCGTTTTACATGAGGACTAATCAAATCTAAATACACCACTCACTATATGCCTTATAATTTGCACAATTAAATACATACCTTAATGTTATCCTATAGTACAAAGTAAAGAAAAAAGTTGCTGTTGAAACATTTCATAGTAACAATAATTCTCCATTCTCCATCTATTTGTTTTACTCACTTGTCTATTTCAACTCTTTTTTTGTTATTATTTTGATAAAATTTTATTAAGACATTATTTTCAACGATGTTTTGTCTTTTTCTAAATTGCATCATCATATGTTTTTCTTCAAAGCTGTATGCAAAAACAGCCTCTTCTTCCGAGAAACCATTCTCATATGCAACTGACAGAAGAAAGAAAATCGTTGACACTATACTCTTGTAGATGTACCGTATGTCTTGCTTTGCCTTGCATTTACCGTCGATCTTGTGTAGTGTTGCATGGTGTATCTGACAACATTTGCGGGTTCTTCACGAGTTCTTCGCGAATTTTTGGTCGCAGTCTTCGCCGGACTTTCTAGTTTTATCTTAAATCACCTTCGTCAGTTCTCCATGGTGACATTGTGCAGAAAGCGATGCCTGCCAAAGCGATTGGTTCTCGAATTATCGCGCAATTCAGGGCAATAGTTTGCGATAGCTATCAATCCTGCTTTCATCATTGTCGTGTTCATTTTATAAGATCTTGGTTCAGAATTTTAATCAACCATTGATGTTTATATCAAGCTCTTATTTTTTTTAAAATGTACGCGAAATATTCAAATAAATGTTGGAAAGTCTTTCGCTAAGTATCCATTGAAAAAAAAGCTGGAATAAGATATATCTCACTACCCTCTTTCTATATATGTTAAACTACATATAACAGAGAGCAATGTACTCTTTTCCATTTATACATTTTTGCAGAATCAGTTGGACCTATACGTTGCTTTCCATGACTTTTGCGCTATTGGAGTTCACAGCAATTTCGTTCGAACCGTTAACCTCTGCAAAAGTACTGATTTCATCACCACGAATTACTCTTCCGTTGTTATATTTCCTTCCAGTGCATGTATTTTGGTCGTTCACAGTCGGGCAACATATCAGAGTTCGAAGATTGTAGGAGTCTGTGAAAGATCCTTCTTCCGGGTTAATTTCTCTCGTCATCTGTCGGTTGCGTTCTTTCGAATAGTAGTAAGCAAAGTTCGAGACAATTACTGGGACAGGCAACGCTATAAACAACACTCCAGTTATAGCGCAAAAACATCCAACCAATTTGCCCACTAGGAGAAGAAAAAAACTGTTTTGTAAGCAGTATTCAATACTTGCGCTATAATCTTGCCCACTTCCTGATGACCAATGAAGGCACGAATTAAAAAATCTGCTTAAATTTCCTAATAGAATTTCGTAATAGAGAGGTTCAGATTTGACTAGTGCACTATCTCTGCCGCTACCTTAATCTATCTTTGAGCCAATCAAATGTGCCGTACCTACGGGACTGACCAATCAGGTTCTTTAAAAATCAGGAAAAAGGTGCGGTAGTCAAAGTCAAATCTGAACCTTTGTCCAAATGTGGACAAATTAATGCCACATGAACTTAATTGGCTCGACACTTTTTCCCAGCCAGCCAGTCATACCAGAACTTTGAAGTCAACCAGACTATTACTTCGTACATTTTTGAACTTTAATAATTACATATAGTTCTTTAATCCAGTTTAGTTAAGCGTCCCAGTCACACACTGCATCATCAAGACTATGAGTCCTGTTTTTGTCAGTGAGGCAGTTGAATATTACATGGTTGTGTCACTTGTGTGTGCTTTTATACTGCAGAGTACCTAATTTTAATGTGCTGCGATAATCAAGTTCGGCTGTGATGATTAATTGGTGCATTGATACAGTGATAAAATTTGGATTCCTATTTGAAAAGATATTTAACAAAAAGGTAAATGGATCTTCATTCTTGATGAACTAAATTACTAGCCTGGTTACTACTGAATTGTAGACACATCTGCACTTTTGAGCCTTTTTGGAGGCTTTTAAGCATGTTGACTTGCTTTTCTTGGGCAACTGTGCTCACAAATGAGTAGTCACAACTAGAATTCTCAAAATTAGGCGTATACTGCATTATCAACAATGCCTCAATGTCAACATTAGTTCGAGTTTCGCGCCTACTCATGAGATGCTATGGCTTCATCTTACCTCCAGTCTTAGGAACGTAATCGCCATATCCGACCGTTGTCATGGTGATGATGGACCACCAAAAAGAGTCAGGAATACTCACAAATTTATCGTTTGAACCAAGCTCAGCGTAATAAATTGCGCTCGAGAATAATATTATGCCTAAAATTGAAGAGAATTAAATAATATTAATATCAATAAATGAATTATCTGAATTGCTCAGTATTACTTTACTTTGTATATACATGCATGTTATCCTGTTATATACAAGGAATTTGAAGTAAATGGAGGGGGGAGGATATATTTTTCGTCTTATTTCGCATTACATATCAAATTAGTTATGATTATTTTTTATTGGACAATGCCCAAGTGTCCCGTGCAAGGCACTCTCTCGTTTCGTAAAAATAATTTAATTTACAATATTTGCACAAGCATGCAAATTGCTAGATTGAAATCTGTAATTTTATAACAGGCTTTTTAACTGGGGAGGGGGGGGGAGTATTCAGGGGTTTTTCATACATTATCACATCGAATTTATTGGTTAAACTACCAAATATTCTCCCATGTTCATCCAACAACCTCTCAGCCATACTCCGAGATAGAGTTGACTTTTGAGTAGAATTTAGTGTTGAATTATAATGTACGTGCTGAGAAGGCCCATTGAGATTACACACAATTGAATTTTCGTGTCGGAACTGGTAGCCTGTTAGTCTCTTCGACATGATACATGATACTTCAAAAACACCAAATATTCCGTTTTACGAAAGGGATTGGAAGAGCAATACATGACACTCGTTTTCAAAACAACGCGACCCTTCACGAAAATAGTCTTCGCCCCAAATAAATCTATGTCGGGAATGACTTTCAAACTTGAAAACTAACAGTTTATTTAATTTATCATCAAATTAAACTGCCAATCAAAAACACTTGCGCTAAACTACAAATAGGGGTATTGTTATGATTTCAGTTTTTATATAATATTGTAAAAAAAATGTCGCAGAAATTTCTTGAAATACATTCTTGAGCAATCTTATATACAGCACAAAAAGCATATGAATCAATAACAAACCACTAAACTTAAAGTTTAAAACGATTTCAACTTCACGATAAATCTGACATTTTACTCAGCCTCAGGTTATTTCTGACTTGGTCGCGTAATTTTCAAAACGATAGCAAATGAAACAATCAAGCAATGTGCATGTGCGAAATTTAACCTAATACCCATGGCATGAACAACTTCGGTGTAGTGACCAAGTACATGTCATATCTACATCGAAACAAATTAGAAGCAAGTTACTGTAAGTCCTTGAGGAAAAGGACGAAGGCGAAGTTGTTTTACACATTTACAAGGTCAAATCACAAAAGTTACTCAGGTGATTTTGTTAATTATCCTTTTTTATCTTTTTTATCTTACAAGAGGTTTACAAGGGTATACATTTAACATTTGTTTGAAATTTGACTCAATTCGTGAATTTTACGAATTCTCAAGAAGCTAAGATATAAAACAGGAGTTACGGCAAGAATTTGAAATCATCTGGTTCCGTTGGCTGAGTTCCTAGCTGAAGCTTGCGACAATTTAATAGTGCATTATGAATCGTTAATAAATATCAACCTCGCAATCCAGGGCCTTTACCTACGCCCGAAATATATTAAATGCTTGTGATTGGTTAGATTAAATGCCTTAAAAGATCGTCGATTGTGCATATATAATTAGATGTTTATACAGTGTTTAAAATATGTCATTTGTTTCAATTGCCTGCGAAGTTTGTGAAAGGCATATGATTGACTTAGTGATATTGCGACCTGGTTGAGAGATCATGACCCAACTGGACAAACATTACAACGAAATGCCGCAATATACGGTAATAACTGCCAAGAATTAACTTTACATCGGGAGAGTACTGGCAAAAATATAAGGGAAACGTTTCTATGTGGAAGTGTTTGCCTCAAATTTGAATAACCTCAAAGCTCACAGACAATAAAACCACTGGGCATGAGAAATCACTTACCCTTATTATAATTAGCTACTGAATAATTTCATAATCTCCTGTTAATACTCACCCACACAGAGGAAAAATAATAACAAGCCAAGTTCTTTAACACTTGCTCGCAGCGTGTGACCGAGAATCTGCAACCCTCTTGAGTATCGAGATAACTTGAAGATCCTGAATACGCGAACTAACCGAACTACTCTCAATATAGCCAGCGAGGACACATCGGTATCCGTGTTTGCCATCGCAATGCTTATATAGAATGGGATAATTGCGACTAAGTCAATTATGTTCAAAATAGAAGTCACAAATTTCCATTTATTTGGTGAGCTTAGAAGGCGGACCACGTACTCAATAGTAAACCAGCTGATGCACAGTGCTTCGATAATAAAGGGGCCGGGATTAAACCGTTTTTTCCCCTTTCCTTCACCTCCAGTTCCATTGCCATTAGGCAGCATTTCCGGAAACGAGGGCAATGTTTCGATGCAGAATAACACAACAGATAATAATATGATGCTTATGCTTAGTATCGCAATACCCCTAGCCGCTCTCGACGTGTCTGGGTGTTCAAACAACTCCCAGACTTTACGCTGGAACTTGTTCTTCGGTTTCTCGTACTGTTCTTCGAAGCCGTTATACCCCTCGGTAGCTTTCCACAGCGCTTCTTGACCAAGCTCGAAAAATTTTAACTCGTTGACAAAGATATTCATAGGTACCGTAGCAGGCCTAATGAGGATGCCCTTGGTTTGATAATATGTCAAGATTGCCTCAAAACATGTTCGGTTTCGGTCGAAAAAAAATTCATTATTCTCAGCGTCCCAGAACTTGCTCCGCTTCGCCGCAGATCCAAGTATACTCTCTGGCAACTGCTCCACCGTATGCTTGTAAGTCTCGAATCGTAATCCAGAAACATTGATTACATACTTGATCGGCTGTTCAGTCGATTCGACGTCCCGAAATTCCGAGTTAGGCCGAGATAAGCAAAATTCTCCCATGTTAAATTTCTCTGTATCTGTCGCCATGTTGTAAAATGAATGCTTGATCCAAAACTCTGTTCGGGGAACGCAAGTCTGTCCTGATAAAAATCATTTCTCTACGGTATAAAAATACGTCCAAAGCACAGAAATGCTTGGGCACGACATATGTAAGGTCAAATTACCTCCCGCAACTCATTGGCTGCAACTGTTTGGTAAGGTTCGTACAGACACACAACAAAAACTCTCGCAAACCATGAGCTTCAAAGACACATAAAACATGAGATGCTTACGGAGGGTTCTATGCAGATGCACTGAGTAGATTTGGCAAAAGTCATAATTGAAATGTTGTAGTATGTTTATCTAATTAAGTATGTTTACTTCATTATGCAAGATATTATGCATCAGAAATGATCTAATAAGACGATTATTTCATCTTGTTTGCGGCAAGACCGCGTTTAGCTGCGACTTAATCCATATCAAACTTAATCCAAAGCAGAAAAGCCAAAATTAACTAATTTCTTTCGTAATTGTTTTTATATCAAATTCGCAAATATTACATGGTTGAAAAAATACACAGACGGAAATCGGGTATTCGATGTCATCTCCGCTATACTATACATATATATATATATATCAGTACGTCACTGTTGTTGCCATGGCAATATCATCATTTTACACTTTTCTCGGCGAAAAAAGGAGGAAAAAGGAAACCACTTTGGCTGTATTAACGAAAAACAAAACCGACACGTGTCTACCCGCCATTTGCATTTGCCGTTATATTGACAAAGGTTTAAATTTGATTTTCACCACTTGTATGTACATGGTGAATTAGTTATGTGATTTGTTAATAATTTCATTCGGTCGGCAGATTAAGCAAGTGTGATTGGTTAAACGCGCGCATCGACAGGTTACTGATGGCGCAAAGTTCCCAGCTAACTCCACCCAAGAGGAACTGGGCTCTGCGTGCGAGATTCCACGCAGAGTTATTTTGAACCATATTTAACTCCCCGTCTGGAAATTAACTTTTTGAAAGTAGTTCAAAAAAATCGAAACAGACTTAGTACGCCTGTCCTCGCGAATTATACGGTTGTTATGAATTTGCGGAGTGTCGAAATCCCGGAGGTAATTGATGTCTATGTATGGAATGTTGGGTTTGACTAAATGTTGATTCACGTCTCAGCGAAAAATTGAACATATATTCCTCACAGGTCGTACAAATTTTGCTGGAAATTTGAAAAACATATATATTTTAATAAGCAAAACATTTGGATTTCTTACTCTATCCGCAAGTCCATGTACAAACACAATTGGCTTCGAGAGAATGGCGAAGCCTGCAGGTGCAGTGTGACTTGAAATTTGCGTAGCATGATCAACTGACTTGCTTCGCCAATTAATGCTTCAGTACTATTAATTTTGCCATATAACAAAATTTTAAATTCTTTTTCGTGCTTGTAACAGAAATTGCGAAGGAAGATGTCACGTTGTAGAAGCAAATCAGAATCAAAATGGCGTCATCTTTAATTTCTGTCCAATCTAAAGATGCAACAAAAATCGCCCTAGCATAGTTGAACATTGATATAATATTGGATTTTACTTCAACATGACCGTAAAGGAGCCGTTCGAAATGGAACACCAGTGACATAAAACAGAACCTTTTTAAGATATTCCAAAGATATTGCGAGACAACAAGGACTATCTTTAAATGAAAACCGGGAACAGGAAATCAGGACATCGGTCAATATGATGGATCACGGTCAACGATCCGAACACCTGTCACAGTTTGGCCGAAAACCGAAAGCGGATTTTATATATAAATGAAATAGTCATTAATATCTCATCATTTGGTCGTTTGAATCTGTACTTTGAAAACATTTTTTATGACCTGAACAATATATAGAGGGAGGCGACGGTCAGCCAAGGTAGCTTCGACACATGTGAACCAGGCCAATATATTTCTCTAGTCGTGACACTGTTAAAACAATTACTGTCAACCGGTCGGAAACATGGTGACGTATGACATGCAACAGGGCGAGCGAAGTCATGATTAAATTAAAAAGCCCATTTCAACTAGTTTAATTTGATAACACCAGCTAACAGAAATCAAATTATGAAATGAACTCAATTACAAAATGAACAGTTGCTTTATTATGTATTTATTCCTGCATGTTGTTGTGCATGTAGTTTGCCAGATTAAATCTGTACGACAATTGTGAGAACGCGTGTCAGATCGAATATCGATGTTAAGGATGGAAATTACATTCGCTGATGGGATATAGAGCAGACTCCCAGGTTTAATTAGATGTTATCTCAAAAACGAAAACAACAATCAATGCAATAAAACTTCGCTTCACGTTCGCACAACAAACAGCAGATATGTGAGATACATATTGGATTAAGATTTCCGAGATAAAGGTAATAATGGTAATAATTTAGTCCCACAGCAGGCAGCTATATAGTGCGTTTAAATTTTATGATCAAGCAGAACGACAACTAGTTTCAATTGAGCTGCACGACAGATCACACTAAAGAGTTGGAGATTAGCGGCTGATCTTAAAAAGGTAGGATAATTTTTTAAAGTCATGTACTGTGACTTCTTCACTTAATACTCTTTCCTGAACAACCTAACGCGTCTTATATATAATATCACTACAGAAAATTACCGCGCAAAAAAATGTGGGCATAAAAACAGTAAATCATTCTTAGCGCACTCGGAGCGCCTTAAATGTCCGTATAAATCTACTACTTCATTACTAATCACATGGACAAACTGTATATTGAAATAAATAACGAAAATCAATCGATATTCAGTAATTCAAAGTCAAAACGAAAACATGCAAAAAAACCAATGAAAACGATCGTATTTTTTGTCACGTATATAGCTATGTATTTCCGACTGTTTCCACGTCTTGGAATATGGATGGTAAGAACGATGGCCACGCACCCGTGAGAAATGCGCTCAATAATCCGTCACTGAAGATTTCTAAACTTTTTGACTCCAAACGTTTGAGGTTGGCACAGTGAAAGAAACGGCTTGCCTCATAGAACTGCGTGTCATTGATCTCACAGAAATCATCTTTTACACTGCCCGGTTTTTCGAATATATTGTCATCCCGTTGGGGGAACACCATAACTGCATTTGAAACCGATAGAGTATATAGCGATTTGTGCAAGTAACTATCTAAAAAGCACATGTTTATCAGCAATAATCTACCGGCAATGTCGGTCGCCTTGCATGTCTGCACGACAAGAACAAACAGCCCCATAACTAACGCTCAACCGAGTCGATGAATTTTTCAAACAAATTTGTCGCGGAGAACCCAAATCGAAAGGCTTGCAAGCAAAGGTGTATTTCCAGCTGCTCTTCACGTCATTTTTTCTAATTTATGCTTTGCTGTATTCAAAAAATCAAGCAATCAGTCATATACTATGAGACTATATAGCAGAAAGTAAGATACAACACGTGCATGGGCACAATATTGTAAAAGTGCTTAAAAAGTTGAAATCTTCGAATATGGAACTTCTTTTTTTCATGTAAAAAATCATTTTGGGACTAGATTATTAAAACACTGTTCATTTGAATTGCAGTAATTCTGTCGTAACTGTTTAGAATGCTGATGTGGTTCGTCCTGGAACACTCCACAAAATGTGCATAGCCCGGGTGCTGGAATCGATTGTTCTCGAATCTTAGTCATGGGCATGAAGGGCAAAAACTTCCTCCCTTTGCCGGAAATGGGAAACAACCATAAATAACGACTGCATATACCATGCATCAATGGTCCATCCAACATGGGATTGCTACATCCGAGAGTTTAAAAAAATATTTGCCAATTATTACTGTCGATTATAGTCTGTCAATGTACATAATTAAAAACAAGAAAATGTGAAAGGATTAGCGTTTATGTATACGAAACTCGCCAATTTCCAAATATTTATTTGATACCTGCGTCATAAACTCAACTAGATGCATGATCAGTGACGTCGATTTGACATCAACAATCTTTGCCCACTGACAAAATTTGCGCAAGTATATATAATTATATATCTAATATTATATATAATAATATATCAATCACAAATCAACATTTCTTTAATCTTTATTTCAACAATTCAAGCGAATGAAATCCTCCATATTTAGAATTGACGTTTCCAGTGTCGGTATATCAAAACCACAAATATGACATATATAGACAGGGCGAAATGTATCATCGTGCAAAATACCTCAAATGCTTACCACTACATGTAGTCTGTTTCATCCAGAAGGGATATTTAGGGCTTCCACCTGAAGATTCCTTCTAAACAGATTGTAGCGGTAAGTTTTTGAGGTATTTTGCACGATTATACTCTTTGCTCAGTCTATATGTCATTGAGCACTATTTTGTACGTATTTCGCAAACTAAAAGCAACACGATATATATAACTCCTAAATGCTCGCTATAAACGGTGTGTTTCACGTTCCTTGCGGAGCGTTAGTTACTCGTTCGTTAAATTAAATCTTTGCTGACGCTACATTTATGAAAATACTTTGTAGCTAATCTTTGAATATACAATAATAACATTTTGTCATTGAGCACTCTTTTGTATTTTGCAAACCTAAACTAACATGTTTCACTCAATAAGAGCTAAAGGTGAAATCGTCTTATCCGCTTGAAAATAAATATTCGACATTATTGACTCATTTCTTCGCATATTGAAACAAGATATGACGTCACGATCCGACACTTGGTCATGCAAATGCAATTTTTTTTTGTGTTTTTGACCGTATAAGGAATGAATTTCTAAAGAAATGAATAATGATAATGATTCAAATTTTCCGCATAGCATAACCAAATCGGGCTGGCTTCGCTACACCTACGGTATATTATATCTGATAATGCACTCCTCGTTGTTTTAATTGTACATAGTACGGTAAACATATTTCTCAAATTATGACATTGACATAATAGGACAACGTAAGAGGAAATGACGGAACTTCATTAATCAATTTGCGCCACGTAGTAGCGCGTTTACATAGCTAATGAGTTCCACTGCAGCTGCTACTCAATTGAACTAATAAATAACAACCACCATTTTCGAAGGCCATTATGCTTTATATCTAATGTATATGCTCCCTAAATATATATAGAATTATCTTTGTATGCTAGTAGTCGAGCGGAGCAGGGGTACACTAATTCCGCACGGTTATTTATGGATTCACTATATAAGGCACCATATAAGGGATTGCGAGAAAATGCACGGATTTAATTTGTAAACAGTTCAAAAACGTCTTCGACAAGGAAGGACTGGGCGGTCGGGCACGGATCGAGCCTCGAGGCCAGAGAACTTTGGGGGCTCGGAACTTTTTTGTGTTATGGACGTTCCGCATGTTCGTATTTTAGAAAATGTCATTTACTATAATAGAATTTACATTTTTATTGAGCAAAGAAAATAATTAGTATAATACTATAATAAGCAAATAAGAGCTATATAATTCTATTGTACACTTGTACAAGGGCCGGATTTTGTAATCGAGGTCTAGAAATTGTCCAAAATGTATGCCTCTTTTTCAGCTTGACCGCTGACAAACAACTTTCTACTTCGAAAATGGCAGTATAATTGATGCTCGGAGAAAAATTAGGAAAGCGTGAAACTTTTCGAATGTTGCTAAATAATATTATCAGTCTGATAATGTGTTGTTAAACTTTTCCAACTTGCGGGCATATCGCTTTAATAAATATTTTTGTAGCCTTTTTCGCTGCAGCTGCTTGAAGCACAATTATCTGGCATATTATTAAAACTTTGCAAAGTTGGCTGCATATACAGCTTTTTTTAATTAACGCGTCCTTCCAAAAGCGTAATCTGCGAACTATGAGCCCGCAATGGATGATGGATTATGGTTTATCTAGGAAATTATCTTTGTAGCAAGTACGTGTATAAGATTTCTATGTGCTCTCGATGCTGTTTCCAACAAATAATTCCAAGTTTAAAGGTGAAAATAAGCAATAGTCCGTCATGCCTTGCGTGCTAATAGTTTACAGTTTTCGCTTTTGGAAGGACAATCTATATTAAATTATGGCTATACACGTGCGAGAACTGACTATCTTAAACGTATTTTCACTCGTACCTTTCTCGTTCCGAGCAATTCTGTGTAATTGTATTTTGCAACAATTCGTTATTTTCAAAAAATTCAGAACTGAAATATCAAAAAAAATTCTTTTAAATTTCTCGCGGCAACTTTTTTTCAAAAATATTGACATTTAAAACCCAAAACAAATAAAATTAACCAAACTATTATATTAAATTCCCGTTTGGGGGGGGGGGGGTAAATGAACAACAATAAATTTCGTTTTCTGTGTATACGTAGCAGCCGTAATATACCGAACCACGTTTATTGCTTGAAGCCTGTTTACGAAAAAAGGATAAAATACCGCGAGTTAACTGATTAAACTTGCTCTGTACATGTACAAACAAGATAGCTAGTTTCGCTATAGAGCATTAAATATAAGTGTACCTTTGTGTTAAACTTCAAGCGAATACATTGCCATAACCTTTTTCAGGAGTCATATACCATAATCATGCACATATGTTAATTTCTTAGCTTGCTCTTACATTTTTAGCACTATTTAGAATGAAGAAGATGGCAATATTCCTATTTTTCCTATCGTCGACTTTGACTGCAGAGTACAATCCTTACGGTGGGTATATTTTTCAATTATTTTGAAACTCATGATGCTATAACATTCACAAAGCATTAGAAAGAGTATTGGGAAGAACATCTAGGGTGTTCCAACAAGGACTGACAGATTAATTTATTGGATTAACTAGGATTAACTACTTCTAATCAATCATTCTATATTCTTTTAAATTCTTTGTTATTTTTAGTAGAATACATATATTGCTAATGAACTAGGCTCAAGTCAAATAATAACTCGTAATCTTATATGTTTGTTTATATTAGGCTTATGTCGCACGCTTCATTAGATCTCTTTGTTTTGTCGTTTGGTTTTTACCTGCATGAATATACAATTACTTTATGGTTTCCGTGTCTGGATGGCCTGATCCAAACGCGCGGAAAAGTTACGAGAATTAAGAAAAGCGCGCGAAACACGAGCCGAAGGCGAGTTTGACAAAGTGTTTGGATCAGGCCATCCAAACACGGGAGCCGTAAAGTAATTGTGTTATAAAATGACAACATTCGGCCACGTTTTTAAAAAATTCCCGCGAAAGCAGTTTTGATTTCCATGTTTGGATGGCCTCATCCAAACACGACTTTCGACCAATCAGAGCACGCATTATATAAATGTTATTTTATAATCCGTTTTCCTGTTGAAGTGAAATGAATCACTTTTATATTTCTTTATGAAACTTGTTTGAAATTAATAGTAACCATGTTAAAGAAAATTTCAAGTCCACCATGCAGAGATTTGGAAACAAAGTGAATATCATATATTTTGAAGAGAAATTTGGTAGTTTAAATCGAAAAATGAATTTCAATTTGATAACTATAGTGCCAGTATGTTTTCGTGTTTTGAGATCACTTGACGTCGACTTGTGCTAATGTTGCTAGCCAAAATCAGGTTTAATTATACGTTTTAGTATATTTTTTTAGTAAATAATGGTTTTCAAGAGTTTTAATTGGTTCACTGACCAGTAAATTTGAGGCATTATTTACTGGTTGGCATTTTTTCAAAATGGCCGCCAATGAGAGTCGTTTTGATGTATTACACTTTTGCCAAAATTAGCAAATGGAGAAAAATTGCATCTATATAAACTCAAAGAATACAAACAAACTTTGATGCTAAACTATCTTAAGGTAATAGATCGTCTGCAAATAACTTATCAATACTTTTTCACTACTTAAAAATTACAAGTAATTTATAACTTTAGTCTTTAATTAGGAATTTTCAGAAGTAACCTGTATTCGTAAAAGACGACAGTGCATTTTATGCACGTAAATTTTACTAAAGAAATTATACTAAAACAATTATTCGTCTCAGGCTCAGTGATTATGGTAAATATTCACCTCGACTTCGTCTCCGTGAATATTCACCAATAATCACTTCGCCTTCGGCGAATAATTATTAATTATTCTTAGTACCTTTTATTCAGAGAATGCATCAAGCCCCGTTGGCCAGGAAATTTTCAAAGACTTCCGTCGTTTTTTTAAAGAAGTCATGTCAGCTAACCGTAAGAGGAAAGCAAAAGTGAGGTTATCGCGTAAAACAACGAGTTGCAAGGACAGATGTGGCGAGGAAAGATCTCATACGGATTACTGTCATTGCGATGAAAAATGTCAGTTAGTCCAGGATTGCTGTTATGATTATCTAAAAAGGTAAGACGTGCACAAGTGATGATATGTAAATTTGGGACATTCTGATGAATGTTGCGCAGCTTGTGCCATCAAGCATGATGCTGACAAGGCGATATCTCGCCCAATAAAGGTGGAAAATTCCTATGTTTATATGAATACATATGTCTGGCCCTTCTAGTATCCTATTGTTAAACCTGTAATAATTGTTGGAATATCTGGACAAACTGAACTTGTCGAGTCATTTATAGAACCTGTTCATGCAAGAAATTTCTGTATTCAACTTTTCATTCATCATTTGACAATGTCTAGTCATAAACTAAAGCTTAAAAACATTTTAAATGGCTCACATTTTCCCAATTCAGGGCTTAAAGTGATCAGGAATTAGATCTGAGGTTGTTTTCATATGATTTACCCGCATCCACTTATACAATGAATAAAAATAAGAAAGTTTTTTCATATATTGCTCGACGGCAGTAAGTACAAATCAGAAATTTGCCCCTTTGCCTCTTTTTGCCATGTAGATGTAAACCTAATGTAAGCATCAGTTACGTCGAACGAAGTAAATGGCAATGCATCAGTGATCTGCACCGTCAACACGTATTTCTACCATGGTATGATGAAAAATTTAGACTACCGCGAATCAAAGGCCATGCGATGATCTCAAGTTGTCTGAACTGTTCAGGGGGATTGCAAAAGGATTGCTCCAACCCACCTGACCCGGACACCGACGAAGCCAAA
The DNA here is from genome assembly GCA_963855995.1 of Muricea muricata. Classification (NCBI taxonomy): domain Eukaryota; kingdom Metazoa; phylum Cnidaria; class Anthozoa; order Malacalcyonacea; family Plexauridae; genus Muricea; species Muricea muricata. The sequence goes on from OY979720.1 coordinate 16,313,656, forward strand.
ATACCTGTTGAAGGGCCAGATGGTCATACGTACAAGAACAGGTTTTGCGCGCTGGGAAATGGAATTAATTCTCACAGTGTAAAGAGTTGGGGCTATGAATTGATTTGTAATAAGTTGAAAGGTTACAATAAGACCCAGAAACTAAGGGATATCATCAACAGCTGCATAAAGAATGAAGATAAAAACTGCCTTCCCCAGGATGAGGCATTTCTTCGACATAATTGCACCTGGTACCGCGCACCGCCCTTAAACATCACCAAAAGTCATACAGTATGTTCGCCGGTAGAAACATGCCCGCATACACCTGACATTAACATTACCGCCTTAGAATATCACGAACTCAGGCTAAAATGCGAGGCATACATGCGTGTTGTTTACCGTAATGGAACTTATTATAAGAATTTTCATTGCGCATTGTGTCATGGCATTAGACCCGTAGAGATACAAAACCCGCCACATATCGGTTTTGGTCCTACCATTTCTATATTTTTTGAAATCCCTAAACCCAGACCACACCACGATAATGAGAAGACTAAAATAGAGTATCCATCCAACGTGACCGCTGGGATCATCAGCAACGGCTCAAAGTCCAGTGATACATTCACATCGAAGTGGGATACGTACATTAGTCTGATTAGCTTATCCATCTCCATGGCAACATTGCTGTTGTTGCTGGCACTGTATTCGTTAGTGAAGGAGCTTCGTACCACCCCGGGGAAAATAATCATAGGTTTGTCCACCTCTATACTGGTATATCAAACGGTGCTACTTGCGAGCCCGCTGTTTACTGAGGATGCGGTGGAATGCAGCATTACCGCTATATGTCTCCACTTCGCTATCTTGTCCACATTTGCTTGGATGGGCGTCATGAGTTTTGACGTGTGGAAAACCTTTGGCAAAAGCAGTAAGTATTTAATGGAAAAACTAATAATTGTATTGAGTTGATGAGATATGTCGCTATTCAGTAATCATTATTTATACTTTTGTTCAAGTAAAGAAGATATTGCATTCTAAACCAACTTGGAGTAAAGTTTAAACGTACAATAATGAAAGTTAAGATCAATTTTGTAGACCAGAAAAGAGTAACAAAGAAGACTTCCACATTTTTGTACTACTGTTTGTACGTGGTTATCACTCCGGTGATAGTCGTCTTAACTGCAATTGCATTTGACAGAAGTGGAGTGATGTTGGTGTACTGGAGGGATGATGGTAAGTGGCCCACCACCACGACCTGGGCAAAATTTCATCACAAGAATAACTAATAGTTATAGAGTAACTTATCCACTCGAATAAATAATTTAACTCGTTCGGACAACCTTGAGACATTAAGAATAATGTCAAGTGTCCTACAAACTCGACGGATCGATAAACTTGGATGTCCTATCCTTCTTACGCTGACATTTTGACGCCATCGCCGACCGCGGTGATGTCGTAGATTATCAATAAGTCCCCTATTTTCTCCCACGTGAGCGAAGCCACTACCAGCCTGGGTTCAACCATGCAGAAATCATGGTCATGGTTCAACTAAGCTGAAATCATTTTTCGTGATTTCCGTGTTTCTTTGCGCTCTATCTGAGATTTCATGTGGGCGTGTTCCGAAACCTTACTGGCTTCAAATAAGAGCACTCACTCACTCTCTATATATGATAACCTTGGGAATCAAAAGTGATTTCGTGCAGTTGTCGAGCCGGGGCCACGATTTACTAGATAACAAACGCACGGATGTACGTCATACACAAACGCTAAAGTATATCCGTTGTAGCGTGGGCTAAAAACTGAATTCAATATCTGAACAATGCAAGCAGAACTTTGATGCTTTGTTTGTATCGTTTCGGTAGTAAAATTTCCTATACTCATTTCTACGGCTTAAGGTTAACTGCACAATAACCTACACTGGCAACGTCAGTTCGGGATATGTCTGTGTGTACCTATGAGTCTAAGACTATGTGTATTATATTTTAATGGTATGGATTTTTTCAAGTTCAGAAAATTGATAAAAGCTTTGAATATCCACGCGCATGCACAGCGAAAATAGAGCTTTAGTACTAAAATATTGCAATTTTTCTAGGTGAATCAAGGTCCTGTTGGATTGTGGACAACTTGTCCAATATTTTGTTCTTCAAGGTCCCAATTGGAATATCTCTTAGCCTGAACGTCATTGCCTTTATTTGGACGATTTTTGGAATTAGGAGTGTGCGCAATGTATGTATACGATTGTATAGATACAATTATATAGATACCGCTTAAATTTGACAGGGTTCATTCAAGTGACGTCATCAGGTTATAGGATTCATGTCTCGTTCTTAAAAACTTTGGTTAAATAGTTTACCAAAGTTCATGCCACTGTTCAGAGCTCAACGCCGATATTTAGCGTTATATGAATGGGGCCATGGGGGAGCATGACTTCATGTCCATTGAGAGTAGAATCCCCTACGAGCAGGAGAACTTCGAACAACTTTGGATAGGTCTGGCTAGTTTGCATGCTTGAAACATTAATACCAAATTGTTTTTTGAAGAAATCAATGCAATACAACAGTTCAAGAAAAAACAACCAAGCAATCACCAGCAATGTCAAGATGTATGGGAAACTGAGTGTCGTGATGGGGTTAACATGGTTACTTGGGTTCTCTATCAAGTATTCTGTAATCCTCAAGTTTATTTATTTGGTCGTTAACAACTTGCAAGGTAAATTCTCGTCGCGTAATTTTTATCAAAGTTTTATGTAATGAGATTGTGGACAAGGTTCAGTTGTAAAGTTTGTCCAAGATGTATTTAATTTCATCATGCATATATTTAACTTGTATTCAAGCTCACTTCAACAAGATCTCGATCATTGTTAGGCTACAATGCTTTGAAATCTTTAATCATTATAAAAATGGTGTGAGATAAGTTTAGACAAAGAAATTTTGTCAGTATAACTTATATAATGAAATTCAGAAGAAATTTTAAATGAAAGAAGTTTTAAAAAAAACATCAAAAAATAGAATAAATTTAAAAGAATGAAATTTAAACTGAAGAAATTTTACTGCAATCGGTAGCAATTGTTGAGATATCTTGTTAATGAACAACTTATATAATCAATTTTATTAAATTTTAACTGGATGACAACTTTATGAATTGAAGCCGACATGAAATTAATTAAGACGTCTTCATAGGCAATCTCAAACTGAGACGTGATGAAATGTAATTTAAAATTCATTAATAATTCAAAAAACAATTAAAAAAGAAATTATTGTCTAAATAGTATCTGTAAAACCCAGCTAAATTTGTCTTGATCAATTTACTTTAGCTTGAATTTTTTTATCTCTTGTGGATCACATTGCCAAATAGTTGAGGATCTACAAATACGTTTGCAATTATTAAGCTTTAGCTAGTTATAGAGAGTACAAAACTGGATGTGTGCTTCGTGTTTTGACGTAGACATAATAGATAAAGAATGCATACTTGGTAACCAAGCCGGTGCCGAAAATTGTGAACATTCCGCAGTAATAAAAAAAGATGGCGCCGCGCGCGCCATCTTTTTTATTACTGCGGATTATTGATAAGGATAAGGATAAATCCGGGATATTGGATCGCAGCATGAGTGTGAAAAAACCCCACTTGGCTGTAGTGAACGACACCATTATTCCATTGCTCACAGCTAGATGACATGTAATGAATACGAGTTGTGCATCGTCTATAATGAATACACACCCTAAATATTATTGTTTTCCCGCTTAGGATTTTTTATCTTTCTCGCTTTTGTCACAAACAAACGCGTCATGGAAAAATGCAAAGCTTCTCGCCCATCTTGGAGTCAAGGATCGAATACCGCCATGAAAATTTCCTCTGGAAGCACAAACTTTCCTCTCATCAAGTGGGAGATGGTTGAAAAAATTTAATGACCATATATATAATGGTTTTAACCTATCTCATATATTGATAATAAACAGTAATAAATGAATAATAGCTATGTATAATGTTCGTAGATTAGTAAGTAATGAGTGTGGTACATATATACACTGTTAATTAAACGTAAATAAAAAAGTAGTAAGCAAGAAATAGAATAATGAATATAAAGAAAATATGCTTTACATAGAGACAAGAGTAAAAATTGATGTAAACTCTGATGTCACACAAATATTAATGTTAAATATCCTACATTGCGTAATATGTTATATTACAGTGGCAAAGTCGAGCCCGATAATTCGCTAGGGCATGGGAGTAATGCTTTGCGAATTTTGACTTCTTTAGTAACAGTTAGAAAGTTTTTACGGTTGACCAAGACGGAAATATTTATAATTTGCATAGAATGACGAACTTCTCAGGCTCTCTGGCTTTGCCATGTCATTCATTGTGTCTGCATATCGTACATAATGTGGTCAAGTTCGCTTTTTCAAGTTGTTCACCGTTAGAGAGCCCAGGGTAAATTTATATTGACGTTACTCTTCGTTGGACACGCTCTATTAGATCTTTGCCTGACGGACTAATTCTGGACACTAGTTGTATGCCCGAAAACGGTGTTCTAGTTTGGAATTGAATTAACAATTCTTTCCATTTTTTCATGTAACATGTTCATCGGCACCCAATTAAAAATGGCTGGATTGATAATTTGGATTCTTATCTGGATTGATTCTGGATTTTTTTCATCAACATATTTCCAATAACTGAACTCGAACAATGAGTATAAAAAGCAATGGTCCCAGTTTTGTCTCCTGTGGAGCCCCACTATATAGGAATCCTACCCCATTCCGAGAAACAGTCCTTCGCTAGTTCCACTCGTTGCTTCCAATCAGTCAAAACGCCTATAATCCAGTTTACAACAAAAGCTGAAATTGGAAGCTGGCAGATTTTGTTAACCAATATTGTGTGGTCAATTAAGTCAAAGGCCTTGTGGTATTTGAATAGAAAAACACGTACCAGAGAGTAGAGACTACAAAGAGGGACCACTTCAGTCAAAAAAGCGTAAGGTGCTGTCGTGATGATTCGTCATGGGCGCCATGTTCCTAGCCAGTGCCCTAAACAGAAGCATTTCCCCCCGGTATTAGTACCCATTTTTTATATTTCAGGGGGGAAATGCTTCTGTTTAGGGCACTGGCTAGGAACATGGCGCCCATGACGAATATTGAATGCTTGTCTCCCCCTGAAATATTGAAAATGGATACTAATACCGGGGGGAAATGCTTCTGTTTAGGGCACTGGCTAGGAACATGGCGCCCATGACGAATCATCACGACAACACCTTACGCTTTTTTGACTGAAGTGGTCCCTCTTTGTAGTCTCTACTCTTTGCACGTACTGAATTTCTTGTTCCATCGGTTGCCTTGGTCAAATTGTATAGCATACTAGAGCTAACGTTGCAGATGACCCAGGTGCGCTACCGCACTAGTTTTGATCAATACATTCCAAAATGGCTGGGGCTACAAACTTTTCAATGATAAACTCTTCGGCCAACTTGGACAAAGAACATGTAAGTGATATTTGTTTTTGTCAGAAACAGGTTTGTCCTTTGGAATAGAGGTTACGTTAGCTAACTTCCATACATCTGGCAGCTTTTGGTCATGTAAATTGGAAAAAGCTATTTAAAAGAACGGAAAGTGGGTTTTCTAGAATATCGGCAAAGTCCTTGAGAATATGATTCGGAATATTCTCCGGTCCGGGTGCTTTTGAGGGACGGAGAGATATGAGTTTAAAGTTGATATTGACCATCGCGTTGCTAGGTGTGGAATTTGATCTCTGGAGTTTTTCATAATATTTATAATAATTTACTATTATTCATAATTACTTATTCTTCTATAGGCTCTAAGAATGAATTTTCTATTAAGGTGGCTCCCTACAGTTGCAGGGCAAATCTATATAGATCAGTGTGGAGCTTCGCCGACCGGCAAACGTTTTGAAATGAACAACACATGAAAAGCTGTGTTTTGAGGTTTTCTACGGCGAAATCACCAAGTGTTCTGTACATGATAAAAAATTTGTGAAACCTAAACAGTATGTATGTTTTCAACTGGTCTTTTCTGTTTTTCGACCGCGTTTTCGTAAGCTTTTACGCTTAGCTCTTTCTGAAATGTTTTTCGTATGTCGAGTCGAAATTTTATCACGTCAGCAATGATTTTATGGATTTTAGCCTTGATTATTCGCTGTTTCCTTCGGTGTGAAATTAAGCATTAAAACTGCACTGAAATAGAACGATATAGTTACCATAGCAACGCCTATTTTGTTTTTATTTTTCAATATATACACATCAAACACCTTCATATCTTTCCTGAAAGCATTCGCATTGCCCTGTTTAGTCAGTAAAAATTTCGTTGCAAGCTGATGTGTCTTGAAAAGCCTAACATTTTATGCTACTATAGGGAGCCACCTTAAACTTGTCAATTCTTCTGATGACAAACATTCTGCATTTTCGATTTGAATACAACTTTTAAGATTCAAACTGTTATCCATTCCACTAAGAAGTTTGACCTCGCTCAATGGTCTCCCATGGACTCACAAAACTTCCAAGGTTGGACTTGGTCCTGATATCGGTTTAAAGTAGAGACAAACGCGACCGACGATCTAATCGTCTATAAATGTGCTCTTCAACCAAGTTTCAGTAATTAAAAATAAGTCTATGCCCATAGATTTGCTAAAAACTGGAATTTCGCCAACCTTGGGAGTAAGGAAAATGACATTGACTAAAAGAATATTGGGCACAAACATTCGTTTGCAAGTTGGTCCCTTTCGTAAAACCGCCTCCTGGCCTTCAATTCTCTAAAACAAATTTGTTTGTGGGGAGTTCTATATTTTCCTGTCTTCCTGATGCCTTTCTGCATTTAAGCGATGTGACATCGAGTTATATTTTCTTTTGTAAACTGTATTCAAATCGGTCATTATTAAGTACAATTATAGATCTTTGCTGATACTATATTACATCAGTCACCTTGACATGTTTACGACATGCAGTTACGACAAATTAAAACCAACGTTTAATAAAACTCGTAGGATCTTTATTTTGCCAGGCGGTAAAGCTGAAATATAAGCCCTTAATTTATGCATGACATATATTTCTACCCGTTAAAAATACGTTTCTTCGCAAAATGTTTCTTTTTGGCTTTAACTTCGACTCTGACTTCTATATTATAACAAAATATACTTAGTTTACGGGTTAGATGCAAACATTTTGGAGTTTTTACGACACCCGCAAATTCAATTAACACTCATTGGATTTTTCGTCATTGGTGGTGTGGCACAACACTTATTTTCCCTTCCAATTTCTTTAATATGGTTTTAGTGGGCGACATTTATTAATGCTACACGTCCCAGTACATGTAATGTGTTTTTGGTCTAGCAGTTCATCAGTTCGTGTTTTGCCGCTATAATCCTTACATAAATCTCGTTATCGGTAAATCATTTTGTATTTTGGTTACTTTTAATCTGCTCCCACTCACGCAAGCGAAATTACCGAAAGTCGGCCAAGCCATCGGAATAAGATTTGTTTAAGTGTCAGTTCAAGCAAAACAAATCTGGACTTATATACAGCGTTAGTAGCGCCGCAATACTGAAAAAAATATAGCTAAGGCTGCATATAGGATATTCCACTACTTAAAAGCACGTTCGAAGGACCCATAGCTTGCTCGAAACATCTAGAAGATCTGTTTGAATCACTTAGGTCAGCGTCCTTGGGTACGTAGTAGTCATGGGCGTAGTGATTAGAGAGATTATCACGCCCAACCAGTATAGAAAATGGATGAAACTCAGGCAAAATAATGAAGTGTGGGGAATGAAACTCGGATAAACCGACTTCAAAACAATGATCGTTTTGATACGAGGACAATCCACCCACTCGTAAGATTGTAATTAGGGCCATCAAAAAAACTTTTAATACAATACAAACTTTTCAGGTGGTAATTACGTCTTTGAAGATGCATTTTCCGATAATGTGTGAATTCCAATATATAAAATGTTCCATCTCGCCGCCAATTAAAGCTGCATCATGGACCTCACATGTGTCGAGTACATCTTACATACATTTTCTAAAAACCAGATAAGCATACCCCATCCACCCACACCACTCCCAAAGCAGAATTCTTCGCTGCGTTCTGGCCTTCGTTCTCGGTGTTTTAACCCGTTTATGATTAAAAAAAAAAGAAACCGGAGTCAGTCTTATTTTACTGAAGACAAATTGTCTCTAAACGATATTAATTAAGCCAAAAACACATATTGCTGAAAATAATTTATACGTCAGGATCATCTGGTTACATAATATTTTCAAAGTTTCACCGTCATCAATGAGTGTTAACTTATAAAAAATGCATTTCATTCGTTACGTTTTGCGGTTTTATAGTATAAAGCAAATGACAATATAAGCATATGCCATAATACAGTCTGTCCTATGGCTACGGCTTCGAGTCTTTTTTTTTTATTTTTGTGATATATGTAGTCATTGATGGAATTGATTAAATAGTCCATCAGTTGCACGACATGTTTGTAAACCTACTCGACAGGAGACAATGTTTTTTTACTGCAAGAAAATAAATCCAGGTTAATGACAGACGTGTCAGCAAAGTAGATGTTTTTTCTGAGCGTCTGCTGCCTTCCACACCAATACTTTTGTAAGTAAACTGTCTTTGTCGGTTTAGATACAAGTCTTTTGTTTGATATAGGACGTTTATTAAAAAATTAGTGCAACTAACGTTATTAATGACAACATTAATACATTGTGAAATTAAAACTTAACACCGGACATTGAATATATATATATACATGCATATATACTGTATATAGTCGGTTTGTTACACACAACATGTCCGGGCTTGTGAATAGAAAAAACGCTGAAAAATCAGACGAATTGAATGTCACTACGAAGTTAATTGATTCAGTGCTATGTCATATTCCCGGGATTGTTTCAAAAAATATAATAGTTTATTTGTGCAAGGATATAATTAAATCCCTTATAAGAAGATTGATGTAGTTGGAAATTTGATGAGGTATATTATTACAAACGGCATGAATAATTAATGCTTTGTCCTTGGTCAATATAAACTCGAAAAGCAAGCAAAACGTAAGTTTGTTCAAGCGAAGCACTTCGACAGTGCTGTAAGGCTGCAGCCGGTCGATAAAATTGTATTACAAATTAAAACTGACGTTGCACGTTTCCTGAAGAACATTTCCAGTTAAGGCGAGATTGAGTTAAACAGTTGCTGCAAGGTGAGTGCAAAAGTGCTTCCAAATGTGATTTTCAGCAAGCTTAAGCTTTGATTCTTAGCATAAAGTCAACACTTTATGATGCATGCAGATGCCCTTAAAAGTTAGACCGACAGGCTTTATCATTCTTCGAGGAAAACGGTAAACTGCAAAATTCAGACATTTCTTCCACGCTAAGAACTGACTAAAGTGCAATAAACCAAGCAAAATAGCATTAAATATCTAATCGAAAATAAATGACAAAACTCGGTTTAAATCAGTCGACAGTCATACCTTTCGTCTGTTATGCAATGTCTTGACACATTCTTGAGCAAACCATAAAAGGGTAAACATTTGTGTTATTTCAAAGTTTAAAAAGGGTTATGAAAAACGAAGTGTGTAAAAACAATTTCTCAAGAGCAAAATACCATGGCCCATCTCTGACTTCTACAAAGTCGTTTTGTCATTGAGTCTCAGTCGCGTTGTTTAGCAGTTTCACTGGCTGACTTGGCTTGAAGAATCCAAAACAAGTTTCTTTAGTAAGGCAAATGTTGTAGTACAGCCCAGCAGTAGCTACAGCCCAGTTCTCATCCAGCAAAGCAACAACATTTGCGCCATAAGCACATTGTACATGGAAGATCAAAAATAAAGCATGGCTCCTGTACATGTAGTCTTTTCTTTCGTTTTGGCCCCACGCGTGACTGATCATATATACGATCTTAATTACCACCAATTGTCAAGCTGGTGCAGCGAAACGTAGCGTTTGTTGCTTCAATGTCTATTTTGTAATCCAAGTGTGGTTTCACCGGAATGGTTGAAAACAAAGGGGAACGCACTTCGCGCTACTGTATTATTTTGAGAGTAAAAATCAGTGCGGTTTTATGTCAATTTTGCTATTAATTATAGCAATATGTATGGTGATAGGCTGCAGACTTCTTAATATCTGCATCAGTTTGTTGTCGCGGGCAGCGCTAGTGATCAACTGGTAGCAAATCAGTTCAAACTTCAAAGTAGAAATTAGAATATCTCAAGAGCGAAGATAGATGTTATGGTCTCAGATATATCCCTCAGGCTGATCACTGGTACTGCTCGTTTGGATCGAAAAAAATCATAAACAGAATTAAAGTGCCACTGCAACGAAAAAATCTTTCATCCAATTTTAAACACAACAGAACAACATTTCCATACGAGCCTTAATAGCGTTTTCAGTTTCTCGATATCTTGTTTCGTTTAGATATTAAGGTTTTTTGAAACATGCAAATTAGGTGTTTCTGACGTCATCTACTCACGAATAATAAATTACATTTATCAAATGGTGAATATCTCTGTAATCAGCTGGCAGAAATTTTTCACACTTTGCATGACTATAAAAATTTGGTAATTTCACGCCACTATTCCTGTTGTGTTGTTGCAACATAAACGGTTTTAGAATAAAAGCTTTTAAACTGTAAAATAAATATCTTAATTTTCATTTTTCCTTTACACTGTATAATTATCTAAATTCAATATTTGTGATCTAAATGTACATACAACCATTGTATTATGTGCAGTGAAGTAAATATCGTTTAACAGGAGAGAAATAAGAAATTTGTGTTTTTCAAATACAAGACATTTGCATCCGAACGATCTCCATGGCAACAGCATAGTGTGAACAGTAGTGTGCGTTTACCTGATTACCACACTCGTGCAAAGTTAGAAAAGGTTCTTGCCATTACATCCAAAGATATTCATTATTTTAGATATATAATTTATTATTCGTGAGTAAATGACGTCAAGAGACATCTAATTTGCATACTTTAAAAACCTAAATATCTCGAAACCAAAACGAGATTGTGAGAAACTGAAAACGCCATTTTAACTCATCTAGAAATGTTGCTCTGTTGTGTTTAAAATTGGATCAAAAATTTTTTCGTTGCAGTGGCACTTTAATAACTGCATCAGTTTGTTGTCACGGGCAGCGCTAGTGATCAACTGGTAGCAAATCAGTTCAAACTTCAAAGTAGAAATTAGAATATCCCAAGAGCGAAGATAGATGTTATGGTCTCAGATATATCCCTCAGGCTGATCACTGGTACCGTTCGTTTGGATCGAATCATCCATTTTAAGAAAAAAATCATAAACAGAATTAACGGTTTTTCTTCACAAACGCGAGTCGTATATATAGGGTTTTTTATTAGTCGATATCTGGAAGACAATTGACAGCAACCAGCGTGTAACAGCGCCTGATAGTAAATATGCATGCATATACTTTCACGTTGACAAATTGACAATGGAAACAAGTGACAGCCTAGCCTATAAACTTAATATTTCGTAAAATAAACGCTGCCTCTCGTTTTCAATGTAGTATTTTAACTAACGCCTTACTATATATGAAGTTTTTACTTAGGATTTGCTAACTTACCTAATAGAATGATATTGTTTTTATATAAGCATCCAATCGAGTATTTTAACCAGTTTTTGTGTTAAAATTAATTACTTACCAGCCTGCAATCAGTTGTTGTGGATTTTTTCGTCATGTGTTCGTTTCAAAAAAAGCTATAAACCGATGGCAAACTTGCGTTTTTTCGTTCGAAACCTCCACTCCAATTTTTAAGCAGCCATTTTGTTTTCTCAACTAACAAGATAGTCTTAAGGTGGCTCGATACAGTTTTCAAAAATTAAGCTATTGATTGCTAAACATCTTTTGTTTTCGTATTGTTAAGTTTTACGAAGTTTGTATTGAATTGATCACGTATTTTTAGATTTGGTATTTCAAATTATGACACTCAATGAATAAAATTATTTCAATATTATGGGTCGAAGTTTGGTATGGTGACCCTATTTTTTCCTTGCATTAGATCACAACCAACATGCACTAAGATTGTACAATGCCAGTTTCTTAAACTAGCACATTCATTTTCTAAAATTGAATTTCGAATTTAAATACGTGATCAAATCGAAAATCCACATGTACTTTCAAGGGCCAGCATCTCGCATGACCTACAATACTCGATGCCTCGTGAATATTGGTTGTCAACGCAATGACTAACCCGATTTATTATACGTAATACCATGATATGAGGGAAATTAGTGATTAAATGTCCCCGAAAGCCGAAGGTTTGTGGAATTCCAACCCACTTTATATTATATACTTGCAGATTTAGAAAGAAAAGAATGGTTCTCAAGTTTCCAGCTTTCTCGTGTTTGGTTGTTCTTGTAAATCTTGTTGGAATGATAGAAATGCTTGAGGAATACGGTAAATTATGTGCTTAGCTGCAAAACTAGGCTGCAGCTTTTATCATTTTAATAATAATAATTAATAATAATAATAATAAACCATATTCTTAGAGGTTAAAACTTGGTCAGCTATTTAAAGCTGCTATTAATCAAGGACCTGTTTAACAAAAAGCAAACAAAGGCTATCCTAATATATCATTAAAAAGACCAGCTTATATTTGCAAAATATTGCAAAAATGTTTGGAAATAATGTTTCAAAATGTTACTATTTGCAAAAAATTTTAAAATGTTAAAAATATAGCGTTTGCATTGTTTTTTAAATTTTAAGACGGATACTTCTTTCGCTAGACTGTCATTTCTGATGAACGTAAATAGCAAAATATTTATGTAAAAAGTTTTTCACCGTAAAATACAGCTATACATCATATTAGCGTCGATGGAAAAGCCCACGTCAGTTCTCTTACCTCTAACTTTCAAGAAGTTCATCGATTTTTGGTAACAATCCATTCGGGAAAATTCCTTGAAACGTTCAGCCAAACCTGCTTCTTGGTAATTCGTGGATTTTTTTGTCTAATGAATTTTTCAATAACCGCTTACTAATCGGTGTTGTGCACTATAGATGATCCAGCATCTGAAGCATACAAAGAACTCCGTATGGATTTTACAAAATTTGAAAAAGCAATCATATGGGCAAACTTTAAACGTCCCACAGGAAGGCAGAAGTTTTTCTTAAAAGCGAAAGATAAATCTTGTGCTAATCGCTGCGACGAAACGAGAAAACACAATGATATCAACAACACTTACTACTGCCATTGTGATAAACTTTGCCCACTTTACAAAGATTGCTGTGTGGACTACTGGCCAAAGTAAGTTTAAATTTACAACTTGTACTCTTGCTTTTCATTGCATTTCAAGTTTAAGTTTACTTAATTTATTGCAACTCTTGGACATTTTACAACCAAACTGAAAAACGATTCCAAGGGTTTATTATTTTAAACCCCAGCGAGGAGCACCCTTTAAGCATCCCAGACAAGCGAAATTGGCAACAACTTCATACAACGGTGCTGTTGTGGTTCTTGGGCTGATTTGGGGCCATTCACCACACAATAATTTGACACGAATGTCTGCTTTAAAGGAAGATTGGAAAATATTATTATTATTATTATTTATTATTATTATTATTATTATTAAAAATACACACATTAAGTAGCTTAGACAGCTAAATTGTTATGTGATTTACATGAAAAAGAGAGACGAAATCAATTATATGTATATAAGTAAGGATGATTGACGTGATTGGCCTGGGGCGGTAGTTCGGCAGAACTTGTAGGTGTACCATGTGTATTGTTTGTTCTTAAATCGGGCGTTGTGAGGATTCACAACAACTAACGCCAAATCGTACTCTATAAACATAATCCGTTGCTGAAAATACATTTCGAATAACAAAGTCCTAGACGTAGAATCGAACACGTTCAACGAGCATGTGTAAGTTTTCATAACGAGACGATACTTATAGCACTATAACACTTGACAGTAACTGACACTGTTCTACCTTTATGGACGCTTCAGCTATACGCGTGTTGATCTTTGAGAGAGACGAATACCGTAGTACCCGGAGAAAAATTCTCGACACACATAAGAGATTACTACGAAAATCCCACAAATAAGGGTCGGTTTAGTTGGTCAACTTTCAACTGTAACCATGTTTACTGAAGTATTTTAAATAGTAAGTAAGCGCTTCTTTGAAAGTTCATACAAAAAATATTCGGAATTCCAAAAACCGGCTCGCTTAGTTGAAACAAGAGCAACAAGCGCAACAACTAAACGAAAACCTCACCAACGAAAATTTTGTTACATAACACATTTACATGATTCCATTGGTGATTTACATTCATTGTAACTATTTTGTTCATGCAGGTGCAATGTGACTACCAAACCATTCAACCAATCACAACAAGAACTTTGGGACTGCGTGGACGCAAAGTTTATGCAATCCAAAAACAACAGATCCCTAGCACCATTAGCATATATGATGATAAACCGTTGTCCAGTCAATAAAACAAACAGTCAGAGCCTGCACAATTGCAGCCGACCTGGTACCAGCCTAACGGACATTTCCGAACGCATTCCGGTGACTGGCGATGATAACAAAACATACAGGAATTCATTTTGCGCGGAGTGTCACGGAATTAAAAACTTTATACATTGGGGACTTGCGGTTGCATGCTTAGATCCGGCGGTAAAAAACAAAACTGAGCTACCATACAACAGTACCTACCTAAAGGAGAACTGTGATTGGTACTTCTCTCCAGGACATCAAATAACGACAAGTCCTTGCACACGGTCAACTCTGTGCGAGTCTGTGATTACAACTGATGAGTCCTCGAAGTACGATGACCTTGTAAACAAGTGCAAAGCTTATTCTCAACTAGTCGAAGCAGACCATGTCCTATATAAAAATTTTCATTGTGCTTCATGCAACGGAGTAGATGTCATAAAATTCCAAAAGCCGCCAATACAGCTTAATTTACCATCATTATCGTTATTTTTCGATTACAAGTCGCTTTCACGAGGGTCCGGCAGCAACAACGCCGGTGGTTCGAAGACTCAGGAAAGTGCTAATGGTTCGAAGACTCTGGAAAATGCTAATGGCTCGACGTCTGATGAAAATACTAATGGTTCGAAGAATCATGAGAACATTCAAGGCTATCTTACCGTGATTGGCCTATCGTTATCAATCATGTGTCTATTAGCAGTCGTGATGACGTATATCCGGTTCAAAACATTGAGAACAGTCCCCGGGCTCGTGTTGCTCTCGCTGTCAATATCCCTTCTAGCATATCAAAGTACTTTATTGGTTAGCTCATTTGTTACCTTAAGAACTGCAGGATGTAAAACGGTGGCGATTTTGTTACACTTTATGATTCTCAATTCTTTTGCATGGATGACAGCCATGAGCTATGACGTATCGAAGACTTTTTCTCAAAATGGTAAGTATATGATTGTTATAGGAATTCTTAGAAATTCCACCCGGAAGGCGACCGGAAGGAAAAATTGCAGGCAATGAAACACTTCCTGAAATTTTCAGGGCTTAAAATGGAAACATTTTGAAAATAATGATGGGCTGTGCAACATTTTTAAAAGTTGTATTCATACAAACTTGTGGTGAACGCCAACAACTCTACCTCTCTATTCAGGTTTTTTTATTGAGATTCGTCCTACCATGGATAGTTTAGCTATCCATGGTCTTACTATGTGCTCTCGTCCTAAGTTTGATTTCACACTGTATCTCCTACATTTTAAAAAGTCGTCAAAAGGATATGTGAGAGGCTTTCTGCCTTTTTTAAACAGAGTATATGTATTTTTGTAATCAAAGCATATTTCGAAAATGTACCGCTTCAGGCCCTCCATTATTTGTATCGAAAATTTCGATACAGATAATGGAGAGGCTGAAGCAGTACATAATGTTTAGTACTTTTCGGTTACGAGGAACATATTTGGAAGGGCCATGGATCATAGGGCAAGCTGATGCTTGGTTATGATTTTTTTGTTTAATAATCAGCGCATTCGCGGATAAAATTTATGACAGCTCTCTTGATCATTTAAATAAATAAAAGTGAAGGCGTTAATAAACCTTACATTGCTACTAAGTGATTCAGCCAATATCACCCTCACTGTTTCTTTCAGGTAAGAGTTCAAGTCTAAACTCCAGCCGTTCTGGTTTCCGTCGTTATGTAATCTTCACCTCGTCCACCTCAGGTGTGATTGTGGCATTGACGTACACACTCGGAGCAACACGGGCCATGGATGTTGGATATGGTAAGATTACCATAGAATGATGGTAATATATATATTACATTATTACGTCATACCATTACGTCAGCTAGTTAATACATGTTCATCATTTTAGCGTTTTCTTCTGCTATTTCTATTTTGTCGCATGCTTTGTATGAGCAAAGATGGAATTCGAATTCATTTTCCGCTTTTACAAACGAGAGATTCAGAGATCCCAAGATGGCGTCTGCATGGGCAAAATTAGCTCTATACCTGGTCTTACTTAAATCTAATCGAGTTGCATAGTTGGAATTGGAACTTTATCATTTGCACCTCCGTAAGAATAATTTGTGTGTTTTTAATTTCAAAGCAAGATTATACAAACCACATAAGTTGGGAGCAACAAGATAGAAAGAAGAAACTTACAATATATTTGAAATCAAAAAAGCACAAAAATCATTCTGATTGGCGATGCAAATGACACAGTTCCAATTAAGCAACTCGAATAGAAAGATATTTTGTTCTTTTTAAGGTGAGTACACATCGTGTTGGATTGGCACACAGCTAGCATTGATATTGTTCCTCTATATTCCCGTGGGCATCATGCTGCTTTTCAATGCTGTGTCTCTCATATGGACCATTCTCAGTATTCGTAATGTTACGAAGGTAAAAGAACACTATAATTGTATTATTTTCTACATTTTCAAGGCAACATGTTTTGTTTGTATTATTTATACTTGCTGCCATGATCAAATCGATGACAATCTATTCTTTCATCTATTTATGACTCCGGGATCGATCAACCTTCCATACCCACGCGTTTAAGGTTTTCTACATTTCGTTTCTGCAATTTCAGCTCACTAAAGGAGTTCAAAAATCAGTGAAATCCGACACCCGAGGTCAAAATGCCAAAATCTACAGTAAGCTCTCGACCGTGATGGGCATTACTTGGTTTTTGGGATTTGGTGTTGCTCACAGTACAATTGTGGCGTATCTATACATCATTATCAACAGTCTACAAGGTAAGAGTTTCTCAGAAAGGAGAATTGAACACCAAAGATGTTGTTAAACCTTTTCTGTAAGCCTGTATATGAACCTCTGCATATGAAGGATGCACTTCCCCAACCTACTGCTTGCCTTTGGTGGAAAAGATGTAATAGATGTGGCTTATAAAATACATAACAATTTTTTCACTTCAAAATGGCTCGAGTTCCATCTGACAGACAAGCTAATAGAAGCGTTCTGAAAAATGCTGATCGGCTCATTTGGTAACGTTAAGGAATTCATTTCATCAATTCCGGAATATTTTTGAGAAGTTCTTAAAAAAATTCACAACTTCCTCTTAAAATGTATCAATCAAAGTTGAATGAGCCAACAAATGTAGTCTTACCGGTAGGACTAAATTTGATTGGCTCAGTTTAATTTTATTTGTACATTTTAACAGAAAGTAGTATACTTTAACAAAAAGTTATGAATTTTTTGAGAGACGTCTCAAAAATGCAGCGGAATTGATCAAATAAATTCCTCAAAGTTACCAAATTAACAAATCAGCATTTTTCGAAACGTTTCTATTGGCATGGCTGTAATGGAAATATCAAAAGTATAAAGCTGTACTAATCATCTGTTTGCCTTACTTTTTCATCTGCCCATTTGTAACAGGAGTCTTCATCTTTGTAACTTTCGTCCTGAACAAGCGAACAATGAAGATGTGGCGAAACACAGCCTCGACCAGAAACGCTCGCAGTTCAACCCACACCAGGCAAACTCGAGTCTCGAAGTTTACCAAAGCCTCTGGGCCGTATTCGTCAACTAACCAGATTTACAAGGACAAGGAAGAACAACAAGAGACTGGTTTTACTAACCCACAACTTTCATCTACATAAAGTAGCGAATAGAAATTTGGAGCAAAAATTTGTAATTGGCCTCGTTGGTCCTTCTTATTACTTCACATAAACTCGGACTTTACATAGCAACATAATTAATTATATATACGAAACTGTAGATTTGATTACTTCGTATAACAGTGTACATTATAATATACATAACGTTTTAACCACCACAGTTCTAGAAAATGATAGTATACATTTAACAGTAAAAAACTAAACCACTCAATATAAATTGGGGTAAATTACGTTTTGAATTAAATGAAAAGTAGAAAAATGAAGTCGGACCGGTGAATCTCTCATCTTCTATCTATTTGGCGGTAAATGGACAAATTTGGCTAACAATGTTTTTTCCGTTGCCACTCAATTCCCAACTTTGGATTGTTCACGTGGTTGGATACCATTGTTCTCGTTTGCGGAAAAGTACATTAAGACAAAAGTAACCACGCATGCGAGTGATGAATACGAGTTTATTCACCCATGTCCGTACTTCTAAACGCGTAGTTACGTTTTGTTCTCCGTTACGCTGCAGCATGTGAGTGATCTTAAAATGTAAATTGGGTATAATTGGCCAAATTTGTCCATGGATGCAAAACCAAAGGACATTTCACTACGTTAAAAATACGAACGGAAAAAGATGAAACATCCTATAGTTTTGATTTCTTTAAAATGCTCTGTAAGAATTAAAGCACTCTACTACTACGCTAATTACGACCAGGGATGTACTGATAGATCATTGGTTTGCTCAGTGATTGATCGACATTAGCAATTAATCAGGTTTGAAATTTTATGCCCGAAATAAACATATTTTTCGGTAAGACAAAATGTAGATACTCACGGAGATACCATGGGATACAAGGTAGGTACAGAAACCATGCACAAATAATTTCCAAACTGATGAAAAATTCACGTGAGTCGTAGGAAGGACGCTCAGACATTTCACCTAAGGCAACAGTTTTTTTTTTCATTTAGCATACAAAACATAGAAAAGACCTGAAAACAAACAAGCAGAATTTGACCTTTTGAGAGAAGGTACTTCCAGAACATGTCGGATTTTGCTCGTTCCGTTTCAAGCAATCAAAGATCCTATGTCTTGATGCGCTTGTAACTGCACTATATCGACAGTTTTACTGTAGGAAAGTTAGTTAGAATATCTTTAAGATAATTCATAAAAATATTAGATGTCGTAATGCTCAATATGTTGACATCTGGGATGGCATCTGTATATTTTTTAAATTTACTACCATTTTTTTTATTAAATTTAATTCTGCGAAGCAATTTTCTCACAATATGATCAAACGTTTAGCCAATCAAATAACAGAACGATAAGCTATTGTAATATGTTTATGTAGATGTTCTTCGTAGACCGTGCGTCCTACTTAGTACGTCGTTCTCTCTCCAGCTAGTAGCAAAATGGAAAATTGACAGACTGTCTAAAGAAGACTAAAGGTATCTTAAGTTATCTTATTCACATGTTATCTTATTCACAAAATGTCCACGCTAATACGAGATTTCCAATTTACCATCCAACTTATCTTATTTTGCAGATTGAGAACAAGATGGCGGTAATTATGTTCCAGCTTTTCTTATGCCTACTTGCTGTGATGTCTTCTGCGGAAATGGCAGAAATGGTCAAGGAATACGGTAAGCATAGATCCTAAAAAAATTTCCGAAATGTCGGATAAGCTAATTATAGGTAAGGTTTCGGTGATTCGTAAATTTCGTACGAAGTTTACTTTTATTGTGAATTTTTCAGTCGCTTTTGAAAATTTCCGAAGGCGGTTGCCTTGACAAGCCTTCTATACTTGAAACTTTTTGCACAATTGAACTGATAACACGGAATCGTGGTGGTTTAAATACGATTTTAATCTTTTCAAATATCAGATAAAAAGTTAGTATAAATCTCATCAAGATAGGAAATGCGATTATTCAAGCTGCCTTGAATAAAGTTAAACAAACATGTGTGTGCATGGGCTCTGTTCAAACAAGCCTTCAGAATAAATTAAACCTTTAATCTTCAATCATTTTATAATTTTTCATAATTTTCACATTTAATTAAATGTCTCTAAAAATTAACTCGATGCCTCGATGGTGAATCGAATATAATCAGTATTGTTCACTATAGATGATCCAGCATCCGACGCATACAAAGAACTCCGTATGGATTTTACAAAATTTGAAAAAGCAATCATATGGGCAAACTTTAAACGTCCCATAGGAAGTCAGGAGTTTTTCTTAAAAGCGAAAGAGAAATCTTGTGCTAATCGCTGCGACGAAACGAGAAAACACAATGATATCTACAATAATTACTACTGCCATTGTGATAAACTTTGCCCACTTTACAAAGATTGCTGTGTGGATTACTGGCCAAAGTAAGTTTAAATTTACAACTTGTATTCTTGCTTTGCAACCACATTCACGTCGGCATTGTTTGTGGAAAGAACAAAAGATTTTCATTGCATCTGAAGTTTATTGCAACTCTTGTTTGGACGTTTTACAACCAAACTGAAAAGCGATTCCAAGGGTTTATTATTTGAGACCCCAACGAGGAGCACCCCTTGAGAATTCCAGAAAAACGAAATTGGTAACAACTTCATAGAACTATGCTGTTGTGGATCTTGGGGTGAATTGGGCCCATTCACCAGACAATAATTTGACACGAATGTGTGCTATAAAGGAATATTGGGCATATATTATAAAGGTGATTGACGTGATTGGCCTGAGGCAGTAGTTTGGCAGAACTTGTAGGTGTAGGTATGGTACACCTCCTATTGTGGTACACCACCTGTGTATTGTTTGTTTTTAAATTAGGCGTTGTGAGTAGTACACTTTAAACATAATCCGTTACTGAAGATAGTTTTTCGAAAAACAAAGTCCTAGGCGTAGAATCGAACACGAGCAACGAGCATGTGTAAGTTTTCAGAACGAGGCGATACTTAAAGCAGAACAACACTTGACAGTAACTGACGCTGTTGTACCTTTATTATGGACTCTTCAGCTACGCGTGTTGATCTTTGAGAGAGAAGAAAACCGTAGTACCCGGAAAAAATCCTCGAAGAAAAGACACAGAATAGATCAACTAAGAAAATCCCACAAATCAGGGTCGGTTTAGTTGGTCAGTTTTCAACTGTAACCATGTTTTACATAAATACTTTAAATAATACAATAATAATTCATACAAAAAATATTCGGAATTCTAAAAAAACGGCTCGCATAGTTGAAACAAGAGCAGCAACTAAACAAAAACCTCACTATCGAAAATTCTGTTACATAACACATTTACATGATTCCATTGGTGATTTACATTCATTGTTACTATTTTGTTCATGCAGGTGCAATGTGACTACCAAACCATTCAACCAATCACAACAAGAACTTTGGGACTGCGTGGACGCAAAGTTTATGCAATCCAAAAACAACAGAACCCAACCATCTTTAGCGTATATGATGATAAACCGTTGTCCAGTCAGTAAAACAAACAATCAGACCTCGCACAATTGCAGCCGACCTGGTACTAGCCTAACGGACATTTCCGAACGCATTCCGGTGACTGGTGATGATAACA
The DNA here is from genome assembly GCA_963855995.1 of Muricea muricata. Classification (NCBI taxonomy): domain Eukaryota; kingdom Metazoa; phylum Cnidaria; class Anthozoa; order Malacalcyonacea; family Plexauridae; genus Muricea; species Muricea muricata. Next base: position 16,335,238 of record OY979720.1, read on the forward strand.
AAACATACAGGAATTCATTTTGCGCGGAGTGTCACGGAATTAAAAACTTTATACATTGGAAACTTGCGGTCGCATGTTTAGATCCGGCAGTAAAAAACAAAACTGATCTACCATACAACAGTATCTACCTAAAGGAGAACTGTGATTGGTATTTCTTTCCTGGACATCAAATTACAACAAGTCCTTGCACACGGTCAACTATGTGCGAGTCTGTGATTACAACTGATGAGTCCTCGAAGTACGATGACCTTGTAAACAAGTGCAAAGCTTATTCTCAACTAGTCGAAGCCGACCATGCCCTATATAAAAATTTTCATTGTGCTTCATGCAACGGAAAAGATGTCAAAAAATTCCAAAAGCCGACAATACAGCTAAATTTACCATCATTCTTGCTATTTTTCGATTACAAGTCGTTTTCACGAGGGTCCGGTAGCAACAACGCCGGTGGTAATGGTTCGAAAAATCATGAGAACATTCAAGGCTATCTTACTGTGATTGGCCTATCGTTATCAATCATGTGTCTATTAGCAGTTGTGATGACGTATACCCGGTTTAAAACATTGAGAACAGTCGCAGGCCTCGTGTTGCTCTCGTTGTCAATATCCCTTCTGGCAAATCAAAGTCTTTTATTGGTTAGCCCATTTGTTACCTTAAGAACTGCAGGATGTAAAGCGGTGGCGATTTTGTTACACTTTATGATCCTCAATTCTTTTGCATGGATGACAGTCATGAGCTATGACTCTAAAAGGACATTTTCTCAAAAAGGTACATTACTTTCTTATGATTGATAATAGGCCATCATTGAGTTTTTCAACAATAGCGACACCATCTTGAGCATATATACAATAATGCATTGTGGTCTAGTCGGGGTATTTCGAAGATTTTAAACTTTCATAAATTGGATATATTGGAGAGAACAGCAATTTTTATTGTCGCAGCGAGCGAAATGCGCCTGTTTGCTCAGGCTACAATTTTTATAATTGTTAGAGACGACATATCCTCAGAATACAAAGAAATCCCTAAAATAATTAAATCCGAATAACTAGCCTCATTTCAAATTCGTTACGTTATATACGTGCACAATAATAAAACAAATCGTTTAGAAACTTGATGGATATCCCCAACAGAAATCGTGTGGTCTAGCTCAATCACGAGCAAAAATGAGACAAACGCGTTTTACAGATAACTTTTTATTTTGACCCATGTATTCATGTAAACGTCGATCTTATATAAACTATCCCCCCCCCCCCTCCCCCTTTAACAATGTTGCGGGCATCTTTTCGACAAACCATGTGGCCTAGTATCGACACAACAACATTGTTTTTTGTGGGGGAAGGGGGAGCGAATAAAAAGTCTCAAATATTTTTGCTCGTGATTGTAGGTAGCTACAGTAAAAGCGGCTATCGCCAAAGCAATAGACAATCAGATTAAAAATGGCATCGTTATTGATGAAAAGGTTAACCATAAGTTCAGAGTTGCAAAAAGCGTTCAACCTTCCTCCGAGTAAAATTTTCAAAGTTTGCAAACCTTCCTCAAAATGATGTAAAGTTGGGCTTTCTAAACTGAAGATCGGAATGAATCTTGAGAATAAATCAATATTTTTTCCCGAAGAAGGCATGATTTTCTGGAGTAGATCATCGTCTATTATTTTTTTTGTTATGTTAGTGTTTAGGATACATTATGACGGTATATGAAGTGTGTTGACATGAAACCTTCCTCACTGACTGCCCATTTTGCAAACCTTCCTCACGGGTAATACCCGCATACCCGTGGCTTTTTTGCAACTCTGCATAAGTTGCTATCTCTTCATTAGAAGGTTTGACCCCATAACATTCATGCTACTCTGAAAGAATATTTTTTGTTACAACTTAAGTGAGATCGATTTCTTAGACGACTTGATTCTTTCAGGGAATAGTTCAAGCAGAAACCCCAGCCGTTCTGGTTTTCGTCGTTATGGTATGTTTGCTTCGTTCGTCTCCATTGGGATTGTAGCATTGGCGTACACCCTCGGTACAACAAACATCATGGATGTTGGATATGGTACAAAAGTTACTCATTATATATATATTGTTACTTGTTCTTACATTTTTTGAGCTTTTCCAATTGTGTATACTAAAGCAGAAAGGAAAATGTGTTGAAGATGTGATACTCGAAATTTTTCAACACTAATCTAGCAGGAAAATGATGGAGCTATAAAAATATTGGAGCAAAATGAAATGCAAGTACAAGAGGAGCCTTAAGAACAAGCATTATTAAAATTCCTTGAACTTGAAAAATTGAAGAATAGGACAAAAGACGAGATATTTTCTCAAGACACACCTAATATTTTCTCTCGTAATTTTTATTCATAGGTGAATACACATCGTGTTGGATTGGCACCCAGCTAGCTTTGATATTGTTCTTCTATGTTCCCGTGGGTATCATGCTACTCTTCAATGCCGTGTCTCTGATAATGACCATACTCAGTATACGTAAGGTTATAAAGGTAGGTACTTAACTTCCCATCGATCGTCGTACAAGGTACTGCTTGTGCTGTTTATAATAGTTATACTGCTTGAATTTCTGCAATTCCAGATGACTGAAGGTATCCAAGCATCAGCGATAAACAACACCCGAAGACAAAATATCAAGATTTACGTTAAACTATCAACCGTGATGGGCGTTACTTGGCTCCTGGGATTTGGTGCCCCACACAACACTATTGTGGCGTACGTTTATATCATTGTAAACAGTCTGCAAGGTATGAAGTTGTCAGAAAAAAAGTTGCATTTCGTTTAAGCCCTCGTAAACTGATTATTTGGATTCTTCACTTACAGTTGAGAGACGTCATCCGAAAGACGACTTAGTACATGTATGTACTTGATGTCAACATAACAAAGGCATGACCCTTTCCCCTTAATTATTTTAAGACTTTGAGTAGAGGAGACGGACCAAGATTTAAAATCTGGCCTTCTAGCTTGGAAGACTAACGTGGCGACTACAATATGCACAAATTTAAACGTACGTTCGGGGCTGGAGAACGAACGTTAATTCTTCTAAAATCTAATGGTGAATATTTGCAACAACTCAAGAAGTCATTTACAAAATAAATTTGCCTCAGCACCTTTCATTAAAGGGCAGAATCAGGCTACTTTTTGCCAAAAATGTCCTGTATTCAAAAAACTGAAGTAAACTTTATTCCAATCTATTCTGCAATAAGTATAGGTAATAGTATAATTTCGAGTGCAATTACGGATAAACAAGCACGAGTGAGTTTTTAAAAACTGCAAAATAGCACGAGTCCGAAGGACGAGTGCTATTTGCGGTTTTTAAAAACTCACGAGTGCTTGTTTTCCGTAATTGCACGAGAAATTATACTATTACTTATTAATAATATAAAAAGGAAATGTCCAAACAAGCATTTTGTACTTACAACTTCGCATTATGCAAGTGCACTCATTCTCGAATTTCTTCGCTTAAAAAATTCATGTTTACAAAAGCCATGGCTAAAAGTTTTATGTACAAAGTTCCAGCATACTTTAGAGTTTGTTTTGTGATCATAATTGTCAGAGAAGAATCCCAAGTTGTGATGAAATTTCGACGAAATCTTTAAGCAAACGTGAAAATTCGGCCGCCATATTTTTGGTTTTTCAGCGAGTAAATCCCATCGCTCAAAGAGCTTATTACAGATTTTTGCACTGTTTTTACAGATTTTTGCACTGTTGTTACAGATTTTTGCACTGTTCTGGGTGATGTTTGGGATTAACTGCACTCGAATCAACCAATCACAGCCCAGAAACATTTCCTTGTATATTATTATATAGGTAATATTAATTATTACAGGCCTAGTATAAGCTTCAGCATACAATGTTAGGCAACATTCTATCAAAATTTAACCAAAACATGAAAGCTGTTTGCTAACAACTTTTCAAGATGACAAATACAATCCAACTCAATCCTCGATTAATCACGACTATCCGTATTTCTGTCCATTTTTTTTGTATTAGTTATCGACTCATTTTGTGCTTACAGCTATTATTTTTTAGTTTGATGCAAAATTTGCACGTGTAAGAATTATTAAAAATGGCCTGACAACGCCGCTTTAAGACAACACTTTATATATACCGCATGGTTTAGCACACATATATGTTTGTCAAGCTCTTGAAATCTATTTATCTTTTTGCAACAGGAGTTTTCATCTTCATATCCTTCGTCCTAAACAAGCGAACAATAAACATGTGGCGAAACAGCCGAAACACAACATCGAGCAGAAACTTCCACCAACACAAGATGGAACAACGCGAGTCAAAGCAAGAGTCCATGAAAAACCGCGAACAGAAGCGAGAAGGCGCACAAATTGCCCAAGGTGGTTCGACTTCAGATTGTAGGGAGCATGGTTTGTAGTGCCTCATATTACTTCCTTGGGACGTTATTGCACCATAATTGGAAACCAATGATTTATATATGTACATATGCTATATTATGCGACAATGTGCACTTAGAGTAGAAATAAAGTTATAAGGCACGCACATGCATAACAATATGTTGAAATTAATGATCTCAGAGAGGAGGAAAATAAAGCATTCAGTGAAAACCGAAAAAAAATATACTTAAAAATATACGAAAACTTGAAATAGGAAGCGGTCGATTGCTGGCCTGGAAGAAACAGAGTAGGTAATTACTGACTGTGGTATGTACTGAGACAGGGACTTTACTAGAAGCCGACAACCGACAAATTTCACTGGCTACTTTTAGTGTAATCGCCGGCTATAAATTTCTTATGAAATTGTGATGTTTTAAACAAGTAGATTTTAATAGAAAATACATTATTAAATACGTGGTCTTATTGTGTATTGAAATAGTTTATTCTTGTCTTAAAAAATTAAATGTGAAGATGATTTAGTAGTTTAAAATCGTCTTGCCATTACTGCTGACAATTTTTCAAATCTGCACCGTCTTGAAATAGTAAAGATAAATAAATAGGAAAATTTTATAAACTTTATGAAACTAATGAGACACTCCGGAGACCAACTTTCGTTTCATCGAAACGTTCTATTTCACAGGTTTTCACGGGAAGAAGATAAATAACCAAAGCTTCTAACTCCACTCTGCGACCTATTTTCTAAAGCATGTCTTTCCGAAATAAAGAAACTTCTAGCAGAAAAAAGGAAATTTGCCCAACTTATCGCATAGAAATTGCCTGATATTTGATGTTTCATGATACTTGCAAATAAATTACCATTAAATAATTTTCTTCGAGGTAGAGGAAGTGCAGGAAAAACTTAAAGACAAACGTGAAAATATTCAACAAAGCTAACCAACAAACAAAAGGTTTACTATAAAGGATATTAAATTGACGTAAACCACAAATAGTACAAGCTGATCACTAGGTTAATAATTTTATCAATTCTATCATACATATATAGTAGCTAATTATGATGAAGTCCAGACATAGCCCATCATATGTGGACTACAATGATTTTATTCATCACTGTAAATCGTTTTGGATAATCAAATTATATACATAACTAAGTTGCTACGCCGTCCTTTCAAAAGTCCCCATACACGCTCTCATCACTATATGCTATATAGAGGAAGAAGTCCTCTTCATGGTGTTCTTGGTATAACTGGCCCATTGTTGCACTTGTCGGTGGAATGACATTATTTACGAAGAAAAACAAAGCATCTTCTGGCCGAAGGTGGATGCGCTTTCGAATCAGGAAATAAAATTGACCGACTGAAATGAATAAAGTAAAATGTCTTTATTTGCAGGCAGTGGAATAGTGTCCTATACACTACACTGTAACTAGCAACAATTTTAAACAAGAAACAAAATTTTCAACGGATATTGCTACCGTATTCTTCGCTTCACTCATCCTTCCGATACAAACTTACATTTTTACAAATTACTTTTGAAATGGGAGCCTGTGATTGGCTGAGAAGCACTTTCAGCAACCATTATACTTTCCCGCAGGTCCATTAGGGAAAACTCAAAATGGCCGCTAGTGAAAGTTGTTTTGAATATACTTTTGACGAAATGTATTAAAAAAATGGAGGGGTATGCATCAGTAAACTTTGCTAAACTAGTGGTGAGTATTCACTGAGACAAAGTTGAGGTGAAAATTCAACATAATAACTGAGCTTGAGACGAATAATTATTTTAGCATGATTTTTTTAGTAAAACATGTATAAAATGCACTTCTTTTATTAATACAGCTTACTTCGGAAAATTGCTACGTAAAGACTAAAGTTTATTTGTAATTTTTAAATAGTGAAAAAGTATTTAATAAGTTATTTGCAAAGGATCTCTTACTTTAGGTTAGTTTAACATCAAAGTTTGTTTATATTCTTTGACTTTGTATCAATGCAATTTTTCTCCATTGGTTAATTGGTAAAAAGTATTGGCTAAAAGATTGGCAAAAGTATAAAACATCAAAATGACTTTCATTAGCAGCCATTTTGAAAAATGCCAACTAATAAATAACGCCTCATATTTGCTGGTCAGGCAAACCATTATTTATTAAAGAAATTGTACCAATTCAAATTATAGTGACTGCTTGATACTCACGCTAGTGGCCTCAGTGTATTTAATTGACAAACTGACAATCAGAAATTCAATCCATCAATCAATGGTAATCAATATTAATTACTAATTAACATTGATTGACAATGGTTGATGGTTACAAAAACTTATCATTAACATTATTGATTATTGTCAATATTTCTGTATATTTATCACCTAAATGCTTTCAATTTTATTCCCTAATAAACAATTGCTGCCAAACAGTGTAAATGTCTAGCAAGTGGCAAGAATGTGTTAAGTTCGTAAATCATAAGACAGTTGTGAAAAATCAATAAAAAATTGATAATCAATCAATGAGAAATCACAACAAAAATAACCATCAATTATTTATGAATTCCTAATATCAATCGACTAATAAACATTGATTAGCATTGATTGATATCAGTCTTAGTTAATGATTGCTTTACTTGATTTGCCAGGCAGTTGCCCTTTGGGAACTGCCATTTTAAAGCATTTAATTTCTTACATTAAGGGTTGTATTTACCTGTTAAATCTGATGGCACAAGGTATTTCTTTTTGTCCAAATTTCCAATGCGTGCCTTGGGTGCCTTTTCAACAATAACCTTAAAGGTAAACAGAACTATCGTTATGGACCACAGTTCCCAAAGAGTTTCATGCACCATCAACTTTTAGTACTATTTAAATAAAATTGAAAATACGACAACGCAATTATAAATATCTGATATGTACAATAATGTACACATCTCATGGAAACATACGCAATGTTAATATTGTGTAGACTACTGGGCTAGTAGACTAGCTGCAGCAACATTTTACATGCTTCGTTCGGCGAGACTTAAAAATATCAACAACTGATACATTTTTGTGACTTTGTTGGCAATTTAAAAGTTGTGCACCCAAAACAATGTGTCAATGTCAACTTACAGGCACTCTATCGGGGTATTTCGTGCGGATTTTTTCACCCTCTGCCCGTCGTTTTTCAAAAGCGTGTTCCTCTTTATATTCCCACTTCATAGCACCTGATAAAAAGACGCCTTTCACGCTCAAAACTCCACAATCGAGGCTTTATTTTAACACGAAATTGTTCGGTATCTGCAGTTCTTAGAACAAGACATGCTCGTATTTTGTGACGTCGCGCTCCCCGCTTGCTTCCACTTAGATAAAGCAATAGCTTCAATTTCATATGACATTGATCTGTATAATACTGAATCACGCATTTATAATAAAATTTTGAAGTCATCGCCGCCATCTTGATACCCCCTTAAAATAAGGAAGTTTATCTACATATTGAAAATGCTGATTGATTGTCATTTTCGTTTGCTTCACTGAATGTCAATGCATGCGTGATCCAGTATTTGACAGATCAATGGTTATGATCAATAATCATTTAAATAGGCATCATCATCACTGTAATACAACTGGAATGCTAACTCTATACAAAAGTTCAGATAATGGTGAAAAAATACGAAAACAAGTGCAATTTTGAAAAATACGGCAAACTTCACTTCAAAGTTTAAGGTGTTGGTCTTTTACCTAAAGCCTCAAAATTTTTACACCAAATACAACTTTTAAATAGCTTTCATTTGATGCATGGCCCAAAAGTTATCGTGCAATTTTACATATAGTTCAATGATATGATCATACATGGATATGACCAGGATCGCGGGCTCTGGGAACAAGATTTCGGAATTCTGAATAATATTCATGAACTCAAAGTACAGCCAGAGTAAAGTTGTTTTGTATAACGACCAAGTTAAATAACAGACAGGTTGATTCACCACAAGTTTATTTTATACTACAAAAATCAATCAAACTATACAACTCCAACGTTACAGGTTATTTATTTCCCTTAAACTTTATCACTACCGTTTTTAGCCCAAATCAAACACAACATCTTCTTGATATCGCCCAAAGGCCTGTGCCCTATAGCACGACAAGTCAAAGAAAAGTGCAGTTGAAAAAGTTACTAGAAAAAAAAGTTACTTGAAAAAGTTACTGAAAAAGTTACTAGAGCGAAACAATTTTGAAGTTTTTTGAGCGAAACAATTTACATATACGCAGTGGTGTAGCAACTCAATATCTATACCTTCTTTCACAAAAACTATCGCCAGTAAACCTACATAGGCTAGAAAATTACTCTCATAGGCTAGAAAACCACTTTATACTTCAACTTTCCATTTTTGCCTGCAGTGATATTAAGTAACATACATTATCCATGCACACTCAAAAAGGTCTAAGCACCTTGTCTAAACACTAAACTACTTTAACTAAAGCAACACCCGATGAATGCTATTAAAACTACAATCATAACTAATGGTTGCAAGCGTATCACATGCTTTCTTCATCCAACGTGTAATTGCACAATTGCTTGTGCCCGTCTTCTTCCCAAGCATGTGTCTGACATTCACGCGAACAATACATTTCTGGACATTTTGCACATCGCTTCAATTTCATTCCCACTCCCTCCATGCACGTCCCACAACGACGTAACGATTCAATTCCGTGCTCCTTTCGGTAAGATGTCAAAATCTGGATTTAAAAAAAAAATCATCTAAGACATCTTTCAGAATATGACAATCTAGTAGTTTATGTTACTGTTAGATCAATCACATCTGAATGGACGCGCTTGTTTATTTTGACTTCCTAGTTTAACTCCGTAATTTTTTTGTTTGCTCGATTCTGATTGATTAGGAACTGTGCCGATTAATCATTAATCAACACGGAAACGAGCATACGCAACCTATCAGTATCGCAATACGTCATGTAAAATGCTTTTCATTAAAATTTGTCAACATTTGAGTGTTTTCATCCCGAAATATTAAAAAAATCGGCAGATTTATTTGACAAAAATGAAGTTTAAATGGTTAAACAACTTTAAATGGAAGAACAGTCGTGTTGGGTAACGTTTGTTTAAAAAGAAAATGACAATTTGACCTGGAAGTATTTACTACGAAAGTTTGCAAGAAATATCGATGGCAGCACTTAATCTTTATGAACCACGGACAGTTGAGTTCAGCATTTAAATATTTAGTAAAATGATATTAATAAGAAATTACACTTGTTCGAAGCACTAGTGAAAAATCACACTCATGTTTTGCGAAATATTTATAATACTGCTTCAAACACGCGTGCGATTTTCCATCAAGGTGGCTCGATAGTCAGAATTCATTAGAAATTTTATGTCTCTACGATTAAATGTTTTGTCGTGAATGCTTGAGCTTCATTTTAGTGCATTGCACAGCTCTATAGCACTGTTTGCTGTATTTAAAAAAGAATTTCTTAAAAGTTTGCTTGAACATAGAAATCACGTTTCTTGTTGGAACTCGTTTCTAATTATAAGTTCATTTGCATAAACTCCACACCTTACCTATGACAACAATGTCTCTGGACATACGAACGGTAGGAGTATAAAACTTTTCCAATTATGAAGACAATCAGCAGAGCTATGCAATGAACTAAACTAAGCTTTACACGCGCACTGTAAAAGATTTTATGGCGAAAGAAGTATTATGTGCTATGAGTTAGACTATCGAGCCACCTTAATACTTCTCAAACCGTGTAATTTTCTGTACTAATCTTTCATTCAGAGAAAGATACATAGAATTGCATGATGCATCAAGAAAACGAGTGGCTCACCTCTCTGAAAAAAGATCTTACATTGGATGCGGCTGGATTGATCCGCAAACACAACGATATGTCATTCAGGGCTCTTCGATAATCTTTCAATTCCGAAAACGCACGAGCACGGCGATAAACAGTTTTGAACAAAATCTTCCTCGCTTCATCATTGTCTAAAAATACATAATGTTCATCGTGTTCACAATGGACAAAAAGTAGTTAAATGCTTCATTCTTTACAAAAACGATGCCTACCTTCATAGCTCCTTACGATGGCCTCTGTACAGTCATCGATAGCTTCTTGCCATTTGTTCATTGAAAGGTAACATTGAGCTCTGTTCGTGAACAACACTGATGGCAAAACATACCTAAAAACAAGACACTTAATTAGTAACAGATAGATACCGAGAATGAGAGCTATATAAATCTGAAAAAAGAAAGTGTAAAATTTTAGTATATGTCATCTAGTTGTATGGGGAGGTGGTAAATAACATATCATTTGATCAACCTACCATGGCTCAAAGTTCGGATCATGGGACAAATCCTGGCCGAAGGAGAAGAGTTCAACAGGTGGCACAACTTGCAATCCCAAAGTATAATACTTGAGTGCACTTTCGTATTCTTCAGCCTTGAATCTCCGATTTCCTAGTTCTTTGAATTTTTGTGCTTGCACTAAACAGTATTTTTCAGACAATATAACTCTCTCGCTCTTTTTCCAGTCCCTGAATGAGAAAATAACAAAGCGTTATGCGTACACTGTGCACAATCACGGCAGCATATTTAAGCGTTCGGGTGATAAAATTTTACGGAACAGTACATCCTGCTCGATTCTCTTTCGCACGCACGGCTGAAGTGCAAACGGGCCTCAACTGTATACCACGACTTAGTAAAAATTAAGCACAGAAAAACATAATATCTTCACAGTCTAGATTTCGACGTTTTGAACGAAGGCTTTTCGCCGGAAAAGTAGTACAGACCACTACTCGAAACGTCGAATTCTGTTTATATTTGCAGGTGGTGAAAGATCGTATGTTTTTTGTCCGATTTTGACTATGTATTACATGAATTTTCTTACTCTTCACAATACTTGTCAAGCGCACTCTTTAATTCCTTGATCTGTCTATTTGTACAGTCCTAAACAAAATGTTTCCATTGAATTCATGATGACATAATATTCGTGATTATAGCTCATTGAACTGTAATACCCTGGGAACGCTAACTCAATACAAAAGTTAAGTTAATGGTTGAAGCCAAGTTAGTTTTTCTGAGTTTTGAGTCGAAATACTTAACGCCAAAGATCGGACCGTATATCAGATTGAAGCTATTAAAAAGTACATTTAATGTAAAAAATTTAAGACTTTAGACAAAAAAAAATGCCTAAAGATATGAAAACAACTACAATTTTGCAAAATACGGCAAATTAAATTTCCCTTCAAAGTTTACGGTGTTTGTCTTTCATTCAAAGCCTCAATTTTTTCACACCAATGCAACTTTTCGATAGCTTTCATTTGATATACGGCCCATTTTGTGACGTTTAGTATTTCAACTAAATACTCAGGAAAACTGGATCAAATTGGCTTCAACCCACCCCTCCACGACTTATCGCTCCAGTTTACTTACAGTTCAATGTAATATCCTCGTTCATAGAAACAGGCAATTTTTCCTTTACAAATTTATTTGCCGGTGTATGACCGTTTTCTGTATGTTATAATGCTTTTTTATGTATGTTACTGTGCACTTTCAAAATATCGCTGTATATCGATATACCGCTGTGCAATAAACAGTAAATTCAGTTTACAACCGAAAATTTCAAGGCAAAATCAAAACAATCATGCATTTAAATAATCGTTCTTTGGCGTATAAGTTCGGCTGCAACAGCAAAACTATTGCTTTACTGCACGATCAATACAATGCCACATTGCCACTGAAATAAAATTTTCACGAAAATTTTACGCATTGTGGCTGTTTTTCGTTTGTGACCTTTTTGTTATTCGAATAAAAAGATGAACAAATTAAAGCTATGGAAGGATCATGACAACTGTAGCTCTGACAGTAGTGAGGTTCGGATTTGACTTCCTCTACCACTGCCTTCCTGATTTTTAAACAATTTGATTGGTTTATCGGGTAGGTCGGGCACATCTGATTGGCTGAAAGATTAAGGTAGCGGTAGAAGTATTGGAAGCCAAATCTGAACCTATCTAGTATAACGCCGATAACAACATACCACGGTATAGCGTCAAAACCAATACTAAATACACACCGACTTGTACTCCTTAAGAAGATACAACTTTTTTGCACTAATTCCAACATTGAGAACATGTTTTCCACCAGCTCTGCTCTTAGCAAACGAAACAAGGATCTGCAGAGTCAAGACTCGAACCTACCACAAGACACAAAAATACACCAAGTCTTTAGTATTACACTTACGGAGATAACGTTACAGTAGATATTTTGATTAAAAATCGTAATATATAAAAAATCAGATTTTTTACCTGGTTATCAAATGACTGCATGTATATTGGCAGTAGCGTGGAATAGAGCTGAAAAGTTTTAAAGAGAACTTTAATTATTTTACATGACTCGTCCACCATCTGTATAAAATAAATGTTAATAATTTGAAAGGTACATTCACAATGTTCAGTCAAGACACACTGTGTCAGTTTCAATAAAAATTTACCGGAGTTGCCATGAATTTATTCCGTAACTCGGGATACTGGGTTGAAATTTCTAACAGCAAACAAAGAACACTGGACAGAACGTCGCGGTCTGGATTTAAAACTATAAAACAAACATAACCTCAGTTTATGCATCTTCAAGGTTCCTTCCCAGCAATTCAATAGCTTCCTAGCCACACACGACCGCACTAATTTACCTCACACAACAGTAACGAATACAGGTACCACCAGGTCTTTTAAAGACCATGAATATTGAGATTTAAGGTCTTACCATGCTCCTTGAGTAGATCCAAAATATCGTAATTCTTCAGGAATTCATCAGCGGTCAAAGCTGGCTTACTATCATTAAGAACACCTCTCAACAAACAAAAACAAATTTGCAACATCTTTCTTTCCGGTCTCCAAATGCACGGAGTAGAAAACCATTTGTTCAACACCTAGTGTTAAAGAGGAAGCACATAGAATAAGATCCTGTAAAAGTGGAATCACATTAAAGGAAACAGAATGTAAAGACACCATGTTAGCTAGTCCATTTAGTGTCTGTTAGACAGACACTTCCCAATAGGTCAATTTCCCATTTGACAAATTTTTGAATTAGGCAAAGCCATCAGCACAGCTGGAAAGAGCAACCTAATTTCGTAAAATTGTGAAGTTGGTTACAAAATACTATAAAATGTGTAAAATACAGAGTGTATCAAAAAAAAGGTAATCGAACTTTGATGTGCTCTAGGGCGTTCAATATTTAACATACAGAAATAATTCTTACGTGGTTGGAAAGACCAGGCTTGTAGCTTTTAATTGCCATCGTTTTTATAAAATTTGAAGAAAAATCAAGCAAATACAAATGCGATAAAAATTGCAGGTCGAAATCGCATTTTTTTCACCGTTGGGAGTTTATTGAAAATCTGTTGAAATTTAATCTCATTGGGGAATTAAATTACAAAATTAATTGACCAATTTTAGCTTAGGTAGTAAACATCTGGCATTTTATTAGTGATGTTAATTGTTTCTCGTGACAGATAAATGTTTAATGAAATTTTCTTTTCTTATTCGCTGCCCTAATAATACTCAGAGGTGGAAATATGTGATTTCGACCGGCTATTTTCATTTGATTCGTATTTGCCCAATACGTCTTCAAATTTCACAAAAATGATGACAATCGAAAGCTAAAAGCCTGGTCTTTCCGCCTGCGAAAGAATGATTTCTGTAGATTGTATCATGAACGCGCTAGAGCACTGCAAAATTCGATTACCTTTTTTTGGATACACCCTGTATAGTCCTGTAAGTTTGCAAATTTTGTATTACGCGCGAAAAAGTGATACCACTATGTCAAAATGTGGTATCACTTTTCCACACGTAACACAAAACTATACAAAATTCGCCAACTTCACAGCACTATATTTTACACATTTTACAATACTCTTTGACCAACAATTTTACTATCTGGGGAGGATGGGTCTTTAACAATTTTATTAAATTTAGGATGCTCTTTTCACTTGTGCTAATAATAGATTTTCCTAATTCAAGAACTTGTTTAATCATGCATTAATATAACAAGGAACTTTCCTGATCAGATCTGAATGAGAAATTTTCATTTTGTCAGAATGTGCGCACATTTTTTTCATTGTTATCTGTTTTACACAGAAAATGCCAAAACAACATACTCTGATCTTTATTTTTTACTGTATCCTGTCAGGAATAATTATACAATTGTATCCTGTCAGGAATAATTATACAAGTTAAAAACACAGTGGTGCAAAAGCCATCCTTCACTGAAAATTATGGTATGCTAAACATGTGGGTTAAAAAAACCAAGTACAGATGTTAATAATACCTTGATGAAAGGCTTCAATTTCAGGATCTCTGGTTTTGAAATTCTAGGACTAGATACCATCTAAAGTTACAGAACAAATATACATAGCCCAAACAATAAAAAATGCTAAAAATACAGCATAATACCATATCAGCTTAAAATAGAAATACTCAACTAAACTAAATCTCATATATACAGTAGCAATTATGAACTCAGATTCATCAAGAAGTGTTTTAAGATCAATTATAATATAGCATTTGTAAATTCTGAACGCTGATTGGCTAAGAGCCGTGTTGATATAACTCTATGCCAACACGGAAAATTTCCCGTCACTCTTCTGTTAAAGTTCTTTGTGCTATATTATAAAAGAAATATAAAACATTTTTTCCGAATTGATATACAGTTATATCAACACTCGTGAAATTTGGAAAAACTCGAAATTGTGTGAAAACACTCCGCCCTGTGGGCATCGTGTTTCCACACAATTTCTCGTTTTTCCAATTTCCACTCGTGTTGATATAACTGTATATCAACACGGAAAATGTTTTATACTTTTTAAATAAAAAAATAATTACAGTATAACAAACTACTAGTGCTGTAAAAATCACTTAAAATATGATTTTGTGGAAACACCATGTATGTTTATTATTGTAAAGTATATCATTTTTATATTCACCATGCAAACATACAAGGAACATATTTATGGTTTGTTCCCAACTAATCTGCACTAACATAACAAGCATATATGATCCCTGGTTCACCCTATTTTAACCTCGACAAACCTTAATCACTAATCTTACTGATCTTAACATGCAAAAATCATCATAATTCAAAAGCCAAGAGGGTGTATCTGACATCCCTTCGACCTTACATCAACTCACCTCCAACACAATTAACCCACAATTTTCTTGTAACTTAGAAGACATAAAGGTAAAACACACTTGCTTAAAATCACACACTCCGACCTCTGGGTAACGCTGAAAATTTTTAAGCAGAATTTGTTTGCCGCAATGAAATTTCTCCAGAATTTCAACCTCTTCCATAGGCATAGAATATTTTGATGAGAAATGTTCTTTTAAATAGTCTGCAAACATCTTATAAGGTTCTTTTCTCAACATGAAATGCAGGCATCTTTGAAGACCACCTGCTGCATATATCTTCAGACACATGTCTAGTTCGTCCTTTGCTAAATGTTTCAACACTTCAGAAGCTTGGTATATGATGAGAGGGTCATTTTTTAATGGATCTAAGAACTCAACTACCCTTGGTAGTGCATGGTACGCTCTTATAATTTTCATGTTTCTTAATCGTTCTGAACCCTCAACATATCGCACGTCTGTGATATATGCGAGAATGTTGATACAATGATAATATAAGTATTTGGTAAATATTTCCTTCCCCTTAGATGACTTTATAGTGATCAAACGGACAATAAGTTTGACAATATTGCAGCCTGATAAAAATGCTAAATGCTTTCTCTTTTCTTTGACTCCGACCTGAAAATTTTAACAACATAAAAAATAGTAAATTAACTATTAAATACATAATGATACACAACTAAAACAATATCGACATTTTTTATTAAGACCCGAACTTTTGTCCCTTAAGTTCATATTGTAATCATATTGATGACATTTTACACGACAGAACAAAACATTAGTAAACACAACTATCAATAAAAGTATATTACCGTAGTTAAGCAACTTATTTCGTCAAGCCACAATGAGAAAATAGACAAGATAGTTAATTGTGTCTCCTTCAGAGTGGTATTGCGACCCAGAGCTAGTTCAATCGCTTCGACCGGGCTATCCCCACCTCCTAAAAACTCAAATAGCTTTTTAAAGTATTTCGTTTTCCATTTTTCGTTAGTATTTGACATAATCTTTTCAATATCCTCCCGTGTTTTCACAGCAATGAAATCTTCGACGTCCACAACAGAGGACATGTCTTTTCCGCACCGCTTGCCATAGCTTATTGTTCTGTGCAAAACCGCCATGTTCTGGCAAGAAGCGCTATAAATTCACCTCAACACGATACAGGAGTGTCGTTCAAATGCTGTTATGTTTCCTTTTCAAGCAATGGAATTAAAAATAGTACAATTTAAAAGCATATTTTGAGTGCATCAAACAATTTTAGTATTCAATAACACCAGTACACGTAGAAAATATTCTACCACCTCTCCCGTGTTGCACTCTGGGATCGATTTCACATTCCTTTTCGATGCTTCCATCGCCTAAATCTAAATATCTTTTTTCATTTTTCCTTATTATAAATATTGCTGACTTAGTAAAAAAATCCAATATGGCGTCGTCAACAATGAGTTGGATTTTCAAGAATCTGAATTTAAACGTAGAAAAACTAAATTTTTGTGATGTTCTTTGTCATATACGTGCAGGTTTCTACTGATTGTAGATTCAGGCATTAGTTTTTGTTATGACTAAAGGTAACAAGGGGAATAGTAAAGCAGTTTCAAACGCCAAATCGCTTAAACACAAAGAGCAGCTTGAAAGAAAGCGGGACGCAAGAGCTAGAAGAAATGCATTGAAGAAAGAACGAGAAGCCAAAGAGTATCTTGAAAATGATGAAAATTTTGTCTCGTTTTCTAATCAGCTTCAAGCTGTGGGGTATAACATTAAGGATATCAAAGCAGATGGGTTAGACTTTATCTGTTATTGTTGTTTGTAATAATCTATAATTATGATATCGCCTATTTTGATATTAACTGAATCACCTGTTTTAGTTAATGTTTTATATAAATTGCATTGTTTTAAATCCATTGTTATTCCTATTGTCCTTTTATCCCTCGTGAACTCTCTGCCTTTCATTCTTTGCAGTAATTGCCTGTTTCGAGCTCTTGCAGATCAGTTGGACGGAATTGACGATGGACATTTGAGATACCGAAGAACTATAGTTAAATATTTAGCTGATCATAGGAAGGAATTTGAACCTTTTGTTGAAGACAATAGATCTTTTGATGAACATGGTATAGGAATATTGATAAAAAAATAGTGTTATCTAATTAGTTTAAACAGATCACAAAGACCTTTGTAATAGAAACTTACTTGAATTCATAAAGTAATTTTAGTGTAGACAAAGATGAACGCAGAAAACGAATTTGAATAACTTTCCATCATTATTATAAGTATTGCTCTCATCCAATTACCTAGGACGAGCTTTACTTTCGTTTATAATTGTAATATAATTTTAAAGTATTAGAGAGAATATGTGCCTCTTGAATCTTGTCTGTTATTCTTATATACGAAATTTTTCTAATCGTTTTATAGTCCGAGAACTGGGTAAGCCAGGTACATATGGAGGCAACGATTCCATAGTCGCTTTCTCTCGATGTTATGGCGTAAACGTTGTTATACATCAGTTGAATGAACGTTGTTGGGTCATCCGGGGCGAAGAGTATCGGAAACCTGGAGATCCTTTCCGAGAACTTCATATTTCATATCATAATGGAGATCATTATTCCTCGCTCCGTCGAATTGGCGATCCGGACGATGGCCCTGCGTGGTTTTTTAATAACCAGCATAAGGTTCATTTTGCTTTGTAAATAATGAAATTTTGTAAAAAAAATAGAAATCCACTGAAATTATGAAATATGTAGAAAAAAGCCAACACATATGGCCTTATTATCTACCGTGTCTGCAATACGTTGTATTTATACCAGGTCAAACAAGAAACCGAAGATAAATGTAAACCATCGATGCAACAGAAAGCCAGAAAGACGACAGTTTACAACCAGGCATGCACAGTAGCTCTAGATGAATCAAGTGACATTGCAATGATACAAGCAGCTACTGGATGCCAGGTGATGTGTAACTACTTGTACAAAAACTGTGATGATATAGTTACTGTGGGAAAGTAAACTATTAAAAGGTTAAAAAATGTTATCGAGTTTATTATTTTAGGATTTAGAGTTGATTCAAGAAACGTTTCTGGAAAATAACAATGATCTTGATTGCACAATAAGTTATATTTTACAATTGCAGTCGCTTGGCACTATGGAAGGTAATATATAGTTAGGGATACAATTAAAGATATTACAGTAATTATTATGTGCAGTAAAAGATTTATTTCACTAGTGAGGACGTATTTTGCAATATTAACCTATTTAAAAAGTGTATTTTTCCATATGTCCCAACAGAAGACGTTAATTTAAAGGCAAGTGCTGAAAATGAAGTCGAGAACCAGACATCAAACGTTCTGCAGAATGAGGATCAGAAAGTACCTGACTTAAACCAGGAAGAATCAGAAACTAGCTTCGGCAACATTTCGGCAAAAGAGGACCAAGTTGCTGAACAAAATGTTTCAGAGAAAAAGGCACGAGGTGGAGCCATAGCTAAGACGAAACAACAGGTGAAACATGCTGTGTTGAGAAAAGTTATTAAACAGATCCATTAACGAAATTTATTTAATTATTTTGTTTTAGATTACCAGCAATGCAAAACGGAAACATCTTGCAAAACAAGAAAAGAAAGCGAGAAGAATGGAAGAAAGACGCCAAGAGCTTAAAAATAAACAAAAAGATAGTCGTGAAGATTTAGAAAACCAAAATTTACAAAGTAACAATAGCACTACTCTGTCAGATTTCTTAGATCTAGAAGCACTTGCAATATGAAATAATTTAATTTAGAAAATTTTCATGCTCATTCTTGTGTACATAAAAAATAACGTCTATATACAAATTAAATTAAAAGCCCTAATTCATTAATACGTCTATTTGTTGGTCAATCTATCCATGTTATGTCTAAAGCATTTTATCATGCATATTGACGGATTGTTCAGGTTGGAATTTTCACCATTAATTGCTACAGTCAGTAATTCTCTTATCTATCTGAACATCTCCATGTCTCGTGCACAAGTTTCATTTACGCTGGAGTATATTTGAAACTAATATCAGCTTGGGTAGTACCAATAGCAAAGATGACAATTTGATTTTTTCCATCTGGATACACTGGACCTAAAATGCAAATTATGCAGAAAATGTAATAGGCTTCATAAACTAGATTTAAAATTTGCTCCTAAATTTTGCTCAAGTTTCCTTCTTCCACCCACAAAGAATTCAAACGAAAACAAGGGTGGCTGCAAAATAGATAAGAACGGATGGCTGGTTGTTGACAAGCCGTAACCCTTGAAGCCTTCCGACCCTACGCCGCCCTGGTCTAAAGGTTTTCCCCTGCTATTATTAGATTACAAATGTAGGAGAAAATCGTGACAGACGGGAATCTTATCTCGTGATAGCAAACTGGAACTAGTATATGCAATCAAGGTGTAATGAAATTGTATCCAAAATATTTCTCACCTTTTATTGTGATGTCATAATTACTGTTATAAGTCACAGCAACTCCTTTCACGCTGCTTGAATACGAGTACCCATAAGAAGTACCTGATCGATAACCAACAACTAAAATAATCAGCAGTGTATATAAGTGGGATATAACATGAAGAAAATGATACTTTCATAATATCTACATGCTTTTATCGTATCTAAATCTCAGTATGTGTCTATCTTAAGCATAAGCTAGGATGATTACCTTTGTCGGGCATGGTGGACAACTATTTCCAAATTATATGACTTAAAGACCGATTGCATTATGGACAGAATTTTGAAAAAAGTTGAAATGGGAAAATTCATTACCACAGCATTGAAAAGCATCCTAAAATTAGTAAAATTGCAAAGTTTTGTCGCGAAATGTTGTGAAATGAGAAAAATATAGCCCTGCAAATTTACAACATTTGGCGACCAAACTTTGCAATTTTACTAATTTTAGGATGCTCTTCAATGCTGTGGTAATGAATTTACCCATTTCAACTTTTTTCAAAATTCTGTCCATAATGCAATCGGTCTATTACCTAGCCTATAGGAACTGGTTTTTGGTAACAAATAATGACATACCTGCAAGAGTGCTAAGACTGCTTTTATGGGTAATTTGAACGTCCTTGGCTCCATTTGGTATAGTCGTAACTACATCTCTCCAATATGAACCTGTGGGCACTTTCTTATATTCACCTTCAATCACCGTTCCTAATGAAAAATAAATTATTAACCACAAATTTGTCAGTGTTTTACCTTTGATAAGTAGATATCCTTCTCTTCTACGTACAGGCTCGTAACCCCTTCTCTTTCAGGTGGAATGTTTTGTGGGCATAAGCCTCGACAAAGCTTTTTTACCCAGAGGGAGAAAGGTGGTATTAAAATTTTTTCGTCCCATTGAGTGTAGTTTAAAAAATATATCCTTACCAGGCTCAAAACTCATTGGTACACAAGTATTGTCTACGCATGCCCCAGTGTCCTTGTTGCAATGGGTTCCTGGATCCACTGGTCCACGATAATAATAGTAGTTGGACTGTCCGTCACGGCAGTATAAGTTACATTCAACTAAAAGGAAATTCATTTAATTTGATTTATTATTATTAGTGACTTTGATATATTCTATTTCTTACGAACCTTATTGTTTTCATACTTGTTTTTTATTACAGCTGTACGATCGTGTGAAAGTTGCATCCTTAAATTCTATACATCACTAATAGTAATGTAGAAATTCATTTTTCGAAAACTAAGGCCAAATATCTGCTTTTAAATGTGCTTTACTTTGCTCCAAAATTTTTGGCAAATACATTGATCATTTACTCAGAAACACAATTACAACGTTTCAGAGAGTTTAACGAAACCATCTTACCTGGCTCACCAAAATTATGTCCATCAGCCAAGTACCCTCTCGTTTGACATTGCACATCTCGTTCTTGTATTGTTGGTTTGCATGGCTGAAAACGTAGTATACATAAATTATAAAATATCCATACCTGTAGTAATCTAGACAGCGTAGTGATCTATGGTAGTCTACAGCGTAGAAACAATATCAGTGAGGATATCGTTTTTATGTAATCTTAATATTCTTCTGGTGTATTTTATTAAAACACTTCAATCACAGCTTGCCCTCAAATATTGTATAAATACAAAAAACGCACAATCGATTGATCGTGTATATACGTATAAATCAGTACGAATTCAGAGAAAGTCTTTGTGTTCAGGTTTAATGTCTATACCTGTGCGTTACACCACACGTCATAAACCTCTGTACTTGGACCAACGCATGCTCCATCAGGCTTCAAACATGTTCTTGTTCTAAAACTGACACCCCCGCCACACGGTTTTGAACATTCACCAGGCTGGGACCATTCTGAGTAACCTCCACTTGTCGCTAGAAGAAAACGAATTTCTCTGTAAGGATTTGAATTGCATGAATTGTTGATGTTATTGGCGAAGTGTCTTTAGTAGGCACAACATGTCTGTGAAAATCTGTTGTAAACGTGAAATTTGAAAAGTTTGGTAAAGACAGAATTTGAAAAAACGAACAA
Source organism: Muricea muricata (assembly GCA_963855995.1). NCBI lineage: Eukaryota > Metazoa > Cnidaria > Anthozoa > Malacalcyonacea > Plexauridae > Muricea > Muricea muricata. The sequence continues at coordinate 16,357,234 of OY979720.1, forward strand.
TTTGGACCAAATTCAAAGCTATGCAAGTTTCATATTTACAACATATTTGCACAACGCAAACTGTTTTTCGTCCTGTAGAACTGAGTGAAAATAATTTGTCACCTGTAGGCGCGCTGGTGGTCGTTTTCTTTGGCGTTGGAGGTGCAGTAGAGGCTTTGGTCGTTGTGGTTTCAGATCCAGACTGTTGGGTAGGTGGTCGTGAAGATTTAGAAGGTGTAACAGAGGAAGTTGTTGGAGGTGCAGCGGTGGGTGTTGTTGCCTTTTTCGTGGTTGTAGGGATAAACTGGGTCGTTTGGGGTGGTTTAGTTGTCGCTGGTGCGGGTGGGTCGGTGATTACAGGACTTTCAGATTCATCATTAAGTGTGACACAGTCTCCATTTACGCATGCTCTGTTAGTGCCTTGACATAATGTGCCATCATCTACCTGTCCTCTGTTAAAGTACGTATTTGAGTTGGAGGACTGGCGGCAATGTAAGGTACACTCGTCTATGGGAAAAAAGGAATATCGTTGAAATACATACTATGGTGCATGCTGGAAGAACAAGAAATTTTAACACGTACACCTTTTGGCTTGGTTCATATAAAGTAAAAAGAATGTAATATACGCATAAGCTGAAAATTACAGAAGATTGTTTTCACGATTTGATGTAACGCCCAACATGTTGGTGTACCAGGACAAAAGAACTTTAAAGAGATTCTTGGCCGCCAACGTCTATGCTGTTTTAGTTGATTTAGTAAGTTTTAAATACGTACTTGTTCCTCCAAAGTTGTGTGCGTCAGCCAGATAGCCTCGTTCCCTGCATTGCTCGTCACGTTCATCCGGCTGAGGCGTTGTACAAGCCTTAAAAAAAAGATCATGAGATTCACAATGTCACTATCACCATCAGTAACGTAAATCTGAGCATATTTTAGGAGAGTGCAGGCTTGATAGATATCAACCTCCCTACTAAACTTATGAGCGAGCGATAAAAGCAAGTTTTACAACATGGAACAGGGAGTGTTTTGCCCCGCAATGACGTTACTGGGGGGAGTGGGCAAAAACACCCGCATTCCATGTCATCAAAGTATTATATAAAAACGTCATTTGAGGCTCAAAAGCTGCATTCATCACATCGCTTACTAATTTGGCAGGGAATATATCTTCCAAGCAAATTTCTCAGAATATGCCTTGACTCAAATTATCAGAACTATTGCATCATCGAGGATGGGTGTTTTTGATGAATCAAATAAATCATACTTTTTGTTTTTTAGGAACAAATTTGAGTAGAATTGACATTCTATTGGGCTAGGAACATTCTAGAAACCAACAGGGTTTTGTTTGAGGACTCTAGGTATAACTATGTGCATAATATTTAATAAAGTTCAAATATGATGTAATATATAACAAAGGAGAAAGCGTTTATTACCGGCATATAAAATATCGAAAAGTGTAGTGAAAACAGGGCACTAGCCGCGTTTTTGAGGTGTTTTGTTCGCTGGTAATAAACAATTTCGAGTTTATTATATTGCTTCTCAAACGAACTTAAATTTAGCGAGAAATTAATAAGTTTGAGAATGTAAAATAAAAGGATTATGGTAAAATCGATATGCTGCCATCGTTTTTGCGGTGAACTCTGCCGTCGCCATAATTATTAAGCATATTCTAGAGTTTACCTGTGAGTTACACCAGTATGGATATAACCTTCTCGTATCCCCGTCACAATCACGACCGTCGTAGGAAGGTTTTGGATTGGTACATGATCTTGTCTGAAACCTAACTCCTTTACCGCACGGCTTAGTGCAAGAACTTGGTGGCGACCAATCAGTGAATGCACCATCAATGGCTAAAAATTTAAAATCATTGTATAGCAATTACTTAAGTCGGTGTGTATGAAGAAGTTGACCAGTTTCATTTGTTGATTTGGAAGAAAAATTACGCATGAATATAAAAAAATATATAAAATTCTATCCCCCCCCCCCTTTTGAAAAATGAGAATTTTTGAACATCATTAATGATTAGCTCAAAGCAGGCTTAAGCATTCCATTCTAATTCGAACACGCGGCACTAGGGTTTGACTTGAAGGGGTAACTTTTTTGGACACATTGCAGAATCATGTCAACACTATACTAGCGTTTGACTTGAATGTGTAACTTTTTTAGGCACAGCTGAAGCATGTCAACACTATACTAACCGTTACAATTATCTTGGTATTTATCCAATAAGTAAGCTGCTTTGGGAACATTGACATCATATTGTCCAATATAGTTCCCAGGGGGTGAATAACGGGCCACAACATAAACTTTTGTTCGGTCGAAATTACGAGCATATCCAATGCCGAGTTCTACCGAGGTCGTCCACACAATCTAAATATTCAGTGAAACAATAACGATCAGGGAAAATTGGATTACTGGAAATTTTAAACAGTTTAAAAAAAGAAGTGGGCTTCTGTTATCAAGTGCCATGCGAAACACTATTTTTTGTACTGAGGTTCAATTTGCTTCTTTTTAGAAGAAGGAATGGATGATCAATGAGAAAGCCCATGTAACTGGAACAACAAAGAAAATAAAACTGATTAAGACTCAAATCACTTCCAAAGTTTACAGGCAAGTACAGCTAAATAATTAAGAAACTGCTGGTAGGGAAAAGTAAAACTGATTCATTCAATAATTTTGGCAAGCAGAACGAACCTGCGTGAAATGGCCAACCATCTTTCCTTCATGACCAGGCCTCGTCGTTGCTCTTCCTTGCGGCCATATACAGTAATTGTAATCATATACTTCTTCATACCTGATTAAAGCGTGGAAGGATGTTTGATAAACAACCATATTTATTTACCAAACATAGCATAACATAACATTAGTTTGTACAATTTAAGCAAACAGGTAGAAATCATGCTTTGGTAGATCTGACATGCAGCGTTTTGTAGCTATTGTTTTTATAAATCCTAACTTTCAAGGTATGTAACTGACTTACTTAAACAATTTTTCAACAAGGGTTTTCAACAAGATCCTATAGACTTTATGTGAAGATTTTCGAGATTTTTTTACGTTTTATCTAATAATATATTCAGTTAAAGTCACCGGAAGTTAGGCTCATAAAAGGAAACTGACTATAAAATTAACCGTAGTTGTCCTGAATTATTTTCTTTCCATAAATTTACTTTGCTCTCCCAGAATTTCTTCATCGATCTCATCTCATCGCTAATATTTCACTCACCATCTCAATGTAGCGTTTGTCTCTACTCCTGTATGACCCCCTGCATACGCCAAATTCTCTCCATCCCCGTCAGGATTACAAGCTTGTCCTCGACCACAGTGCTGAAATAAGTTATTTTCTGCCAAATACTCAGCGTACGCTTGAGCTTCTTGGGTTAGTCTACGAAAAAAAGAGAAATGAAAGTTATACTACATGAAAATGTAACACTTTTTGCCTCGTTCAAACATAGTCAAGCAAAACGCGAATGTGTTTGCATAAATTGTGTTACAATTGTTTTGTAGTCAATTGTATTGTAGTTGATTGATATGTCATAGTTACTAAAACTGATTTAATTTTATGATATAATAGCTACTTTAAATTGTAAAAGCAGAAATGTGTACACCTGTGGGTTTAGCATAGTGTTTAAATTAAACATTAAAGTTATAACAATAATGTGATCTTTGCAGTAACACCATTCTAGTGGACATCTTCTATAGCACTTTAGCACGCTAGACGAAATCTGACTTCTAATATCTCAGGTAAACATTCAGTGGTTACATTCGCCTTCAGGGTTGGTAGGCCCTGCGCATGCTTGGAGCCAAATAGCTATGCAAAAAGAGGCCAAAATCTACCAAAAGAGGCCAAACTACAATTTTTCTAACACGGCCAAATAAATGCTAAAAAGTTCAAATTTATCGCAAACTCATTCCTAATAGTTTTGGGTATTGACACTGTTCAGCTTTTATTTTACAACTAGTGCGATGACTAGTGTACTGCGTAGCACAACTAATTTATTCCATGAATACTAATTATATATCCTCATATACTAAAAGTATCACAATTAGTATACATACCTACATTATTATGACGATTAAACATATATAATCAAACTAAGATCGAAACATTTTCCAAGCATTACTTTGAAATAGAAAGAGGCCAAAAAGTAGCCAAAAAGCCATAACTTTTTTTTTGAGGCCAAGTAAGAAAAAAAGAAGCCAAAATCGAGTTATTTGGCCTCTAATAGGCCAAACTATCAACCCTGTTCGCCTTACGTACACGACACCACCATGGTTAACTTCAACGCCTTGCATACTAAACCCAACCCACCCTGCCAACATTCCTCGTGGGAGGAAACTGGGGTATAGTCGCCGGAGAAATCCCATTACTTAACCTCGACGCTTGTGCATGTGTTGTTTGACTATAGCTCGTTTCACTGACTATAAGTGTTTCGAGCAACAATAATCCGGAAGTCACGATCTTAGACCTAAAAGGCTTTTTCTCTGACAATTGCCACACCGGAGTTCTTACAATGAAGGAGGCCAGGAAGGAACCTCTTGGAATCAATTATACTTCATGACATACTTCTTGTTGCGTGCGAAAAACAAATGGACACCCAAACAGGTGCAGCTCAATTCTTTTGTGGGCTTCCCGACACTGATCATCTGACAACTTTCTATTTAACGCCTTCATATATATGTATATACGACTGATCGCAGAAATACGCTGTGTATTCAATATTACCGCTGCCTTTTCTGACCAAAATATTAAGGTGGCTCGATAGTCTAACTCATAGCACATAATACTTCTTTCGCCATAGAATCTTTTATAGCGCGCGTGTAAAGCTTAGTTTAGGTCATTGCATAGCTCTACTGGTTGTCTTCATAATTGGAAAAGTTTTATACTACTACCGTTCGTATGTCCAGAGACATTGTTGTCATAGGTAAGGTGTGGAGTTTATGCAAATGAAATAATAATTAGAATCGAGTTCCAACAAGAAACATGATTTTTATGTTCAGGCAAACTTTGAGGAAATTCTTTTTTAAATACAGCAAACAGTGCTATAGAGCTGTGCAATGACCTAAAATGAAGCTCAAGCATTCACTACAAAACATTTAATCGTAGAGACATAAAATTTCTAATGAATTCTGACTATCGAGACACCTTAAGCGATCTGATCTCCATACTCATGGGCTCTCACTATACTCTGTATCAGTATTTACAGATCATAACTGTATTATTTGTGAATGATAGGTAATTTGTTGTCTTACACTTATAACTACGTACATATCTATTTTCTCACTTGCTATTTCTGGTCATAGGAGAAAGTTCATGTAGCTGTCTGTAATGGTTGTGTAAATCAAGTTGATTTTTCCGGAATGCCTCTAGGTCGAACCCGGGATTAAGATTCGCTGCTCTCTTTACCAACCTAAGATGATGACTGAAATAGGAAAAAAATAACTTTTTATAAGAAAAAGAAAAAAATAACTTAAATATAAAGAAAGTTGACCCAGACTCAATCTTGCTTGTAGTTAACTCTCGAGGGTTTTAAGGGAGGTCTGCACTCAAGTTGAAAACTTGATATATTTGCTGCAGCTTGAACCCAAAGCATGGCGGCTATATTGGGATTCTTATAAGAACGATGAGCAGTTAATATATACATATAGCCCAGAAAATTTATAAATTAGTAAATACTCAATCATACCTTTTTGGTCGAGGCAATGCACACACAAGAAGGCAATGAAGAAGAACTCCAACCACGATAGTTTTCATAATTCAAAAAAATACAAAAACTCCAAGTAAACTTTGAGCTGTTTTGACTGTCAGCAGCTTTAGACTTCAAGTTGAACTGCAGGGGATGTGTTCCATCTCCCTTTTATGTACTACACTAATGGTCAACATCGTGCGTAAGTGCCTCTTTAAATGACTGCCTTACCTTTTAAGGATATTTGACTGCTAACCACAATAATAAAAAACAAATTGTACTAAGTGCATGAGTCAGCTCGTAAAACCCTTTTCACGCCGAAATTTATGGACAATGCGTGTATGCATGCAACAACTTTATGGACGGGGCTAATTTCTTAATTACAGCAAAAAATTACTCCAAGTGGCGAGTGCAATCTATCACCATTCTACAGGAAACCCTCAAATACATTATTTCATAATTTCAATTAACTTTTCTCACCTATTCAACAATTCATTGTGCAGTTCAGGAAGAAACCTTCAGTAACCTTTTCAAGCACTGCTGCAAAATATATCGTGGAAAACTCAACAAAAATGAATTTATTCCCCCGCGTGCGAACATTTACTTTAATTGTTTGTTATTACCAAATAAGGCCATCAGCGTTGCGTGCAATAGATTGTTTGTTGTGTTGGTTACCGTGGCGAACTGGTCCGGTCTAAAATGCCCTTATAGCTAACTTTCGGCTCCCATTCGTACACATTTTAACAAAGAAGCTTTAATTTTAGTAAAATACAAGCACATTGAAAGGGACAGCTTAATATCAAACAGACCGCACAACTGATTTTGAAGAATCACTTCAAATTTCATGTGTTCCCATCTATTGAATGCATAAAATTGGGTTAAGCTACAACGAGCAATAACGCCCAAAACCAAGGAATGACACTGCAATATAACTGCATGTGTATGGATTGAATTACTGACTCAATACATAGCATATGTTAACTTACTAAATACCTGAATCAACCAACTCGCTAACAAACTAACTAACCAACCAAGAAACTAAATGATCAACTAGCGAACTGGTCAACTACTGGTTAAAATACATTCACATTACCGCGTTTTGATCGATTTTGGTACCAAAATGGCTTTTTATTTTACTTACTTACCTTTGAAATTTAAAAATGAAGTTAACAACTATACTCACTTATTTTGAGAAACGAAGTTGATAACTATATTCAATTATATTGAGAAACTAAGTTTATAATTATATTCAATTAGCCATCATTACGTAATAAACATCTTAATTTTGCATAAATACAAACACATATAAATATTCCCCTGAGGATACTTATAATTATATATAATTATATATTCTCTCAAGGATGTACTAGCACTATAAGCACATCTGAATAATTTATTCATACTATATACTCTACTAGAAATAAATGTTTGTACATAAAATTATCTATATTTCAATGTCACCGCCGTCACTACCGCTGACCATATGACGAGAAAAACGCATTTCCATGCTAGATGAGGCTAAGGAATTCAACGACCTAGATTTTCCAAACAAAGATGACCCCAGGGGTAGTGGGCTTATGGGGGGCACACTCTTTTCGGGCGTTGTGGGAAAACTTCGAACCCTAGGCGAAAGAGGATCGCTGTCAAACGGTGAATGAATGTTCAACGAGCTAAATTGTTTTCGTTCTAGTTCAGAAACCCCTTGGGCTGATTGTTCGGAGTTCCTGTCGAACGGGAAGACAACAGTTTTTCGTTTTGGCGATGTCCTCTCGTCTTCACCTGAAAGAAAAAAAAACCAGGTTGGTATTGGCGTTAAAAACGAAAGAAAAAGGAAAGATTTTGACTTCAAAATACATTATTCTACATCAACACACTAACATACATTTAGATTACTTATTTAAGATAGATTTTACAGGAGTTCTTAGCGATTTCATGTGCCAGTCGTTTTTATAATTTTGGGCACTTGCTCGATGTTGAATAATTTTTAAAGGGCAATATTAAATTAAGGATAAATTAACAAAGGGAAAATTATTCTAAGAGCCAATTATTCATTTCCCTGCAGCTCAGAAGTGAGAGCATGCGCATTGCACCGACATCGCAAAAGCGTAGGCTCGTTTCCGGTCGAATTACTCAAGTTGATGATAAATGTTTCTCAACTGTTCCCGGTCGTTTAATTTCAACATCAGTGTATTATAGTTAAACGGTTTTGAGATAAGGCAAGATCTGCTACTTACATTCTGTACTTTCATCTGAAAACTTTAGTCTTCGAGGTCGAGGCTTGAAAGGTGTGGACGGTGGACCGCATTCGGTTGAAACTGAAGCAACAAGCAAAACATTTGGAGGCAAAATATCATCGTCATTTTCAATCATTTCGCTCTCATCAGCGCTGTCTGTGGCTGTATTTTCAAAGTCATTTACTCTTATCTTATCCGCCTCCGGAGAAAGATCTGTCGACATGGACAATCTTGCTAGCTGTAAAACAAAACGTTTTCCATAGTCAAGAATTTTCAAGGAAATCGTTTACTAAACATTATTATGTATCTTTGTGTTGTTTATTTAAGTGAAAATGGTTTTGTTCATATCCACACCGGGCAATCGTAAAAAAATATGTATGACAAAAGAAAGAAAAGAAATAAAGGAACTGTAGTCTTCCTCGCTTACCTCGGCTGCCTGATGAATTGCTTTCATCCATCGATGTCGGCAAGCGGCAGATTCGCACTACAAATACAAATAGTGCAATTCCTTGTACAGACAATAACAGGTAACAGCTTCTCAAACTATTGGTGGAGGTCTACATTTACTGAAGCTAATCAAAGACAGTTTTCTTGCCTAAACTGCTGTCAGCGGAAAGATCATTAAAAATTATTAAATGAAATAGAAATTTCCGTTTGGTGTGATAATCATTGAAAAGATGAGCTTTAGTAATTCAAACATATCTTCGAGAAATTTGTATACCAGATCCCTTCGTTAAATGACAGAATTACGGCAATAGGGAAATAATTTACCAAGGTCTATGAGAAATTTGTACCAGAAGTTTCTGGTACAAAAAAGGACAAAATTTCTCGGTTTCGATGGTAGTTTGAAGAGATCCTGGCCAAATCTGGGACATTCGCTGCTATTTTATACATTTTTAACAATAATATGAACAGTAATAAGAGTTAAAACTCGGTGAATTGCAACGAACCTTGAACAAATGTCGTCCATAAGCAGCACAGATCAAAAAAGGGAAGCTGTACGTCTTGCGTTTTGAAACAACACATTTCGTTTTGCTTCCAATTTCGACACTCCCAATTAACTAAAAAAATTAAATTCAAGTGACATGAGGTAAAGTTATGAAGTGTGTTTTAGTGTAAAAGCACCAAGTGAAACACATCATTTACGGGAAAATTTTCATAGACCCACAAGGGCACATTATAGGGAATGAACAGCAGGGCCACTCAAGCATGCAGTGCGACATGTATGCCATCCGATATTTTGTGCAATAGACTGGGCAGAATAATGGAGGAACAGCCAGTTCAGCGTTTCTATTGGCCACAAAAGGCAATATTGACTGGCCAAAACCTGCATAAAGAAAATGCGTAATACGCCATGCGCGGCGACACAAACTTCAAAGGCTCCGACCCGAGTGCATGGCGCTTTTATCTACAGTATTTTCTAAAATATAGTAAATTGAGGTAATTTTTCAATGGTAGTATGGTACTGACTTCAACGCAATTTCTACCGCTTTTATAAGAGGTCTTTTTCGCACTGAGCGAAATGCTTCTTGGTCCAAATTGTTAACAATGTTAACATGCATAAAATTAATGGAAAAACATAAAAGAAGATTTCATCAGTGGTAAACAGTCTTCAAAAGCAAACGTATAGGATTTTTACGTGCTGCCTCTTAGAACTATACTGGATTATCATGCGCCAATTAAGGATTGCGTAATTGTGTACGGGTATAAAATCTTAGTTTTGAAGATTCGTACAAGTTTTTTTGTGGAAGCTGAGCTAAAGTATTCATTATAGATATATAGTTCACAAATTCTTAAAATTCACAAATTCTTAAAGTGAGAAGCTTTCAAATCTCTTCTAAATGATAACTGGACGAGATAAGGCCTTTTGTCGAAAGCTACTAGCCATCATAACTAATTAGGCACTTTAACTACCAGCTAGAACGAGAGTTAATGGCCTTCTTTGGCCTTTGAAATGCACTTAATTTAAATGCTTTCAAAAACTAGCCTCGGTTCAAGACAAGTTCCTTCATAAAAACGACAAGAGCGTCTTTCTGATGTACAAGCTGCCATTTAACAAGATACGGAAATCACTTCATATCCTATAGATCCGTCTTTGACCAGTAAGGAGGAATCAGTCAACTCAAGAAGAATATATGACACTAAGTTGCAATAAGTTTAATAAGTGTCCAGTTGACACATAGCTATCTTGTGTTTCAAAGTGTCGTGTATTTTCAAGCATGCGAATATGTTGAATAAACGCTAGTTTTGGCTAAAATTCGGCCCATACCTAATTTCCGAATGAAATAAACACCAGTGACCGATATATGCAATTTGTAGATATCGATATAACATACCTTTTCCATTTTATCTGAGTCATAAAATTGCAAGTACTTTCCATCGAGCTCGACCCAGTAGGGAACCCACTGCAAAATAGTTTACAATTATGAACAATTCTACCGTGGACGTCATACTTTCCCAGAATTGCTTCTTAGAACAAATGCATATGTAATTAAGTTGTGTCCACATTAGTAAATGCGTAACCTAAAACTCTTGTTAGCTTGTATCATAGACTGCACTATATAATGCTAATAAACACACTGCGTCATGCACAAGACTATACTGTTTTGACGTAAATCTTTCTATATACATTTGTTTGGGAATTAGCTTCAAAGAAACTACGGTCTCGCCAGTCACGATGCTTTACAGTCAGCCAAGGGTTAGCCACAGACAGTATACAACATGAAATAAAGCTATTTACCTTTCCTTTAGCCTCTTTCTTACGTAGGTAGCCCGTATAAGAACCCTTGTTCTCATTCATTTGTGTGCGAATATACTGATTAGTATCGTTTCCTGTCTGTGAAACCGCAGGTCTTTGCAACATGAATCTTCAGCTTCGATGTGAAGCCTTATGCAAGATAACAGAACGCTATGTACAGCGTGCTTTAGCTTTTTGTTGCCAGACGACCGAATTTGTATAAACTTTAACGCTTTCGTATTGGTTGAAGGTCATTCCGGCTGAGAAAATATCTGACTGACAAACGACGACGGGCATGTAAACAAAGCAACGTTACTAAGACAACATGCGTCAGTCTTATTAGTGAAGCACCGTTTTGTGGGAAATTGTTTTAATTTTTTTCCAAATATTATTTGAGCAGTCTAGCCGCACGCGTGTAAATTTTTGCTGTAACTGGAAACCACACTCTATTCTCTTTCACTCAGGTGAAGGGCTTGGCCTTGCGTAATTCGATATAAGGAAATAAGAAAAAACCATACAACATTTTGTAGAATCGAATAAATGCTTTAAAACAAACAACACGAAACAGCTATTTGTATAGGGTATACCTTCAAAGTGCAAATGGCTCATTTGACTTTTACTTGTTTCTCCAATCGAGGATATTTTTGACGCATATTCCTGGATATGCGCGTTCAAAATTGCTGAAAAACCAGCCATGAATTTGCCAGTTCTTGCGCGGAAAACTTATGACTAAACAGATATTTGTTTGTGCATGTCAATTGTGTGTATGACTATATTTGTATGTGGCTTAAACATTTGGCATATACGATTTAGTGCAACTTTGCCTAGTTTTATGCGAGCTATACAGACCATACTTAGTGTAAAACAATAGTTGTTTAGTGTATCATGAAGTTAAACGAGCAATGTAATCTATATAGGATGTTACAAAAATGGCTCGAAACGAAATTGATTATTTTGTTACTATCCGTTCATGAACCACCTGCCAAAATGTGCATTTCCTAAAGAACAACTACACATTTTGCATTTCTCTTATAGTCACGCGTGAGAGCAATATACAATACAAATAAAAACTGTGCATGGGTCTCGGCTGGCGCTAAGTCGCATTGTGCTACAGTGTACTACACATGACCCTCGGCGGGCAGCCGTGTTGTACGACAGTATATATACTACATGAACCTTGGCTGGCAGCCGTGTTGTACTACAGTATATTAAAGTTATTGTCTCGGCAAGCAGCCGTGCTCAACTACAATGTAGTACATAATAAGCCTCGGCTGGCAGCCGTGTGTTAGGCCTGTTTCAAACGTCGAATTTTGCATGCATCGAATTCAATTCACATTAGATTCGACCGCAATAGTTAAGTTCGACGTTAGTTTCAAACGTCGAATTTAGCATGCATCGAATTCAATTCACATTTAGATTCGACCACTCAGCTGCATGCCGTACTAAAACACAATGGTTTAGTGCCTTTAATGCATGTTTGCGTAATATGGCGTCATGGCAAAAACATGTTGACAAAGAAGTCGCAAAATCATTAAAAAAGATGACAATAAATCAATGTGATACATTTCCCAACAAAGACCAGTCATAGATACAGTTATAGATACAACAGTAAATGCTGAAGTTTTGAGCAAAACTTGGTTAGGGCTTTTTCAAATCCGTTAGAGCACCTAGTAAGAATTGTTTCTCCGTTACTTTTGCCTTATCACTGTAAATACATCTTTAGGCAACGATTTTTCATTGAGCCTAAAAGAACATGTGACCTATTTCATCCCATTCATAAGCATTACATGACGTTTTACAAGCAAAGTAATTTCCCGTTTGCAGGCTGGACGACATCAACCTGTAGAACGGGTAGATTAATTGATTCGGTGCATGCAAAAAGCGACGCCTGAAACCACGTCGCACTTAGCATGCATGATGCGACCAGGTCGGTCGAATTTAAAGCTTAGGTCGACCGCATTTAGAAAAGTCGAATTTAATTGTTTCAGACGTCGCACTTAGCATGTACATAATCGAAACAATTGAATTCGATGCATGCAAAGTTCAACGTTTGAGACAGGCCTTATAGTACACTTTATACTACAGCATTTGTGAATCCTGAACGCTGATTGGTTAGGAGCCGTGTTTACATAACTTAATGTAAACACGGAAAATTTCCCGCCACTTGTAAACACGGAAATTTTTCGTATCCTTCGGGCTTTTGCCATTGCTATATTATAAAAAAAATATAAAACACTTTTCCGTGTTGACATACAGCTATATCAACAGTTATATGCAGTTATATATATTTCTTAAATATTACGGGTAGTCTTCGGTTGACAGCCGTGTTGTACTACGATATACTGCATGAGCCTCGGCTGGCAAATACAAACTCATGCAATTTTTTGGTTCATTGTTCACAGCTGGTAAAGTATCCTAAGTTATTTCTCTGAGTCTATCCACATCATGCAAGCTGAAAAATATACCTGACCACGCTGGGAATCGAACCTATGACGTTGAACACAATTTCTCGTTTTTCCAATTTCCACTCGTGTTGGTATAACTGTATATCAACACGGAAAATGTTTTATGATTTTTTTATAATATAGCAATGTCAAAAGCCCGAAGAATAGAAAAAATTTCCGTGTTTACAAGTGGCGGGAAATTTTCCGTGTTTACATTGAATTATGTAAACACGGCTCTTAGCCAATCAGCGTTCAGGATTCACAAATGCTATATTATAAATCGAAATGAACTCGCTGAGTATAGTTTCTTCGATACCGATGTAACTTAAGTGTTACCATGATAAGATTCGATCAAATTTTGGTATAAATTGAGCGGGTTTTCAGAAAGAAATTGTTTCACCTGCTTAAATAAAGCAACAATTTGGTAAGGTGAAATAACTTGGAAAAATGTGACAGCTGAATTGATCTAGCATGTGTTTGTAATTGGCTTTAATTAAAAATTTACCCCCGCAAGATAGTGAAGGCGGCAAACAATTATTCCACATTTTAATTTTTTTACATCAGAACGTAATTTTTCTTCGTTTGAACGGTCGACAATATCATAGAATTTGCATATCATGGTTTTTATATTTTTGAAACAGAACTGCATATATATTTTCATATATTCGATGCATCGATAATACCTAGTTTGTTTTTCCACCTGTTATCCAGTCACTTGCAGGTACAAAGACTGCACGGTCATGACTCTTGCATGTTCGAGTGCTTTAATATGCATATTCACTATGACAAAGTCTAGACGACGATCAAGTCAAAAATTTAACCAATTTTTTACTTCACTTTAAGCCAAAATATTTGCAATTGTCTACAGGGAGATTTGAACCAATCGAACTGTTGATTCACACCAAAGTCTGTACAACTAGGCCAATTTGACACAAATTGTCAGGTTATACTATTTCACTCACTTTCCTTTTGTACGATGCTTCCGTTTGTTTTACTGAGTTTTCCTTTTCTACGATGCTTTCGCTTGTTTTACTGAGTTTTCCTTTTTTACCATGCTTTCGTTTGTTTTACTGAGTTTTCCTTTTTTATCATGCTATCGTTTCTTTTACTGAGTTGTTATCGTTTGTTTTACTGTTTTCTTTTCCGCCATCTTGGTTCATATTACGAAATACTGAATTACTTTTGATATAAAAAAACCAAATTAGTTTATTTCCCATTTCTCCGTTTTATTTTGCAACTGCTTACTATACCTAGTGTATTGCTGACAGTTTTAAACTGCCCGAGATGAATTCAGCACTGATGGGAAAAATTATTTTTGACATACGTTAAAAAATCAATCAAGATATGACCTAGTATACAGAGGTATTTTTCACTACAGTGTACGTAATCTAAGTGCTGTTTAGTATAAGACTCTGCTGAAATAGGATGTTCGGTCCTAAAAGCAGTCGTTTTGAGCTATGTTTTTACAAATTTACGATGCCTCAAAGGATAGTTAATTATAACTACATTTCAACTGCATTGAGCCATTTATACAAGCGATCCGTTTAAGTATAGGGTTGGGCGATATCTTAATTACGATTATTGTCAAGGAAATTATCACGATATTTGATAATATCTTAGTTTAGTAGCCACACATTTTTCTTAGTTGTTTAGTGGTTCTACTGTGTGTTTTGTGAACTCTTTGCCCCAGTGTCCTGACTATCCTCATCCCGTAACAAAACTTCCTCGTCATCAGTCTTATACCCCAGCGTATCGTTATAGTCTGTTCTATACACAACTTGTGAAAAACTATCTTGATTCCCTTTCCTAACACGTGCCCTTTCATTTTTAAACCAATTGTTCACGTGACGAAAATCTACTTTCTCCCGACCTTGAGTTTTCCGAAACTCTGTCTTGTTTAGTTCCTCGGCTAGTTCCGTCATTCTTTGTGTAGAGGGGTGGGACTGTTCTTCAAACGACGTCCTGAGGAGTGGCAACTCTTCACCAGAACTAAACACGATCTTCTTGCTCCGATGCGATGTGTATGAGCTTCGTTTGGACGGAATATCTTCACTCTCGTCAGTTGTATCTGATTTTGAGAGCATCATAGAATCGTGCCATAAGCCAAATAGACGGATTTTCTCAGCCGTGACTTTACAATAGTATTGGTCCCGGTAGATTTGAGATAGCATGCCCTACACATGAAAAATGCAATCATGCTGACATCCTGGCTGGCAGAAGCATAGTTGGGTACATTTTTCGACGAGATATCTTACCAACACGAGTCATAATGCGGGACGAACTAGCAGCACTCTTTGAAAGCCTTCGACTAAATAACATTGAGCAGTATGCAGGCGCAAACCATTAGACAATTCTGTCTTGGGAAAGGGTATTCCTCCAAAAACTTTTTTTATTTTTACTGACTTTTAACGAAAATGAAATATCATTCTTTTCATTTGCATTCTTAATTCTCATTGGTTAATTTACCAGCAATAACTGCGTACAAATAACATTCTGAGCATGCGCATTTGTTAAAAACCATCAGCCATGCGCATTGCTTTCAAAATTTGTATACAATGGCTGCTTGCTTTGCTGAACATTCAAAGGTTTGTAGGAAAAGCTTGTTGTTCCTAGTTATAAAGTCGTACAATAAACTATGTAAGAGAATGATAAACAATTATTGACTTTGGTTCTTGCAAAATATCGTGATTTGTTAGGGGCTCGCAGATAAATTATTTGCCTTTGCTTTTGGCAGTGCAAATAATTGATCTTCTCGCCACTGATAAATCATGCTTTTTTGCTCAACCTAGTCCAGTAATTAATAGCTATGCTTCTAAAGACAAGATTTGCAAAGTGATGGTATCACACACACTCCCCCATTCTGCACCTGCTTAGTATGCCCCTGCTTTCATCTTCAGTTGTCCCTCAGCTGCAAAGATAATTAGCCAAGATTTGAACTAGAGCATAAAAGGCATTTACAAATTTCCTTCTTGAAATTTTAAATGAAATTTCAGCTCTGAAAAGTGGAAACACCTTTAAGTTCTGTTTGCAAAATATCTACATTTTGTGAAATCTGCACAGATGCATTCGGTCATAGATCCAATATTGACCTTTAAATGTAAATTGTTTTTACAAAACAAGGAATATACACTTGCAAATTGCAAATAGTGAGCCATTAATCTGAACAACACATGCCCCTAGTCACTTGATTTATTTACTAGCTGACATACCAGCTTAGTCCTAAGTTCTAATACTCACCTGTGAAAAAGGGCAGTTTAGTCTTTCTAGTTGTGTTTGACTATAGTTTTGCAAGAGTTGTTTCACAACATCTCGTACAGTCTCATCCGTCCAAATTTTCCTGTAAACAGTTGAGATTAAAATCAATTTTATGCACATTTCAAAGGAAATGACAATGTGTAGAATTGAATCACCATTAAAATAATAACATATGATCTAGCTTACTCTGTGCAAAGATGCAAATGAATGACCATGCTACTATCATCAATATGCAATAATGGACCAAAAACTGTTTCCAAACTTAGATCCGACTGATTTTGCTTGTAAACAAAATTAGAAAGTGGTAAGGGCTTCCATGTTGGTCGAACTTGAATGAGAACTAAAACAAAGACGGAAGACCACAAGTTTTGTTTGCTTCAGAATGTGAGACAGTTATAATTGAAGGCAATGCTAGCTTAACCAAGGACAGGCAGTCCCTGACCTGCAGGATATTAGTATATCACCCCAATATTAGGTTCCAATACATGGAGTTGTGTCATCATTGATACAAGATTGTACAATGAATTGTTATTATCTGCTCATGAAATATTAAAAACTACTTCTTTTTAATAGCTTTCATATCCCACCTCAATTTCCTTAGCTATTAGTTTCAATATGTGGACTCAAGGAAATTCGGCAAGTCTACAGACACCCTCTTATATTTCAATGTATCGTGCATAAAGAGACCAAGGATGCGCTCACGGCTAATCATTAAGGAAAGTGTATTTTACACTACATTTTATATAAACACAAAGTTCTAATTTTCGATCAAAAATAGTACAAATCTAGCAGCACCTTTGACGTTGCTGGCCTTGAGAATTTCCTTGCCTTCGACTTTGCCTTGTTCGTATAAAAGTTGCAGAAATTTCGACGCGAGAGATGATAAATTAGTCGATGGTTCGATGTAAACAATGCTTTCGTCGAGCTCCGAGTCCTCTGATTTTTCGCTAATTTTTTCGCCTTCTTGAACGGAACCTGGACGGTGAAGCACGACTCTAAATCGTGCATCACGCTGTTCGCAAGGGTCGGCATTTACTTCCATAAATAATATTTCTCGATCGCTTTTCGTGAGTAATAAACGCAAATATTTTTTTCTTTTGAGTAAAAAGTTGAACAAAGAATAGCCATTTTAATAATAAATTATTATCTGGAATAATTATCCACGACTCTCGACCAATTGGATTAATGGATTTTATTAATTGCCACAAAAGGTGACCGTATTGATAATAAGGAGTCTTGAGGAGTAACTTGAAACATACATGTACCCCTTGGGATTTGAAGCCATAGACAGCAGTAAAAGATGTTGGCTGTTACTCCAGGTAATACTCCAGGTTATTATACAGATCGCACGTCATATTTTTTTCGCGCCAAAACAATTTTTGTTTTTGACTTTCGTCTTCTTTCGTCATCCTTCCTCAGTACACGTGAATTTGGATTTCACCTTAAAAAAACTCGCTTTGCACATCGGACAAAGACGTTTGCTCGACGGAAGAACTTCAAACAACTGATGGTCCTTTTTCCACATCCATAATAAAGGTAAAAAATGTTTATTTGGCCCTTTTTGGACGAATTTCAACGGGCTTCCCCTTCCCAACCAAAACCGGCAAAATTTTGCGAAGTTGAGCAGGTTTTATACTTTTATTAGTTGAATTAGCATGCTTTTTTGAATTTTTTACACTTAATTAAAGATTTATTGCTGTTATGAGGTTCTTTTGAATGTTTTCCAAAGACGTTTTGCAGGAAATGCTAGGAATGGCAGTATATTTTGAGCTATATCTTTTCTTATCTAATACAAAGACTAAAAACTTTTACAGAAGTAACTGTAACAGAAGCAAGCACAGCTTGTCAGCACTATAAAAGGTACATTTTTGAATACTTTTTTTTATTTCCTTTGATAAATTCATCAGTGGTTTCATTACCAAATAATTTGTATGCCGCATGCATTGTCTTCTAAAAATTCGCCCGCTTTTCAGTTGTTTGTATTGTTGGGATTTCCTGCCTGCATTATTGACACGAACAGCTACTAATTAAAGTTCGAACAGAAACGAAGTCTATAGACCACTTTCATAATTGCATGTCTCCAGTCTAGAAAGATTGGAGGGTATTTATGTAATTTTGACACTGGTATGTGCAACAGTCCTTCAAACTATATATCTTCTGAAGACTTCATGGCAAATACCAAATACTCACCAAGTTATTTGAGGTCAAATTTATAAGGATTTGTACCAGATTTTCGAGAGAGGCCTTCTTAGCCTCGTTTTGGTGTTATTGTTTTTTTCGCACTTGAAAACCCTCATAACTTCAAAAGAATTTGTTTATTCTTTTGAAACTTTTACATGTTGTTTAGGACACAGTTATCTATAATTTGTGTTGAATCTTTTTTCAAAATCATAATATTTTCATGATTATGGTACTTAGCGGCGGCCAAAGTGGTGCATACTCAGTAGCGTACGCTCGGTAATTTGAGGGGTGAATATTCAATATAAAGTAAAAGAAGAAAGTAAGAATGATGTAAAATTGGACAAAAACTGTTCATTACAGAAATGTAGAAATTTCTGAAGTCTAGTATGACCATATATGCTATTTTTACCAGAGCTGCTTAGATCTGGTCAGATCACTTCAGTCCTATTCAAAACATTGCCATTATCCTGAGCAGGGGGGGGGGGGAGGTGTCCAAGCTATGCATTCGACCGAACCTGGTAAAAATATACCAGATCTAGTCACACTGTAAATCCAAACATAGGCTATTGCAAGGGGGGTGATGATAATGAAGCAGAGGCTGAGCCTTCTCTACAATCTTTATCTTCTCCACAAATATTTATTGGCAATGTTGAGGTATGCCCCCTCCTCCACAAAAAGCACCTTTGTTTCCCAGCAAGTGGGTAAATCAGAATATGATTTGCCTCACTCAGGTCGGATAATTTCTAGTGTAGAAGTATATCATGATTAAGAGACATTTGCCATTTCTACAAATGTTTGTTTCCCTCGCATGCAAAAATGTACATCGATTTCATGCTGTGATCTAGAATTGTGAAACAATATGAGCAAAAACTCTAACCAGGGGAGTTAAAAATTTTGCCTAAATATTCTTGAACACTACCAAGCCTTATTTATGCAATAGACCATTCCCCAATTAGACAAAGTTTTAAATTGAAAACAATTTTAGCACAGCTGGAAAGAGCTTCCTAAGTTTAGTGAAATTGGGAAGTTTGGTGGCAAAATATTGTAAAATTTGGAAAATATAGTCCTGTAAAGTTTGCGAATTTTGTACACTTTTGTATTACGCACGGAAAAGCGTTACCACTTTGTGGAAATGTGGTAACGCTTTTTCCCGCGTAATACAGAAGTATACAAAATTCACAATCTTTACATTACTATATTTTCGACATTTTATTTACAATATTTTACAACCAAACTTTACAGTTTCAATAAATTTAGGAAGCTCTTTCCAACTGTGCTAAAATCGTTTTCCAATTTGAAAGTTTGTCTAATTGGGGAATGGTCCATTGCTGGTCACAATAATGGCAAAACAGCCTGTTCACTATCTCTGTTGGCCAGAAAAGGCAATTGACAATTGACCTGCTAGAACCTACATAATTAACATGCGTAGTACAACATGCGCAATGCAACATGCACAGCGACACAAACTTCAAAGGTTCCGATTCGAGTGTTTTTTTTCTATTCTGTGTACTGTCTGGTCGAAGTCCTGTTGCTATGACGACATAAATTATAATCCTTAAAGCAACTTCAGATTTTACTATCGTAACTAGAAAAAATATTTATATACAACGTTATTAAAAATATAGTGCAACATGCAGCAGTTAATGAGCCTAAATGTTATTACAATACTGCGGCGGCAATTTGAGTTTGTACATGCATTTAGTTAACGCTTTCTAATGTCGGTCAGCAGACTGTCATTTACTTGCATATTGATGCATATTTTTCTAATGCTTGGAGGAAATAATGAAAATATATGCACAATGGAAGTATCGGTAATCAACTAATTCAAATAGTCGTCTTTGTATGAACCAAAAGGACCAAGCGACGTCATTTCTTACCATATAGCACGTAATATCTATTTATAAGCAGTCATATACTTGATTATACATCCCAAATTTGACTCCAAATATCCGGCATGCACATATACAGGAATACGGCCGCAATAAGAAATATAACAAAAAACATGTAGGTGAGATTAATGGCCCAGAATGAAAATAGATACAACACTTTGTCACAATATTGTTTAAACTCATCAGGTGTATCTTTGCTGTAACTGGGTTGGTACTTGGAGTAGATCCAGAACGACCCTGCAATCAACCAAGCCGACCAGAACACCATGAGGATCAAAATCAGTATCCTCCAGCAGCTCAGGTCAGTCTCTTTGTTTTCATCGTAGCACCAACTTTGAAGAAACGATAGGAGAACTAGAAGTATTCCTGTGGTTCCGGCAACTATCAGGAATATTGGGATGTTTTTCTCCACCGGGCAGTCATTAAGGTAGATCGCGCCTATACAAGGAAAAACATGTGAGAAATGGCGATTAATTGAATTTTATTTCACTATTCACATGCCGAAAATAGGATCAACAAGCACGAAAACAACTTACCAACAATCATTAAAACAAGACTAAAGAGGAACACTGATAGAGCAAACGCTGAAAAAAAATCATATTCAATACATCTAAGTTAAATCGTTGAAAATGCTTGTGGAGCTTTATAAGTTATATTCAATCAACAAAACCTCACAATATTTAGAGAAAGCGTTGGATTGAAATTTTCAACGTTAAAATCACTTTTGATGAAATAAGACAACATCTATATAGACTCTTGCCTAGTTAACTATCACCAAAATAATCCTCAACACGAAACTGTTATGGTCAAATTTGAATATTTTTTCATACCTACACGCCCAGACATGCCCATCGCTTTTGAATAGTTCTGACCAGTACGGACTTCAGTATTTAAATGTATCCTTAAAACATAATAAACAAACTTACATACATATCTGCCTTAGGTTATACTTGTCAAATCACTATAGCTATGACATCATGACGCTCGTAAGATTAAGAGATAAGTTGCAAGAACTACGTAAGGATTTTATCCTTCCTAAATTGAGCAACTAAATAAAGATGAATAACTGCTTTTTTTAAAAGTAATATTGAACCTTAGTTAGATGACTTCTTGTAACTCTAATCAACTTTTATGATTGCGAAGAATTAGAAAACGATAAAAAGTTACATGACCAAACAAAGGTTGCATGTTTAATACTATGAAAACTGTTCTGAAGTATAAGTACTAATCCGGAAAAGTTGGACTTTTTTACGTCAGGACACAACCAAGGAAGGTCAAAAGGTCCCATGTAAGGACAGGTACTTGGAACAGCAAACAAACTGTTATGCTACATAAACAGGACTTTGGACTAAGTACTTCATTAAATTATTTATATATTTATCAATTTTATCATGTTTGAAACAGATGTCGTGTTATTATTCATTTTTCGGCTGTATTCATGAACTAGTGCATGCAATCATCCAGTTGATGCTAAATTATAACGGGGATTATAAATGTTTGAAATAGTTTATGACGTCTGGGTACCTTTCGCAGGCTTGACACTTTTAAAAGCAGATATTGCCGGGTTTCATGCAACCACCTGTAGTTAACATTATTTATCTTGAAGTCGTTATCAATTCACGAAGGTTGGACAAGCATGTTAGCTTACTTTTCGCATTAGCTGAGGGCTATCTTGATCTCGAAAATGTTCCAGTTTCCCCTTAATATATCAAGATATGCCTAAATGTTGTGTGAAGAATAATGGTTCCACTCATGCTTGAAACAACAACGTCCCCTCTGACTGTTGAGTTGGAACATGCATCATTTTGAAATTAGCAAGCATTATGTTAATGTTGAACTTAGGCTGTTTCGAATCCAACGAATGTTGTGTGATTTTTTGTAGCATGTAAAAGTTTCTCCAAATTCTTCACACAGCATTTAGCCAACGACAACCACAGTTCACACTGACAACCAAAGTGCTAGGTTTTGAGATTATTCATTGACAGATTTGCTAGTAACTTCACTGGTATATCTAGGGGAAACTTTGTTTTTTGTGGTGTTTATATTTTCAGTGGTCGTTGACTGGCCTAAAATTAATCAGACCGTAGAAAGCCTACAACGATTTCAAGCCCTTTCATCTTTTTTAAACATGAATTTGTTCAAATATGTTTTACATTTATTAACGTATCGAACTATGAGGATATGCCTGATCTTTGTAACACACTTACAATGAAATACAATTCAAGGACAGCAATCAAGAAAGAAATTCTTGACACTGCAGATCAAAAGCACGAAATTCCATAAAATATTTACGATAGCCATGAAAAAGTCTACGTTTACAAAATTCCTGGTCAGAAAAATTCTAACCATCTGTTATAAACTTGATTTCGGAACACATTGATTTGAAACTAGTTTATGAATTAGAAAGCTTTTTCGACAAGTGCCGATTATCACATTTGTGTACATTTGTCAGCAACGTATTATATTGCGCACATCTGTGTAGACCATAGTCACGCATTAAAATTGATAATACCTGCTTGGAATGTGAGTGGGATGAGGGGTATAAAGTGGTTTAATAAACTGAAAAAAAATGTTTAGGATTATCTTATTTTTTAGATGTTACAAGCTGAATTATAGGTTAAATATCGTTAATCTAAAGGTCTTAGGTTCGATTCCCACCGTTGTAAGGACATTGTTCAGAGTGAACATAGACTAAAATCAACACTTTGTCCTTAGTTTCAATGCTCAAAGATTTTGCCAGTCTTTTCATGTTGTTATATCCAATTGCTGTTCACACGGTTTAGTGCTACGCCCATAATAGTACATAAAAAGAACCCGACGCAATCGTAAGATAATTCACATTGTTGTTACCATAATATATACGATTGCGCCCTTTATTCATTTCTCGTCGATAATGATCATCGTGTCCGTGTCCGCATTTTTTACATAATTTACGCCGTACCATGAAAGGTTTTATCCAATTAAAGACAGCGAAGCGATTAAAGTATTAAATGTTCAAATGTTGCTCCTCTGTGGCAGTGCGAGATAAAAATAGTATGGATTAGCAACGAAAATAACAATATGCATTAGATGTGTGAGACTACTCTGTGCGTAGCAATTTATCTTTGTGTAACGCAATACTGCGTTAAAACTGCCAATCAAGTAATGGTGATGATTTGAAATAACCACAAACCAAATTGCTGCAAATATAAACAAATATGTGCGCATATTGAATACCATATTTAAGGAATTTGCTTCCTACATTTATAAGCAAGAGCGCACGTATTGTTATACTAATTACGGAATACGGGTAATCTTATGATCTTTTTTAAAGACAGGTTAAATTTCTGTAATTAATTCTCATGAGAATCGGTAAACAAGCGAAATACGTCGACCTGTCATCTGCCTCCTAAAATTCAATGCTGCGAAATATATTATACTGAATTATCTGAATTATAGTATAAATTTGATCAACGCCGACGGGTTTTTCTTTTAAATTGTTAACATACTTTCCCTATAGTACACTGAATTCAGCACTTATACATGTACGACAATACGCCAGGTAATGTACCTCACATTCTACTGAATTCAGTTTGGACTAGTTGTTTTCTTAAGTAGGATATTGCTGCTTAATCTGCAAAGCTATGTTTTCGTATTTACCAACTGAAAATGGGATAATCCAATGTACTCTACGCACCAAACCTTAAAAAATCAATTTGCGAAGCATACTTTCACTATTGAACTGGTTGAATAAAGTATCACATAACCTGAATCTGCACCTAAATCGTACCATACAAAAGCTTCATCGTATAGCATCACGTAGTAACATCACGCAAGTGAAATCGTTATTTTTATTATTATAATATCGTGCGCAAACTAGTTTATCACATGAACTTTCACATGAAATTGTACAATACAAAAGAAAAGCGTGAAATTCTCACCTCTATACCCGAATATGATGTTTGCGATTTCCTTGATTCCACAATCTGATTACGAAAGGAAATCGCAATTTGAAACACACTGCAAGATAAGGGCAATAATCATTGCTGATAAATACCTTTAGTATTCAATAATATTCGCCTGATCGCAGCACCGATACGGTTGGACAATTTCAATTTATGACGAACGAACCCGAAAAGGTTCACAGGCCTTTCACTTACCGTTACGCTTGACCTCTGCAAAATAGTGACAGCTGTCCGTTGGTTCGATACTGTGGCAAGTGTGAAAGAGCGAGAGTATGATATAACAGCCTTTATAGCTTTACTAAAGATGCTTGTCGCGAGTACTAACCGTCAACACTACGGGTTGGTACCACTGTAGTGGATCCTTCTCAGTAAGATGATATGGTGCTTGACAAGACGGAAAGTAATTAGCTGAATAATTTATGGTATGCTCCTGTTTTGCGGTACAGGCAAGCATTCGATCAGGGCGACATGACATGCTGACAGGTTGTAGGAGATAAACTAATCCTTTTAATAGGGTTGGGCCTTTATTTTAGAGAGCTTGAAAAAAAAAACAACCGGCTGTAAACTTTAACTTGATTATGTACGCAGTCCTGAGCCGTGTATAAAAAATACGCTTCTTCCCTGTCTATGGAACTTTAACGTTATGTGTATCGTTTCCGAGCGTTCTTACTTTCAATATATTTCAAAAATTATTAAAAAAGCTCCCCCAACTTCTTATCATGTTTCAACGAGCATAAACTTCGTATCTACAAGATAATATCTTCTCATGCGATGCTATTTTGCATAGTTGATATGGTTTTCATCTTGGTTGTTGTAAAAACAATCACTGTGCTTACATCAATGGTTGAAGCATGACTTCATGGTACTAGTTTGTTATGCCCCAATGTTACATGTGATTTCCAATTGGAAATACAGTAATTATAAACCCATCATTTCTGTACTACATGCAATAGTGGTTTGGCTAATGTGACAACAACAATACAATGAACTGTCAATCCATGGATGATATCACTTTCCATTGAGTAATCATCATTGAAATGGCCCACGGCGGGAGCTAATTAACATAAATCACAGAAAACGGAAACCTTCTCCATAACGCAACATGCGGTTCCATTCATGTCAGATGTTTCAGAAAATTTGATCTCGATTAGCTGTCTTCAAAAAATTTATATATCAATACTCTAGATTATAAGTACTATAGATTACAATATGTCTCACAGGAGAGAAAATTCTGCCATGTGTTGGTCTCGATTCGGCATAATTATGGGACCAGTGTGTAAACCATAGAAATAAAAGATATAGAATGCGCGCTCCTATCTATTTTCAGGTAAACAAATGACGCCACATTAAAATTCAAAATGGCCGATTTATAAGGGCAAATTAAACTCGCCCCACTGTAATTCGCATAGACCGCTCCTCGGACAAATCCAACATGGCGGATTTACAAGGGCAATTATTTTTCAATTTGGGTACCGGCTAGGTTACCAAGCACGCATTCTATATCTATTATTTCTATGGTGTAAACTCAATCAGGGCGGCGTTGCGGGCTAAAACACCGGTAGATTTCTTGGCAAGTCCCTTGGTGTTTGTGACGAAGAAATAGACCCTCGCTAGATGACATTAAGTACCAATTTTCGGCTCTCGCAATAGCTAAATACAAATAGAAAATCATTTTTGAGATTCAGTTTTCCCACGGGCCTTCTTTTCATGTGATTTCTTTTCATGGACTTTCATTCACTTCCAACCTCATGTACCTCCATTAGTGCGTGTTGCGCACGCATGTGCCACAGGAATCAGCTTGGCTCCTCGATTATATGTATATTAAATTTATCATTTAGATAGTCTAGATCTCTGTTATCCACGGCCTCGTGAAATTCAGGTTTGCCCATGAGAGATAGAGACATTCGTAAAGTGGTCCAAATACTTTCAGACATTGTTGAGGTGCTGCTTTGACCATCACGAACGCCCTACAAAAATGCAACAAATATACAGCCACAAACAATGAGAAAATAATCTAGTATTCATTGTTTAGAATCTGATAAGATGAATTGTTGCCTGTGTTTGCATTGGGTTGTTGCAGAGGGATCAAGTCTTAATATTGCCATGTTTTCGCCCTTGGCTCACCTTTCTTTGAATATTCAAGGATGTAAGAAAATGCTCCACAGCTTCGCGGAAAACCTTCAAGTTGACACAGCTAATTCCCAGGTTGTATCTTGCACGGACATAACCCGGACTTAACTCCAAAGCATGACGGTATGCATCTACGGCTTCTTCGCTCCGTCCACCGTTGGCTAACGTCGCTCCCAGCTTATTCCAAACAAGGGCATCTTGGGGGTTAGTGTGCAAGGCTGCGTAAAAACAATCAACAGCTTTGTCGTATTCTCCGGAAAGGTTGAAGAGGACACCAAGACCAATCTATGAAAAATATTGAGAAATGCATATTATTGAGTTTACTCATAGACATACTCTTGGATTGTCTATGGTTTACTGCAATTTCGATGATAAAATGACAAGCGAGAATGACATGGTTTGAGTTTGTTATAATAGAAAACTAAGAAGACAAGAGAGTTGGTAATAGATGAAGTCGAGTAAAATGATAACAAGATACATGGCCAAATTCCTGAAGAGATGTTTAAAAGACTTCCAAGTTAGCAAAAACTTACAAAATTCGTTGCATCTTTGAACGAATGAAGAGAATTGAAATTTTGAAATGGTGTTTAATAGAAACTGAAGTATTTAAACCAGGAAACATAACTGTAACTTCGAATTTGAATATATTGTTGAAGGTGGCTTTTGTTTCGCTGTTGAGTATCTTGATCTCAGAGCAGAAAACTATTCGGTAATATTTCAAGGGGAAGAATTATTAAAAAGAAGACTTACTTGAACTTCAGCATCAATGTTATCATGTGGTGCAAGTTGTGCTGCCTTAATATACAATTCTCGTACTTCATTGTACATCGAGTTTGACATCATTGAACTCTTTAGCGTAGGACTACGAGCTGACAAATCTTCTGCGAAGGATGCGTTATCCAGTAAACCACTGTACCTACAGAGTATTAAAGCATAGAATACAGACCATGAATTTGTCATAATACCGTTACAAATATGTTCCCGAAGATACCTTGGGTTTCTATTGAGCCAAAGTTTCAGTGCATCACATGCCTAAAATCATCAAACACAGATAATCAGACGGCTTCTAAGTCACAAAAGCCTGTATGAATTAGGTGTTTTCACCAAGAGAAGAAATTCCAAAGTTTTCACACAGAATGATAATCCAATCGACCGCAAAAGAATTATATTAAATTCTGGTAAAATATAAACATTGATGTTCACCTGTGATTGGAGAGATTCGTTGGTATAACATACAGCCAACGTCATGAGGGCTGTTAGGTTATCTGGTTGAAGACTTAGGCATCTGCAAAAAATGTTCATTCATCACGTTGTACATTAAGCATAAGAGATTTTCAAAAAATACCAGGATGGGAAGTGTCATACCTATTCAAAGCTGGAATTGCTAGGTTGTCTTGTTCATTTTCAGATTGACTGGTTCCTAAGTATTGCCAAGCCTACAGAAATTAGAGAACGATGTTGATGGAATATTTCATAATCATGTCCTTTTTCTGGTTGTTTCTTCTTCGTTGTGTAAATAACACATCTAAATAATGAACAATACACCATAATATAGCGCTTACCTCGGCATGTTCGGGACGTTGCTGAGCCTATAACGAAAAAGAAAATCCAGTAAAACCTATCACCTTGACACCTTCCAGCTCCGATTCAACATTACTGCAATGTCTTTCTCTAATTATATGGAAATCTAATGTTTTAGTGGTCCCTCAACTTTTCCTAAAGTATTTAGCGACAACTCAGATTGTTCGTCATATGAAATATACTATGACGTACCTCAGCTTCAAACAAAAGTATGGCACTGATGATATCTCCTTCTTTTAGTTTCTTCAGTCCTTCTTCAAAAGGGTTAGGTATTTCCATCATTGGATTGTTTTCCTCAAACGCGTACTCCTGCAATGAGAAGTTCAATCTTCAGCCAATGAAAGATACTGGACATACAGCACATCAAGTGTTTAATTAATGGTGGAGGATATTGATTATGAAAGAATAATGCTACCATTAACATACAGTCTGAAATGCGCGAACTTCAGGGGTTGTATTATATAGCTACTTTGCCTGTTGAATAAATTCAATTGTATGTCATTGTGAAAATATATTGAAACATGAGTGTTACATTAAGAATCACAACATTTACTGGTCTAATAGTTACGTAATTGCAATTACAAATTACCGTAATATGGCTTTCAAACGTTGTGGTGCCCTGCATGTGCTATGATTTACAATGGCGACGGTTAAACGTTGAGAAAATAAAAATTCGGACACCCAAGTTACAGGTCAAGACCTCAAGGGTTTGCACCGTAGTCCGTACTATTCTTCATGCACTTTTGATCATTATATGTAAAAAGCGCAGTACAAATTAATAAATTATTATCAAATTATTATATAATGACAAACCTTTTCAGCAGTATATTCAGTCAACCAAGGGTGGTCATCGATATTTTCTCTGGAAAAGATGGCAGTATGTAACGACATTTACTGTGCAAAAGCCAACTTGGGAAATAAAAGTTGACGAGAAATGTGGCAGAAATGAAGGTAGTATAGAGATTAACTGCATACCTGGCAAGGTTGTACCATTCTTCCTCCAGCTTACCCCAAAAATCGCCATCAGCCTGTGCGTCAAAAAGATGTTGGTTAACTAGGAATGGTGAATACAGTAACAAAGCAAAATGTTTGAGAAAGTTTCTCGTTTACCTTCACTGTCTGATCTGCTGCAGTTTGGCCATGATCATCGTGGACCTAAATATAATGAACACAATGTTTGTAGAAAAAAGAGAGAAAAAAATGTTTAAACTTTCTGACAGTTGCCGCGACAAATGTTCTGACAGTTGTGGCAAAATGCTATTTGCTACAGCAAAAAACACCACAGACGTCTTGCAAGTTGTAAATTCTACCAGCTTGTTGCAGCTTGTTGAAATGAAATTGTTAATTTCGTTAAGTTGCAACAATTAAGTATGCTAAAACCATTTGCAGATTTGTAAAAGCTTGTCGAGATAATCTGCAGCAAGCTTACAACACGTTTTGACAATCAACCTGCAACAAAAGTATCGTCAAGAAGCTGTCGCAAGATATGAGTACGTCTTGAAATCGGCTTGTTAATTAACAGCAAGTCTCTTGCCAAGATATCAACAGACGTGTCGCAACTTAGGTGATTTTGGCTGTGCAATGAAGGAGTTCTGGTTTATCTCCAAAAACGACGGTACATATTTGTAGTTACTAACATATCTTCCTCGAGTGGCGGATAAATGTATGACCTTCGAAGAAAAACGATAAAACGTATACGTGTTGATGTTTGTGGTGTTACTCTGAGTTTATATCCACACCGGGCAAGCCGAAAAATATGCCTGACCATGGGAATCGAACCTACGACCTTTGGAATGCTAGCATTCATTCTGAGTACATAATACCAAGATACATATAATCGTGACGCGTACGTATCTTTCTGTACATCAACAGTGGAGATAAAATCTACCATCAAAGCGTCTGATAGGACGTATTTCGCAGAAAACGACAATAACTGTGTTTTACATCAACACTTGAGCATCCGGTAGTGCATGAGGTATGTTGTTTTTGTCTAAATACAGGGTTGACCGATCCACGCTCGAGAGGCTTTCATGCACTTATTCTTCTTTTGGAAATGGTTACATCATCTGCATAAACGAGATGGTTCGTTGATAAGATAAGAAATTTTGATTGATCTGAAGTGCAGTGATAGTATGTATCTCTTCTAAAACGATTACAAGAATTTCCCCTTGAATGGCAATTACACTGTTTTCTAAGAGGAAATTGTGATGTTGGGCATCTGATAAAAATGTAATTTTTTAATGGTTACACTCAACTACTTGATAACAATGAATTTTTTGTTAAGAATCTACAAGAGTACTCTTTTATTGTATTTTTTTCTCTTCAGTTAGAGTGCATATCTGATATTGTGGTGATATCGTGTTCTTCTCGAACAAAAAACACCCACATTTCCATCAAGGGAAAAGGTCCAATTTTAAGTATACCTCTCCTGTAGTATATTCGTCCAACCATCGATATTCGTCACTCGAAATTGTTGCTTCGTATTCGTCCACCCACCGATCTGCATCATCACCTCCAGACTTAACCTCGCAACCACTTTGAACATCGATAACCTACAAGGTTTCTTAACATTACAAAGAAACACTTCTCCCCATAGTTAGACAGGCAATATATGTATACACTTAAAGAGCAAAATTATGCCATTTGTTGTGTATGTGTGTGTAGTAGTTTTACTCAGTCGTGATCAGATTATGCTTTACTTATCGTACAACGTATATAGTGGGCGGATGCAATGACGATAAGCGTTAACGTGGTTTCAATCAAATAATTCAAAAACATGCCTTGTTATCTTCAATTATATACTCCCCACTGCTCAATTTCTTTATAAATTTAAAGAACTAAAAGAAAGATGTGGGAGACCTTACTTAATTTGAAGGTTTCAGTCAGTCCGAAATTTGCATAATGGCTGGGTGGCCTGAGTCTCCACCTAAACAATTGCTTGACCGGTATGGGAATCAAACCCGAAGCTCTTGTGCTCGGTGCTCGATCAACGTACCGAGCTACGAGACCAAGTCTGTTCTACTGTTTACTGGTATGTTTCAAAGCAACTTCTGCTCTACTCTAGTCCCTTCAACATCTATCTTTAAGTCTTCTTCTGGTCTATGTCTTGCTTTGTACTGATGTTAATCTGAGAATTCGACTGAAGGTCTCCACAAGCTCTTAAGAAAAGCGGGTTGAGTCAAAAAGATAACCCTTGATCTTAACGCCCACCAAGGAGCGTAGGAAGAAAATACCATTCCCACAATTCACGAGCAGATCCAGTAAGCTTACGTAAAAAAGCAACCCTTTTATCAATGTAAACTTTACCCTACCTTCGAGTTTGCAAATCTTGGATCATCAGCACAATCTAAAAGCGAACTGCTTGCATCTTTTACTTCTTTGCTGCTTGATCCTTCACTGTTGAAAAATGAAATGCACATTTTTGCTTTCTTAAAATGTATACCGGTATCAATGTGTGAACAGACTACTGGTTAAATTTGGTTGGATACAGCAAGATGGTAGTAAAAATGGTATGCGGAAGTACACGTACTCCACCATATCCCGTTGTAATGGGATTTTATTAAAAACTTGCCTTAACACTTGGTCTTTTTCCACTCCAGCTGGTCTGAGAGACAAAAATGCCGTATATAGTGAGCAAAAATGCATACTAAATTTAAGTTTAAAGTCAGCAAATCGTACACGTCAACTCACTATAATTATATTACCTCAAATTTTCAAGGTATTCTGACGCCCATTTTGTTGGGACGGCTGCATGTGCTGTTGAAGAGTGAAAAAATGAAAGGTCTTTCAAGTCTCGTTTGTAAACAAGAGTTTTCAATAAAACTAATGGCAATATTTTACCAGCATATTGACCAGGATGTGCACAAGATTCATCTGCTTTGTACTCTTCAATCCAGGCTAAAATATATAAATGTGGTACTCAAGGTAAACACTGGAATACAAATGTTCAAATCAGCTGACTGTCTCACATTTCTGTTATATTAAGAAGGTTGTACCTTCCGCACCATGAGGTGTAGCTAGGTATTCTTCACTCCAGGTATCCGTATCTATGCCAAAACAAACATTCTTTGAAGTACATGTTGTAGTTACACTTGAGAAGGACACAAAATTCATTGATTTCGGTGTCAATACTAACAATTGAATACTAAATAAATACATTGTCTGATGTAATGCAAAGTAGATGTGTATATATAGGGGGTTAGCATAGATGTCTTGCTGTCTAAAAGGTCATGAAAAAAGACAGCAATAAATAATCAGCAATATTATCATTATGGCAGCTAGTTCCTTTAGGCCTGTTCTTGTCCTCAATACAAGTCTGCAAAACATTCCTATGCCAGGGGGCATCATGTTCTTCTCATTGCTCAAAATATTTACCAAGTGCACAGACTGTACCAGACATGTGAAGTGCTCACTAAATACCTGGAACTCCTGGACCATGCAGCAACCCAGGTGTTTCAACTTGATTGATTTCATGCAACAAGCTGTCCATACGGAATGTTTGTGGAGCACCATAATGTTGTTGTAGATCATTGAAATATTCACCAACAAGCTAATTAAAGTAGATCAAGTTGATTTTCAAATACTGTTACTAAGTGATAAGCTGAATAATACAATAAGTTCGGTTCCTTGTATGTTTGATTGGTGAATAACAAATTAAAATATAATTTTGAGGACAATAATGCATCACAAAAGCTTTGTGGTGATAGTAAACTTACGTGGTGTAACTCCACAAAATTACATTTTAATTTGAACAATATGGTTGTTGTGTAGCAAATCAACAGTTATTCTTACTCAGATTATTATAAGAGAGTGGAAAAAATAGACCACAGGTTAGCAAATTCTTTAATTAAACAGTATGTTCACTGGCCTAAACTTTATTCCATCAAGGAGAATTCATTTGGGGATGTGTGCAAAGTGTTCACTCTAGCAAACTCTTATTAAATTTTACCTGTTGCTCTGTGAATTCATGAAAGGTTTTGGCATCCTTGAATGTAGAAAAAGCAAAATCTAAGTTCAATACCTAGTTGCTTGGTAGTGTTTAATACATTTACAAGCTGTTTACTCACCTGAGGATGACTGCTGCTTGGTGGCACATGGTTACGAAGGCCTGTCTACAAAGGGAAGATGTTATATGTGAATCTATGGTTTCTTGACTGTTTGCACTCTCATCATGGTATTCTCAGGATTGCCTACATGTAGTTGTGTTAAATAGCAACAACATAAAAAATATAAACCAGAAATACAGTCTACGATGCACATGGTGTCATTTTGAGCACTTTCATTCAGATTTTTTTCAAAAAGATCCCAACTTGTTGACAATATTTTATGGAAAAACATCACAAAACTCATCTAAGGAAAAAACCTAAAAACTTCATGTGATGAGAATTTTCATAGTTCATATCGTTTTCATTTTGACTGTTATGAGAACGATTAAAAATGATCTTGTGTGCACATGATCTGAGAGAGACGTTTACTTGAGTCAAAGATTTGTCCTGGGTGAAATGAGAGACAAACTTCATCAAGGGGTTTGCTCCTCCGCATTCTCCTTCGACAAGATCACGCATTGCCATTGTAGCACTGGTATCTATTAAAAATTACATAATAATCAGAGTTTATTCTGGATTTTCATTGGTCCAGAACTGTGATCTATTAGAGGACAGACGCACGCTGGCGCCATTTCAGCGACAAGCCAATCACAGCAATTTTACAATTATCTACAGCTAATGGCATGCTTTGTTTTGTATAGATCATGATCACGTCAAATGGCGTGCTATGTCTTTTCGTCGCACTACAAAGCTTATTTTAGCAAAAATTTTAATATTTTTATAAAGCAAATAGATAACATTCTGCCGTTGTCTTTTCAGTTATAGATACACGGTAGATGTCATAATGTGGTAAGAACATCAGTGACCCACTCGCCTAGGCAGCTCATGGGCCACTTTTTTGTTCTTATCACATTATGACATCATACTGTGTATCTATAACTGAAAAGACAATGGCAAAATGTTATTTTTTTGTTAAATGATCTGTAAAAATAAAAAAATAAGGTATTCATGCTTTTACTGCAAATGCATCAATTTAGTAGCTTAATAAACTTGGCAATGGTTGCCTATAGAGGTTGTTCAGCAAGATCATGCAGTAAACGTTTTATCAGAAATGCTAGAGCAATATTGTTGTTTTCAAAGATATATCAAGCTTTTCTTAAGTTATTCTGGAGAAGGAAATGTAAAAGAATGACTGAAAAGAATTAATTAAGTAATTTCTGGAATGTGAATGGGGAGCTGAGAAACTGTGGTGGCAATTAATATACATGTGGGGCAGCATTTCTTTTTCATTTCTTTAGAAATTGTTGTTTTCACAGTCAATAAACATAAATTAAAGAATTTTCATAGCAGAACTACATTATTGGGCTGGCTACGCTAGTGTGTACATTTAGACAGTTCTCATAAAAGACAACTAGACCTAAGATGGCTGGTTGTTTACAACTAAATCGTCCTTTGCAACCAATCTGTCGGGACACAATATAATTGATCAGAATATTACAACTAGACCTACGATGGCTGGTTATTTACAAATAAATCTTCCTTTGCAACCAATCTGTCGGGACACAATATAATTGATCAGAGTATTCTTTTGTTCTTCATACTGATCAGAATATTCTTTTGCCAAGTTCCAACCAACATGGCTGACATGCAAGTCCATAGTACATGCATTAGAAACCCTTAGAAACAAATGGGATCACGCATATGTAATATGCATTATTACACAATCAATTGTGGCAAACAGCCTGCTTAAGATATAATCACTATGTAAAATATGAAATATTTCACATCAATCAACGTAATAAATTAAAACGTTGTTATAACTCATGTGATATGTTCCTCTATTTTACATGTTTGCCATTTCATACATTTATTACACGTAATAAACCAGTTTCAACAAGAGGCAAGACAAACATTGAACGATGTTATTAATTACGAAAACAAATCTGACGTATCTCTTTGGAAAAGATTTACAATAAACACTGAATGACTGAAGTACTCACCTTCGTGAACAATACGTTACACTACTCTGTGTCGTTAACACACTTTATTTGTTCTTCTTATTGTCTCTATTATATCTAGACATCCTTAGAAGGCATCAGGCAATAATAAGGCATAATATTTGTGCATGTGAAATAAAAAATTAAATGAAATGTTCCCATTCCACGTCAATATAAGTTTATGTAACGAGAGTCTTTGTGTTGAAATCATTTAATCCTCGGGCGAAGAAGACTGGGTGCTAATATAATAGAAAAAAATTTAACCAGTACTATAAAAAAACACTGGGCGTACTCAGGGGAGTGGTCATAAAAAAGTGCTACCTTTGGGCGGAAGATATTGGGATGGGGTTGAAATTTTTATATTAGGCCATTCGAAATTAGACTTTAGTTTCCCGTCCGGACATTTTTTGGAATTACACGCGGTTCTATTATGCATTATCAGTTTTTGAAGGATTTTTTATGATCCATTTTCATATTCATAATTTTAATATAAATGTGCACCTTTGCACAATTCTTGGAGCTCAACGGTTTCTGCAAAACAAACAAAATTCTTCGAATTACAAGTCAAACATGGAAATTCATTATATATTTATGTTGATGTAAAGTATTGACGATTTTATTTTGATTTAAGCGATAAATATTACCTTCTAAACAGTATAGATACTCAAAAATTGTGGATTTTTGTGATTATTTGTACAAAAAGGTCAAATAATGGCAACAAGATAGCAACATGTGTATCTTATGTGTATATTTATAGGCGTCTGCATGTTTAATAGAAACACAATATTTTTTATTTTTTATGAGGGAATGTGAAACATTGAGTCCATTATATCCATGAGGTACCAAATATCAACTTTTTCTATAAGCCAAAAAATGTTTGACCAAAAAACGTCGGATCAATTGAAGTTAACGCCCCCCCCCCCATGCATAGGGTGGCGTATATTGAAATGGTCATTTGAGTATACGCCCCTCCCTTTATAATATGAAATAACAAAGTTAAAAACGTCAAAAATATCGCAGTCTTGTTTAAACGTCTTTTATATATTTGTTGGTTCTAAAAGGAACCGTTTTTTAATCTTTTCTTCGTCTTCAAATTCTTTATCTGCTCACCGGAATTTTTTTCATTTAAAATTGCGTTGAATTTGTCGAACGCCTTTCATCGACTTGATTTTGGTCTTGCATCGGTTCCAATAGGATTCGATACGATGTTCTGGGTATGAACGCCTGCCACAGGATCTACAAAATGCAGTGTATGGTTTACGGTGTGATGTTCGAGGCCAACGATGTTTCCCACGCGATTGCATGCAGCCCACTGCAGGTCGGAATACACGATCGAGCCAGGCAGAATATGGCGCTGTACTATTGCCCGCAGGAGCGTTTCCGCGATCCACGATCTGCAGAAAGATATACTGGCAGTAAGGTTAACTAGCATTTTGAGGTCTTTTTATAATGAACTTTAGTGATGACTCATCGACCAAATATGAGGTTGTTTTGATCAACACAGTATCAAGACAGCACAGCTAAAAGCGCATATTATTGGCTATGCGAGTTACAGACGCAAGTCCTTTGTAATAAAATTACTCGGTAATTTGAATTTGTTTACAAAAAACGTTACCATTTTAATCCATCAAGACAATAAAAACTTTACCACTTTAATCCATCAAGAGTAAAGACAATACAAAAAGTTACCACTGTTAATCCGGCCATCAAAACAATACACGAAAGGTGCGAAAACAAGCGTGTTAAAACAATGTGCAATACTGAAATTTGTTATTTTATATTTAAGAAATATAAAACATTTTCCGTGTTGATATACAGTTATATCAACACGTGTGGAAATTGGAAAAACGAGAAATTGTGTGGAAACACGACGCCCGCAGGGCGGAGCCAGTTTTCACACAATTTCGAGTTTTTCCAATTTTCACAAGTGTTGATATAACTGTATATCAATACGGAAAAAATGTTTTATATTTCTTTTATAATATAGCACAAAGAACTTTAACAGAAGAGTGGCGGGAAATTTTCCGTGTTGACATAAAGTTATATCAACACGGCTCTTAGCCAATCAGCGTTCAGAATTTACAAATGCTATATTATAATCATATTTGGTATTTATTTATTAATTTTTTATTATTGATTAATTATTCATTTAATTTATTATTTATTTATTGATTATTCATTATTTACATTCAGTATTTATTTATTAATTATTTATATCAACCTAAAAGTGTTACAACGTAGGCCTACTTAAATATTTTTTCGTGACTCGGCCATACATGTGCTGAAAGTCTTTGACAGGAAAAAATTGAATGATCGCCTTGTTTCAAATATAGACCGAGACATAATATTAATTTTAAAACCTCATATCCAAACTATGATCAATAAAACTGGGAGCAAATAAGACCCCATTCTGTCTGTGTTTGACAAAAAAATTTTGCCGTATTTTTTTACTGCTTAAGGAAATTTTAAATTCTAATTATGTGAATATATTTTTCATTGAGCGTGGGCAACATTCAAGGAGTATCCAGTATTTCATCCAGTTAGTGACACAGACCTCACATGACGAAACTGGATTCTTATGTCTTTTGTAAAAAAAGCTTTAGCTAGAAGTGAGGCCAACGAAATAATATTGATGGAGGACTTGCATGATCAATTAGTAAATAATTTTCCGAGAATGTTGTATAATCAAATAGCTCAATGGTAAAGACCTTCTTGGCACTCATGGTTCCTAATATGACCATTCACGGACACTTAATTAAGCAAACCAAACCATGAAGAGAAACACATGCATCCATTCAGATACAAGATCCCGGCGCGGTCAGAATGTGAACTGAATATGACACTAATATACACAAGTTTGAAAACCATTTTATTATCTACTTATTGCAAAATATGCACATTAGAAAAATATGTAAACACACTACTACCATAAAGAAGCATACACTAACACTTCACGAGCAATTACAGTAATGTATAATTTTAGTTTATTGAGATCCTTCGTAGCTACGTAGTGGCATAATAGAGCCGGCCAAGCCAAAATATCTGCTCATTTGCCTGAAGGATTAAATATTGAAGCATATGATGAAGAGTTTTCGATCAAATTGTTGGTGGAGTATATCTGAAAACGATATCGGCTTGTGTATCACCAAGTGCGTACACCACTAATTGGTAACCTGGCGTTGGATTAACAGGTCCTGCAAAAGCGAACAGTTGAAGTTATTTTATTTGTCGTTAAAAAACGTGAATGGGCTGATAGGGTGCGTCTGTTTGTTTCTTATTAAAATATACTTTGGTGGAAACAACAAGTAAGTTTATTATCACAAAGCTTTCGATCCGTAAGCTTTGATCTTCATCAGTGCTAGTAACAATGAAGATCCGAGCTTACGGATCGAAAGCTTTGCGATGGTAAACTTACGTGGTGGTGTTTCCACAAAATTATATTTTAATTTGATATTCAACATGGAAACATGCAAGAAACTTATTGTTTGTTTCTTATTTTACAACAACCAATAAATCAATCCCCGCAGGCAACTCTTTTCATTTTCATATGCTCTAAATATATCTTTAGTATTTCTATTCATAGTCAAGTGACCATGATTTGGGAGAATATTTGAACGGTGCAAGATTTTTTAGCACATGAAAATGCGAATATAGCTATGTTGCATTAACAAAGAAACAATCAAAACGTGGCAATATATCACGAACTGTTTTCAGCACAAATATTGCTTGGGCGGGTACCTTAAGTTTTTTGTAGTTTTGAATGGTGTACAAATGTAAAAGTTTATACCATGAAAACACTACGTAAATTGATCGCGGCAAAGCTTCCTATCGGCCGTATAGGATGGGATCTTCATTAGTGCTAACAAGGCATTGATGAATTTCAAAGCTTAAGGATCGAAAGTTTTGACATAATAAATTTACGTGGTGTTTCTACAAAGCAGCTAAACTAATAGCTTGCATATCTAGTCATTGAATTACATGCTTTCTTCTTTAAGTGGGCATGCATAAACGTTTTATCGATAAATTTGGGCGAAAAGAGAATGGTCAATAAACATGACCACATTATGGTCGCCAAATCTCATCGGACAATTGGATTAAGAACAATCCATTACAGAACTTCTAAAATAGTTTGCAAAGGAATACG
Source organism: Muricea muricata (assembly GCA_963855995.1). Lineage (NCBI taxonomy): Eukaryota > Metazoa > Cnidaria > Anthozoa > Malacalcyonacea > Plexauridae > Muricea > Muricea muricata. The sequence goes on from OY979720.1 coordinate 16,396,472, forward strand.
GGGGTGGGGGAGGGGAGTATTCATATTTTCATGTTCTCCCCAACTTATCTATTTTAAAGTGAGGTTGATTTCACAATAAATTAGTCCGGCAGAACATAAACATACGAGTATTCACCCAGTCCCTGATGAAAGCGCTGATTTGCATAACGCACTACACATTCCATGGTAGCGTAACGGCTTACCATCTATCGTGATGTCCGAATTCATATGGTATATGACTCTGACACCTTTTACCACCTTTGAAGCATCATAACCGTATGCCGTGTTTGAACGATACCCAACAACTGAACAGAAATGTTTAAAATCATTGTGAATCAATAATAATGGCAGATGATGGACTAGGTTTCATATAAATTTACGAGAATTTTTTCAGGTTTTTTTGGGTGTTAGTCCAGTTAATGATATACAGATATTTATGGATATGGTGCCTGTCACTGAGATCTTAATTAGTCTGAGGGTTTCAGGGTTTTGCCGTTGCTAATTTAAACTCCATATTCTCGAAATCGAATAGTTCATTGTACGTTTTTAGAACTGAAAATGGTGTAAAATGACTTGAAGTAAAATTTGTTTAGTCGTAGAATTTGAACGTCAGTTCCTTAGTCGGTTAATGGGCACTGAAACAATTTTCTAATTTCTTATTTTTAAAAAAACCTGCGAATTGTGGTTACCACATATGTCCAGCTACATACCAGCTTCAGCATCGTGATTATTATGCGTGATCTGAACATTTGTTGATCCGTTAGGAATTTCAACGATTATATTCTTCCAGTAAGAACTTGAAGGAACGTCAGTATACATTCCCTCAATCACCGTGCCTAAATTGAATATATTTTAATGTCCTTGCTCTGATATCTAGAGATAAATTAACTCAATTATATGGGGTTTTGCACTGAAATGCACTCATCTGCAATAATTCATTTATGACTAATATTAATATATAGTTGGATCAATAAAGATAGCAATTTGTCTTCAGGTTTTCTTACTTAGCTCGAGCATGCATAAGTTGAAGTTATGAATGTATGAATAGTTATTTATCACTTTACCACCTGATACCTGTCTTGTATCTTGTCTAATATCAATCGAGGTGCCTACTTTAAATGTAGTCTTTCATTATGAAAGATGGTTTATTTCAGTGTTACCACGATTGTATCAAACTATCAATAGTCGTTTATTACTGTACCGTATGAGAGCAATTAGATACAATTGAGGTACCCACTTTAAAATGGTCAGATTATAGAAGAAGGTTTCTATGTAGTCTTACCAGGCTCGTACATCATTGGCACACACTCTTGGTCCACACAAGCTCCAGTATTTTTGTTGCATGGTGTTCCAGAATTCACTTCGCCACGATAGAAGAAGTAACCCGATTGTGAATCCCGACAGTACAAGTAACATTCGTCTACAATGAGATTAATTATTCTGATGAGAAAAATTTGATACCACAGCTGTTGGTGGTTGGATATTTAGATTAGAGCTAATATCCCTTGAGTCCCAATCTCCCAGTGATCATTAAAAGATGCAGTAACAGCCAATTTGTGTAGTGATAATTGTGACTGATGCAATGATAAATGGAATTGTATGCAATGTTTAATGGCATAACAGTGGCGGATCTAGCGTAGGTCAAAATAAATTACCACAGTTCATTCTTGGATATATTTACATTTTAAAACACCTTCAAAGCAATTTCATTGGCAAGATTTTATTCTTTGGAAATTCATAACCAATGACATTGTTATAAAGTTATTTTGAATTTAAAATTGGCTGCTATAATTTATTTTGACCTACGCTGGATCCGCCACTGTGGCATAATGTGCCATGATAAAAACACTACTGTGTCACATGTTACTAATTAATATCCATTGTGTCCAGTCTAATATATCGTCTACCTAGCTATCGTGCAAGCAACACATAAGTTTCAAAATCACCAATAAGCATGGCGATTAATTTTTGTTGTCGTTCTCATGATTTTTCTTGTTCTTGTTTGCTGAGTGCAGTTATGTTTTGTATTAGCTTTACAACGATGAGCACCTTGCATGGGACTTTTCTCTCGTGCTTTATTTTCCATTTGGATATTCTATTTATTATATTGTATGTTTAAAATTTGTAGAAATCACAATAAAATTGTTACAACAGAGAGGTTAGGATCATATGCAGAAGTTCTGGAACAAACATATCGAATGTTCCTCCACAGCCTCGTTGACCTGCTGTATGGAAATCCTATCTTTTTTGTGTGTTTGACAATAATAAGATTCTCTTAAATTAATCTATGCCCCCCCCCCTCCAGCTCCTCCATAAATATTGCCCAGTTCTAATGAATAAGGAAGTCTTACCTACGCCACCAAAGTTGTGTCCCTCCGCCTCAAAGCCTCTACTACTGCACTGCCAATTACGTTCCATTATTGGTGGATCACAAGGCTGAAGGAAGAAGGATGATTGAGCTTTACCTTGTACGTCTCTTAGCTTTATGTATATCTTAGACACCTAATGTACCTGAGTTTCCGGAGTTAAAGTGTAAGCACATGATTCCGCTACAAGTAATAATGCATTTGAATTCAGACCATTCAGTTATTCTCTACCATTTACAAGATTTTTTAAATTAAAAACAAGAGCAAATGTCAGTAATCGTGTTTCGCTCGCTACCCTTGTTATGCTCTATCCAAGTCTTGCCCGTTTGAATTGCATTCTTCACGTCCCAACGTTTCGACACTCAATTATAGTGTCTTCATTAGGGATGATCTGATGTTGCAACGTTGTCCTTAAGTCTTATCGACGTTGCCGTTTAACTGATAAAAATTGTCTAAAACTCAGTTTGCAGAACCACTTGATTTGTAGTTTCTGCGTGTCTCGCTCTCTTTGCCTCATTTAAATTTCCGTACCTGTGGGTTACACCACACTTTGTAAACCTCTCTGCTGGGACCAATGCACCCTCCACCAGGTTGTGGCGTCAAACAGGTTCTTGTTCTAAAACTGAGCCCACCGCCGCATGATTTTGAACATGGACCAGGCTGAGACCATTCGGAGTAACCTCCATTAATCACTGAAAGGAAAGAACGCTTATTTTATGCAATGCTTCGTCAGAGGGAAAATGTTATACAGAATATATTCCGCATGTGCAAGCCTTACGATATACTATATACGATATACTATATAATACAAAGAACACATTAGGTTTTGAAGAGTAACGTGGTCGCCATTTTGAAGCCTAGTTGGTATTCGAGTGCCATGCAGTCCCGTTCAGTTGTTTTTGTCGACGTGGTTGGTACCATTTTGTCGTGAATATACCGAAATTTAGTGCTTCTAGTTTGATTACAACTTATCAACTTAAAACTTGTTTTTTGCAGTACAATCGTTTTGAAAAAGGAGAATATCTCGCGGAAATGCCAGTAATACTGTTTAGGATGTTTATGGTTTTGAGCGACAATTTCGGCCATCTTGGCATCACGCATAGGGCATTTACCGGAGTTGTCGTTTCAGTATTTGTCAAGAGCTCACCGAAGCTGTTCTCTGTTCTTTCATTCCCTCCATTCAGATAAATAGAAATTTTGAGTATTATCATAAAATTTAGGATAGCTAGGATACCAACATCACCGAAGTGTTTTTCAGTATGTAGCTAGTAAGAAGAATAGCGAATGTGTCAAAAATTACAGAAATACCTATGAAAGGAATAGTTGGAGCGGGTGTTGTGGGCGGTCCTGTTGTTGTAGGCATAGGGGTAGTGGTAGCCGCTGTGGTTGAAGGAGGTAAGGTTGTCGTCACCCTGGAGGTTGTTGGTTGGTTAGTCGGGGCTTGAGTGGTTATTCTATTTGCCGCTGTAGCGGGTGGTGGGTTTGTCGCTAGCGGCTTTGATCCAAACTCAGGACTGAGTATAGTACATACTCCTTTGAAACACACGCCGCTTTTATCTTCACAAAGTGTCCCATCGGATGCGTTTGCTCTCGGAAGATAAAAGAGTGACTGGGCTTTGTCCGCGCAGTACAGTATGCATGAGTCTAGAAACATAGAATTGGATTAAAAACCTTTGTTGAGAGGTGCATGTACAACTACCTGCAATATATGTCCAGAACTATAACACGATTTGAATCGAAATCTACTTAAATCCTTGTTCACACTTCTCGTAAGAATCGGGAATTTTCTCCTTCTCACATAAGTGAATGAATATGCGAACAAACTAAAGTATAGGACAAATATTAGATCACTTTTGCAATGATATTAATGGAATTAACTTAATCACATCGGCTGGAAGAAGTCATATGTGATTATCTTACGACAAGTGTAACCAATGGCTTAGTGAACCAATGGATAGTTTGCAATCGACGCCATCTTGGTTGACGTTTGAAACACATGGCAACCACAAAGTATCTATTCATTATTTCTGATCCTATCGAGCCATACATCTTTAAAGTATCATTCATGATACGCTAAAACTAACGATGAAATAGCAAATTGACACAAGTACTTCGCTGTAAACAGCAGAAGTAATCTGCAGAGTCAACCAAGATGGCGCCCAATGACACGAAATGACGTCATGTGCAAACCAAGAATTCAGAATATTGAAACGTACTATTTTTTCCGAATGCGTAAGACTGTGGGGCGAATCCTAGTGCGCTACACTGTTGTGCGCGCTCGTCAACATCGACAGCACAAGCCTGAAAGATGAAAAATTAGAGTGAAAATGGTTACATTGTGTGGACATGTCTTTTATCAGGAAATTCCCAATAGTTTATCTTTGATATAACTCTATTTCAAAGTCGTCAGATGTGGTGGCAATGGACCTTAAACCTTTTAGACGAAGTTTTGAAAAAAATCGAAATAGGAAAAAATATTACCACAGTTTGAAAGAGCATCCTAAAATGTTGTAAACTATAGGAAATATAGCCTTGCAAAGTTGGCAAATTTTCTGTAGTTTTGTATTATCCGTGAGAAATGAATACCCAAGGGTATCAACTGGGTATTATTTTCCACCCGTAATATAAATGTATACAAAATTAGCCAAATTTGCAAGGCTGTATTTTCCATATTTTACAACATTTCACAACCAAACTTTGTATTTTACTAAGTTTAGGATACTCTTTCAAGATGTGGTAATGTTTTTGCCTGTTTTGAATTTTTTCAAAATTTCGTCTAAAAGCTTAAAGGTCCATTAATTGGGACAGTTCTTCGGCAGTGGTTTAATATAAAAGTCGGCGCCTTTTGCATGTTCTTAAATAGAAGATCCGCATGTAGTCTTCAAAGATTTTAGCATGCAAGCCTGAACGTAGCCTGTGCACAGACCTAAATCAGAATGATTAAGGTCTGTGAATACTTGAAAGATTTCTTGTCCATGCATAAATTAAATGTCAAGTTTTGAAGAATTAATTTATGCAACATTATGATATAATACATCAAGAAAATTTTCAATTTCCATTTTTTCCAGTAAAATATCTCTACGATAAATTCCACTAGAAGCAAACATTTGCAATGTAAACCTAGAATATAGTTAGCATTCTTCTCTCGGCCAGGACAATTAATCCTTCAAGTCTTAAACAGACCTTACTCCTTTAGAATTAGGTCTGTGAACAGGCTAGCCTGAACGCGACTCACTGTAAAATCCGGCATCTCATGTTTGTAAGCATATAGACAACTAGTTCTGGACCAGCTTTCAAGCTGTTTCCGAGGCACACCAAATTTTACGAAGTGTTCAGTCATTTCTAAACAGGAGCCGCAAAGCACCTGCATAGATTTGCATTTCCGACTAATTTCCTGAGCTACTAACTTCTCGAGGACGGTCCTCCGTTCAAAAATAAAGTTATCGTTTCTGGTAGAGAAAGAACATACACCAGTTTCGTGTACTACCAACTGCTTTACCTACACTGGCAAGGTGAGTTCGAAATGTTAACCGTACCTGTGTGTTGCACCAGTGCGGATGCAGCCTTTTGCTTTCCCCGACGCAATCAAGGCCGTTGTACGATGGCTTGGGACTGTTGCATAATCTAGTCCGATATCTTACACCTTTACCACAGGGCTTCGAGCAAGAACCCGGTTCAGACCAGGCTGTAGAAAATCCACCACTGATACCTAAACAAGATCGTTCAAGACCTCGCTTTAAGTCACCAGTTGTTTTTTCGACAATGATTCATTGCGGAAATTTTGCTTATTGGCTTCGGTATGCTTTATAGCCTCGTTTAAGTGCCCGACTGAGATACTGGTGTCGAGCGACTCACTACTTGTTTCCAGGTTTTGTTGGATGACAATAAAGAGAGACTAAAGATTGATTGATTATAACCCGAATGATCGTGTGAATGATTTATAAGATGTTTACGTTTTTGAGAAGATCACTAACTTTCTATTTATGGCTGTTTGCGGCTGGTTTAAGGCTGGTACTTCAACGATGCTTAAGCCATGTATAAAATACGATAACAGAGCATTATTTAACGATATTTCAGCACGGCGTAGCGTGTCATAAAACTTGGCTTGGCGTATTGATTAGTCGAATTAAAGGTTAAAGACGCTTTTTACAAATTGCGCTCGTAAAATGGAATAGAGAACTGCTTGGAAATCTGCAAGAAACAAGCTGCTCTTGAACCGTTGAGATATGGGTATCGACTATGAGCATTGAACAAATAGTTAAACATAATTTCTAATCATTTTTGCCCGACAGTTTCTCTGAGCAAACGAATCGCAACAGGTTTTGCATATAAACCTGCTCTTGTAACGGTTACAAAACCAGTCACGGTTCTCGGGATATTAGTTTGATATTTCTGTTCCTAAATTCCAGCTTACCATTACAGTTTTCTTGGTATATGTTGGCCAGATATGGTGCCCGCGGTACATTTGTGGTAAACTGTCCAAAGTAATTTCCAGGAGGATGGTAGCGGGCGACAACGTAGGTGTTCTTTCCATCTGGACTATTAGCATGACCAATACCAAGCTTCGTTGTTGATGCCCACACAACCTAAATGGTGGGTGATGGTAGTTATTATGGGACCCAGTAGATCTATGTCGTTGGTATAGCATCTTGTTATGGTGGGAAATGATTTTTGATGGTGGGAAATGATTAATGATTGGTCACAGAAATGAAAAAAAATGATAGTATCCGTGCGAGATGAAGGGTTGGAGTTATACTATATGTGGGGGGATATTGTTAATGCATGGTGGTAAATATCCAGGGGCTGATTCTGATGGTAGTAGCATAAGCACAGAATATGTTAGTAGTCTATTGGTCACAGAACATGTTAGTAGTCGCCAGTTATTCGACGCGCTATGTGGTGGAGGTGATAACTTTGGGGATATAAAAAATGATGATAATAATGGCGGGAATGTGTAAAGCTGGGTGCATGATTATGCACGAAATTTGACATGCTTGCCGGCATTATCCAATGGTTGCAGTCTACCAAGTGTTGCTCATCATATTGATACAGTGATAGTGGCATGTAGTTAAAAACCCACAGTGAAAATATGGAAACGTTACGCAGACAGATGCTAAATTTCAGTGTAAATGCAGTTACATGTTAAAGGAGCTCGCTCCATACCTGAGTGAAGTGAAAAATACTCTTTCCTTCACTACCAGGTCTTCTTGACGCTCTTCCTTGTGAGGTCGAACAGAAATTGTAATCGAACACTTCATTATACCTGAAAGATCGACAATATCCTGAACTAATTGGCCGTGTTTTACTACTTGAAACGATATAAACAAGCAGAACCCGACGTTTTGGCAAAGAAATTCCCCACGAAGGGCCTATACTCGAAATGTCGAATTCTATTAATATTGTTTCAGGTAGTAAAACATGTTTGTCATCACTGCGACATTATTTCGTACATTGCTTCTGTGATTTCTGTGGGTTTCCTGTCGCTTTTGTTTGGGCACATCTGTTTAGCATGTATATCATCCAACTAAACAAAGGCTTTCTTATATTTTATACTTTTTCTATTCTCGTAACAATTTACCACCCTTTCAACTGTTTTCTCTCTCCAACCACATCCTGCAAACACATCTTACCAATGTAAAGTAGCGTTATTCTTTTTCGACAAACTCTCGGCAGCTCCACTTGGATTGCATGTTGTGTTACCACATTGTATGTACAAGTTATTCCTGCTCAGGTACTCGGCGTAATCTTGTGCCTCTTTGGTCAAACTAAAACGTGAAATTTGGGAAATGCTTTAAGTAGTTTACTGTCGTTTCCCTGTTTCTATTATTGACGTTAGCGCATGTTACCAAAATAATAACTTTGCTTCATGTGTTAGCTTCGAATGTCTTTGTAACTTTAAAAATTACATATAGTTATAATTCCTTGGTTTCATGCTCTTTAACTCTATGGACACAGAATAGTTAAGTATCTTTGGTGTTTCTCACGCAAATTAATCTGTGGCACAGCAAGTACCCCCCCCCCCCCCCGAGACATTCAAAGCAGTGATGTGTGAGAGAAAGTAGTGTAAAGATTGGGGGGATTATGGAAAGCATGTTTGCTATCGATTGTGGTTTCTCCCACATGGAACCATTTGTTTCAGGGGGTGATTGCTTTTCTTTAGGGCGATTACTGAGTGACGATCACTGGAAGATGATTTTCGGGACTTCCTAGCTCTTTGTAGATACGGTATTTGATTTTGCAAATACTTTACAATTGCGAAGATTTCTTACACGAAATCCAACATTAATGGAGCAACGCCATGAAGCCTTCTGTAGTAGTTATGAAGGTTTACTTGATCTTGCTGGAATGCTGCTAAATTGAATCCTAGAATCGCTTGTCTTTTTACCACCCTGAAAAGAACATCATCGTATCAAATTCATGGGAAATAAATTTCCCACCATAAGCAACTCAGGAAAGGTCATGAAAAGAAAATAGAAAAAGGTCTAGAAATCAAACTATCCAAGAACTACCTGGATAGCACATGAGGCTTTCGTGGTAGATTTCTAAAGGGTGAATGAGTCTTAATCTCGAATGCAAGTCTTAAAGGGAAATGGCAACAAAATGTTTTATCGTCTCATCTGAAAGAGACTCCAAAACAATATATAGAAGTCTATTACAGAATTTTTATATCTGTCTTATTTAGTGAGATATTTTGACTTGAAATCTTTAGTTGTCCGCCATCTTGGATGTTTGTGGATATGCAGGATACGTCACAACTGGGGTCACGCAATTTTTTTTTCTTGCGACACAATAGTTAATACGCTCTCATGACCGCATGTACGGCAAGTGATTCGGATTTCAGCACGGACTGAGAAAATTTCAAACAATATTTGATTGTTGGAAGGTATTTAGGAGGATTTTCGACAAGCTTATCCCTGTTGTGACGTCACCAAAACATTGTTAATGAGGTGAAAAATTAATCCAAGATGGCGGACAGTTCGTTGATTTAGGTGAGAATATCTCCCGAAGTAAAACAGATGTAAAAATTTTGCAATACACTTCTATTTATTGTTTTAGAGTCTCTTTCAATTGAGACATTTTTTGTTGCCATTTCCGTTTAAACATGTCGAAATTCTAGCCAGAAACAAATATCAAGTATAGGTCCTCTGCCAGGAGTCGAACCTAGGCTTTTTCAGTGCTACAACTTCCACTGACAAAAGCAAACGTTCAATTCCCGTCGAGAGGGGGTAATCATTAGTTAATGATGTTTCCTCAGTTGTTCCCGGTTTGAATTTCGACATGTGTGTGATTTCCACGGCAGATGAAAACACATGTAGCTTTTAGAAATGAGTGAACGTCGAGTGACGTGCCACAGAATCATGCTTGGTTTCCCTCTTGCGATAAAAGATGTCGCTTTTGCACAATCTACCTTTGCGTTAATAGCTTCATACTAGACAAAACTTATTTTAATTATTTTAGATTATTACCATATAGAAATGAAGTTTTTAAAACTTACCTTTTTGCTCTGGGCCTAGGTTTTCCAAACACAACAGAGCAGGAGATGAGGAGGACGACAAGAACAAGACCTTTCATTTTTTCTGCTCCTTCAAGGAAAGAAATATATAAAAGAAGTCTCTTTGGTTGTTGAAGCTAAGAATCTTCACCAAATAAGGTGAGTCAGTCTATGGAAGCTTTCCTGCGGTTTGTTTGTTGTTTCGTTACTCTTGGAGCATTTTGAAGGTGCACTTGTAATATCTCTTATATTCAGCTGAATACCGATTACATTTTTTGAATATCTTCGACTTAGTATACCTTTAAATCTTTATACCGGCATGTGTAAATGCGCGTAAAATGGATGATGTAATGCTTTAAGGATGGATTGTATAATTGTATGCAAGCTTTTTCTGCCGGTTTCTTTTTTCAACTAATCGCAGGCAATTTATACTTCCGTGGTGAAACAATTATACACGAACAATATTAGCTGCAAGCAATATCGATAGAGACATATTTGATGCTTAGATCACATCATGAAGAGACTTTATTTTTCAAGACGTGTAGACTCTAGGAACATAACTATTCACAGAAACTATTCGTAATTTTTAGCTAGTCTTTTGAATCACTGATTTTCCTTCCTTAACAAATGGGAATGATACGCGTTGATGAGCTACTTGCACACAGACTATTGCAATATCGTGGAAGTGTAATCAGTATTACGACATTAAATCCGCCTCAAAACGTACGAAAACCGAAAAGAACAGTTTTGCTTCTAGAACAATTTTACAAGAAGCATGAACAGATAAATCTTCTGATGTTGTGCTACTTAAATTGTCAAAGTTTTCATTTGCTAACAGCTATTAATGTTAATAATGATATTATCTGCAGCTGTTCTAGCATCGTGACTTTGGCCAAAAAATTTCACAACTCATGAAAAAGGGAAGATTTTCAGACAACACAGGATGTGGGATAATTGACCGACTGTCTCAGCTACATCATTTTTTTGTTGTAAGGCTAATGGTGTTCCAACACGACAAACGTTGAGCAATTGCATCGATATATATTAACATATAACACACAGAAAACTCTACAAAATATTGTCTGAAAAAATAAAAGCGCCAATAATTTTTCTTACCCTGTTAAAAACGTGGACCACAGCGACTCAGCTCCTTCCTCCAGAACGGATCAACCACTGTGTCACTCCTTGTTTATATGCCCCACAGCTAGTGCCAATAACTGTACGTATATATGACCATGCTCCTCGGATCAAGATATAACCAACAATATGCTGTTTTGTTACCATGGACGCTTGAAGAGGCCTCAAGTTCGAGTGTGTGACTAAAGCAAAGTGGAGGAAAGTTCGTGCGATTGTTTTATAGCCATCAGGGTTTTTTCATCAAGTGTTTTTCATAGCTAATTTGATCTCTCTAAAAACTCGTCAGCTTTCCGAGGTAACTAAGATAACAGGAAGAATTTTTATCAGCTTGGAGTGAAGAAAAAGATGATCGAAGATAGCACGTTTGTAAAGTGATCAATATGATTTTAATTATTCAGCTAGTTGGAATCTCAACATTTTCGCACGTTTCTGATTGGTTGATTTCATGAATATAGTGATTGGTTTTTTTATATGTTTACGATTAAGTCGGAAAGATTTGTTATGTGGTTTTTTTGGGGTTTTTTCGGTACTGAAGAGACGATTCAAGAAGGTTGAATCATCCAGGAAGATGCAGCAATATTGGAGATTAAATAAGGAAAATATATACCACTGGTTCTCGAAGGAAAAGTTATCAAATATCGTACATTTTGCCCTTTCCTTAATATTTGGATTATGATTGAAAACAGCCCCCTTGCGGTTTTTCTACCTTCATTTTGGTTCAATATTTGGAACCTCAGCAAACGTCAATGGCTTTTGTTCATCGCACGCCATGCTGAGCTGTCTAGGTGATCCATTTTTCGAGCCAAACTAGCAAACTTCTCATTAAGTATATTTTGCTGACGGGCTTGTAATTTTCTTTACGGAACATTGTTCCAAAGTTTCAACAAGTTTCAAAAAGGGAAATAAAAGATATAAGCGAATAAAGACAACAAAACGGATTTTTATTCGGTAGCTAGTTCCAGGTTTTTTACTCAGCTGGATGTAAAAAGGTCAATGCCGTCGATACAATGTTTGCATGATGCAGCAAATTTTGTTGTTCTGTATTTCTATGGGGAACGATATACATAAAACAACCAAAATGAAATTTTATATATAATTTAAGAAAAGAGAATACCTTCTTTCATTTAATTTTGACAATTAGAAGAGAGACATCATACAATCCAACAAGTGTATACAATATACCGCGTTTTTGCAGTCTGTGGAAACACGAATATTTTGAACATGGGCCCATGCGTGGAGCTTTGTGTTTAGGTAATGACGGATTTTTCTTCGTGCTTCGGGCACGAATGTACTGTTCTGTGATCAAATTCGTGACCAAATTAAAAAATTGTGCATTCGGACGCAAAACACGAGGACATAACAATAGTGTGATAACAGTGAAGTGCAGGAGCAATAACTCCGGGTATATAATTCCCCCATCCATGTTTGGGTGAAGGCAAGATGGCGGAAATCGACGTTCAACAGCCATAAATGCAGTAAACAGTTTTAATATCATTTTTTTCCACAAAGACTGTGTGTCCTTTAACAGGTCATCATGTTCAAGTTCAGCCCCTTTCTAACTCGGAAATAAAGAACAACTGCAATGATAATCACTATTTTTATTCAAGCAATCATATTCTACACGCTAGCTATCAATAAATTAACAATAAAAACACAAGTGTCTAAAAATCAAGCAAGGTTATATTATCTGGGTAAAAATGATAAGAATTGCGGTCTATAACTACATGAATGAATTCTAAACATGCATTGGAATATCGAGGTAACTAAAAACGCTACGTCATATGGAGAGAGATTTACGTGCACGATTTTTCTGGCATATAACCTTTTGTCACGACAAATAGAATAATTTAGCTCACATAAAAAAGTGTCTATATATTACTGTATGGTAAAAATCATTTTGTACTGATTAGAATTAACGATCGCTTCTTTAACTATACTATATATATATTTATATTAATTCACGAACTAACACTACAACTAAAATAGGATCTTGAGTTGCATTGAAAAGACTTTGAAGTGATATCGCATGAGCAATGAAACGGCGAAATAAAACTGCGCATGAATTCACCAAAAGCTGTGTTATCTTACACGCCTTTGGTGTGCACAATGTTACACAACATTTTATAGAGTGTGAAGAAACACATAATATATTTTCACCCCAATTTAAGCCGGGATCTTTACCTGAGTTTATCGCTCGGCTTTGTCAAAGACAGAAAGCAATATCTGTTCTGATAATCGCTGAGTGTGGCAATATTCTGAATAAATTAGAAATGAGTCTATCGATAACTTCAAATATCCTTTCAATTTAAACAGTCTTAGAAATCTTCCTATTTTTCTGTGCCTATCTTGTAAAACCAGATCCACCAGTTTTAAAATGTTCTTTCTTTCATGTAAGAGGGACGATCGATGTTGCGGTTCTTTGACAGTTTTCTACCTGGTTGGTTTTCGGCCTGATTTCCGGAGGGGGCTGACAGAACTTGGTGTGCTTCCGACGACTCTTCTCCCACCGGCTGAAACGGGATGGCCCGAACTGCTGGGTGTACTTGTGCTGTATTTGCTAAGATTAACCGCTGCAGGTGAACTCGTCTTGGTCTTCCGGGTTGGAGAGCGGCTGCTGTATCCAGTTCTGTACTCCAAAGATTCATCTAACCGCCGAGTTTCTTCGTCAAGTACGGTGGGCTCATATGCTGTGTCACGTGCCACTCGCACAAGGGATTCTCCGAGCTGATTGCGTAAATCTTTAGTTTCCTCGTTCTTCGCAGCGGTGCGTTTAATGTACTGTTGTTTCTTCTGAAGTTCGCGGCTCAGTTGGTCCTTCAAGGTGGAAACCTGGAAATGAATGGAATAAATTATGAAAAATGGTCGTATGTATGAAATTCGGGCAACGTAAAGTAAATCAAAGATGGTCTTCTGAATTAAGGGTATTGTTGTATTTTTACAGTAGAAGAAAACTTTTTTAGCTTATCTATAGCAAACATTTTCCAATACTTCGCTAGTATATGTACACAATTATGTGCATACTGACGCTAACGTATAAAAGCGTATAAAGGCATAGTAATCTCTCCATTCAAATACACAAGCCTTCGATCAGTTTCTTAAAAGAACGGATAGACGTTTCGGGTATTTTTGTTCATGGGAGTTTTTCTGTTAAAAGTTGGTTCCATAATACAGCTCCTCTATACGAGAAGCTTCGCTTTAAAAAAATTGTCTTAGGTTTAGGTACTGTAGGTGTAGTTTTGATGTCGTAGATGGGTAGTTTGATTTTCATAGCTAACTGGAAAACATCTGTGTCGAGTATCCTGGAGCCATGCTTTTAAGCGAGTTAAACATCATTAATCCTCGCTTTTTTTAATATCGACTGTAGAAATACACCACAGCATGTAGTTATACACCCCAGCATGTAGTTATACACACTTTTGGTCATTTTTCCAACTTGGTGTTCTTAGCAACGACCCATACCTGTTCTTCAAGACCTTTTGTCTTCTGCTTGTACGCCCGTTCTCGAGCTTGTGCAGTTTTCTCCATCTGAGCCTGCCATGCTCTTGACCGCCCACTTTCAGACTCCATTTCTTGTCGATGACTTGCAGTTATCTCTAAAACTCTACAGAGAAAGGTAAAAACCAAAAATGATTTCCTCAGCTTTAACGATGTCGTAATAACAAGTATTGGTTCTTGATGGATCATAAGTATAATGTCCCTTGTCTGCCAAAAATCAACTTAAAATTTCATTCGCAGAAATAATGTCAAATGATTTTTATTGTGTTTTGGTGTTATGTGCTCAGGTAAACGGAGTTTATATCCACAAGGGGTCACCTGAAAAACATGCCTGACCATACGTGTTCTAACCGTGGTCAAACAACAACTTTGTCCAGTGTGGATACAAATACCACGAAAATCATTCAGAGAAGTAATTTTTGCATTACCACAAAGTGAGCAGAATATTAAATCACAATCGATTCGCGCATGCTTTCATACAGTACCCGTCGCAAAGAAAATAAGTTTTGCTTGAATATAAGTTTTGAGAAAATAAGTTTTTGCTCGAAAATGACTTACTTTCGTTCAGCGTTTTCTTCAGTTTCCGCCAATCTATTCTGTAGGTCTTCAATTTGGCTCAACATGTCGTGATTTTCCTTTTCTATCGATCCAAACGACCTTTCTGCCTCAGTCCTTTCTTTCTCAGAACGCGATAGTTTTTCATCGGTCACAAGTCGTTCACGTTCGACCTAAAAATATTCAGGCGCAATAATACATTAGGTCCAAGAAAATACAGTTCCTCAGAACGGAAGTGAAAATATCAGCTTGATCTAGCCAGGACATGGTGCTCAGCCAGCAGGACGGGACGATCGAGTGAATAAGTGTAAATTAGTGTCAAGATGATTGAACACCCTTACAAATAAGTTGGGGTAAGAACATTTAGAACAAGACACACTCTGAAAGAGGATGTAAGAAAAGCCGATAAGAGACATCATGGAACATGGAAAACAGGTAAACGTCAAATAAAATCGAAAGTAGAAGAAGAAATGCTCAATGACAGTCTTAATATGAAGGATGTGACGATGGAACATGGCAAGTCATCCATTGTTTACTAACACATTAGGAAATCATCTCATAATTCACATGCAGTCAAAATGTTATATACTCGATACTGGGCTGATTACTACATCAGTCTGCTTCAGTACCTTTTCCAAAGTAGTCTTCAAAGCTTTCTTATCTTTTTCAACTCTGATTTGAGCTCGCTCCAGTTCACGTTTGTCTTGCTCGGCCTGCGCCAAGGTCTTTTGCAGGTTAGCTACCCGATCCTGTAACATTCGCTTCTCATCTTGAACTTTACCAATACGGTTGACCAGTTCTTCTTCACTTTCTTTCTGTTGCTGGATCATTTGTTGCATCTGCCGTATTTGACTTTCTAGCTCCATACGTTTAGCCTGGAACAAAACAAACATTCTATAAAATGTACTGGCGAGTTGTTGAGATTTCGACTCGAAAAATTGAACGAGTGTTGACCTTAGTTCTAATTGTTTGGGTATTTTCCATAATATAGATGGCAATAGAAGCAAGCAAAACTATACACACATTCATCTGACAAAATAAAAACTTCCCACTCAAATCTGATTGGGAAACTTCCTTATCATTTCAATCGAGCGGGAAGCACTATATTGGCTAGCTAACACTGAAATTCTGCAAAGGTAAAACAATAATAGGAAACAAATAGGAAAATCAATATAACAGTGAAAACACAGTTATGTACCTCAGACTCTGTTTCTTCATTCTGCAGTTGTTGAACCCTATCAGCCATCATATGATTTCTGTTCTTACCATCTTGGTGCGCTGCTTTTAGTGCCTCCATTCTTTCGTGCATTATCTTACGATCGTGTTCACTGTTCGTTAACGCCCGCTGTAGCTGCTGCATGCGCTCTTGCAGACCTTGAGTCGTCATGTTACTATCGTTAAGTGATACTGACAGTTCTGAGACTTTTTCTCGGAAACTAGCTTCCTCTTCTTCTGTTTTTGCAAGAGCAAGGGTGAGTCGGTCCACGGTGAGTTGAAGAGAAGTTGTCTTGGATTCAAGGTCTTGTTGGGATCTGAGGAGAGCATCGATGCGTTCTCTCATCGCTTGTTTCTCAGCATCGCTTTCTGCTCCTTGCATCCGAAGGCGTGATACATCCCCTATAATGATGGCATTAAACTTAGTCTGATCATGACCTACTGTAACCTACGTCAACTTTATCTCGAGCTAGTTAACTTCTGTAAAGTTTTGCTACAGTAGATGTGTAACCCTTACACAAGAAATCTTATAGGAACCGTATACTCTGCAAGAAAAAAAGTTTGAACTATATGTACTCAATTCAAAATGATGTTTGTGGTGTTACTCGAGTCTTTATCCACACCGGGCAAGCTAAAATGGTTAGCCTAGTGCAGCCAGGGTGGGAATCGAACCTACGACCTTTGGATAGCTAGCAGTCCTAGGCCTATTTTCTGCCAACTGAGCTAAGCGGTTTGAGCTGCATCTAAATTCATTAAAATTATATACCTTCAAGAGATCGCTTCTTCAACTCAATTTTCGTTATTCTCGACTCGGCATTTTCAATCTGAACCCTCATTGCTTCCTTTTCCTGTTCGCTCTTTGCTTCACTTTGCTGTAATCTCATCACCTTCTCTTTCTGTTGTTTTCGGTCATCCTCGGCTTGACCCAATCCTTCTTCTAATGCGTCGATCTTTTCGTTCTGAGCTTTGCGGTCTCGTTCTAAACGACGGATTGTCTCTTCCTGCATAGTGAGCGCCGTCTGCGCACTGCTCAGGCGACTGTCGAGTGTTCGCCGACCTGGACAGAACATAAGGGAAAAGTTGGCATTAATAAATATGTTAGGCGAGCTGTTAACACGAGAAGCTACATCTCTAACACGTCTTAAGGCTCTTAGATAAATTACAGAGGCATGATGAGGCATGTCTTTAAATAGCCATGATAACCACACGCAAAGGCTGGGACTATTGTGAAGTAAAAAACGTAACCACATATATACGCGCCATAACGTTGAGGTTGACTAGGGTCAAGTCAAGTATTACCTTCGTCGGAGTCACCGAGCGACTTCTGAAGCGCCTGCAATCTTCCTTCAATGCGAGCGCGGTCTTCTTCGACTTCAGTTAAGGCTCGTTGCAACTGTCCTACTCTCGCCTCAGCCTCCTCCTTCTCTCGCGCGGTGTCCTTCAATTGTTGAGCGAAGTCACGCAAAGCGACACGGACGGTTTCGGGATCAACTTCTGAAAGTATCTCACCGGCTTTGCTCGGTGAGAGCCGACGGACAGGCGACAGAGAGCGGTTTTGAGCCGAAGAGTCTATTTCGTCGCTGTCTTTTTCAGGGCTTTGTTCAGGGCCACGGCTTCGTCGGAATCCTTTGCGACGGGGACTGGTACTGCGTACGGGTGAAGGAGATCTTTAAAAAAAAGCAATGATATCTATAGATTGACAGGCACATCTTTCTTTAGACAATACTCTGATGTTCCACTGCAACTAGTACCTAAAAGAACTGCGTTTCCAAGTGTACGTATACAATGGTAAAAAATATTGTAAACATGAGCTGGCTGGAAATTCGCACTACTAAGTCATTTTAATGACTAAATATCACCATGCTCATTCAAGGCTCTCCTTAAATACAGGATTACTGTAAAGAAGATATTGGTTACCCATTCCCTCCAGCCCGAATACCCAATGTTCGTCTCAAAGTCGAGTGGAGGTTTGCCAGTTTCACTTCGACATCATTCTTTGCGGCTTCCGTACGAGCCAACTGTGCTTCGAGACCAGCAATTCGTCCTTCGGCACCTGAGTACTTCAATTTCTGTTCGCTCAAGTCTTGATTGGTGTTCTCCAAAAGATTTTCAAGATTATGAACTTTTTCGGTCGCTTTCTGTTCAGCTTTGCGGATTGCTTCGATGTTCGTCTGTAACTCCTTCTCTTTGATGCGCATTTCTTCATCAAGCTCAGACAGTCTTCGCTTGAGAAGAGCAACTTCACGCGCCGCTGTTTCTTTCCCGTTTTCTGTGTCGGCAAGGCGCTGTTTTACTGTCAGATTGTCGCGACGGCATTCCTCGAGCAGTTGCTCCTCTTTCGCAAGGTGGTCTTTAAGATCGGCGAGCTCTTTCTTGCTTTTAAGACACTCTCCGTCTAATAATTTGACCTGGAATTCAAAATGTTTTATAATTACAGCAGCTTATAGCTAGAACCGCTGGGTTAGCTAAGGGTATGATACCTCAACTGGAAGAGCATTAAGTTCTTGCGTGTAGGAATCATAGGTTTTTCTTTACATGCACCCCCCACCCCACCCCCCTCCGCCCCCAACATCAAGATGCACTTCTCATAGCTTTGAGTCACCAACCTGGTTGTGGACTTGCTGTAGTTCTCGTCTGGCTTCTAATCTTGCTTTTTCAACTTCTCTCAAACTGCTCCTTAGATCACCAACTTCTTTCTGAAGGCCGTTCTTCGCTTCGTCCAACGTGCTCATTTTTTGAACAGTTTCTTCAAGCTTTCTACGAATATTTGTCTTTTCAGCTTCGGATTTCTTTACTTTACCTGGACGATAGCAAGATAATATAATATCAATATCTGCACTATACAGCACGTTCAACAATTAAATAAATTGTTTATATATGGAAAGCCATAGCTGTCTTAAGTGATAAAACGTCATTTCATTAGGTGCTTTATACATTATATACGGTGCTTTAAACATGACATGCGGTGCTTTGAGTATTATATGCGGTGCTTTAAACATTATATGCGGTGCTTTGAGCATTATATGCGGTGCTTTAAGCATTATATGCGGTGCTTTAAGCATTATATGCGGTGCTTTAATCATTATATGCGGTGCTTTAAACATTATATGCGGTGCTTTAAACATTATATGCGGTGCTTTAAACATTATATGCGGTGCTTCGAGCATTATATGCGGTGCTTTAAACATTATATGCGGTGCTTCGAACATTATATGCGGTGCTTTGAACATTATATGCTGTGCTTTGAGCATTATACGCAGTGCTTTCATCATTATACGCAGGTATTTCATCATTATACGCGGTGCTTTCACCTTTATACGCAGTGCTTTGAACATTATACGCAGTGGTTCCAGCGTCATTATACTCAGTGAGCCAGTACCTTTGGTCAGCGTTGTGGAATCTTACACGATTCTGCTATACGTCATGTCATCAAGAATATCTAAACACTCATCGAATATTCATAGGGCGATCACGTGTCATTTCCTGCTTCGAAATTTACAAGTTGAGCGCAGTTATAAAACCGTAAAATATATAAGACTTTTCTGGCGTTTTAAATCGAAAGTAAACCCAGGGGGTTTGAAATATGGAACAAATACTGCAATCTTTAAATTTGGGGACTTTGCGTGGCCGATTTGAAGCACAGCGAATAGAACCGCAAGCAGTTTTAAATTTAATGGGAAAAAATTGAAAAAAAATTTGGGAAAAAAAATTTGAAAAAAATTCGGGAAAAAATTTTGAAAAAAAATTTGGGAAAAAATTTTGAAAAAAGTTAGGGAAAAAAATTTGAAAAAAAATTCTGGAAAAAGTTTTGACAAAAAACTTTGACAAAAAATTCTGAAAAAAAATTTGGGAAAAAATCTTGCAAAAAAATTCTGGAAAAAATTTTGAAAAAAAAATTGGGAAATCATGAATAATTCATGAATATTCATGAATAATTCATGAATTTTTCAGGAAAAAATCTTGAAAAAGAAATTGGGAAAAAATTTTTTTGTCAAAACTTTTTCCTAATTTTTTTTCAAATTTTTTTCCCAAATTTTTTTTCAGAATTTTTTCCCAAATTTTTTTTTCAAATTTTTTTTCCCAAACTTTTTTTCAAAATTTTTTCCCAAATTTTTTTAGAATTCTTTTTCCAAATTTTTTTTTCAGAATTTTTTTCCAAATTTTTTTTCGAAATCTTTTCCCAAAATTTTTTCCCAAATTTTTTTGGGAAATTTTAAAAAAAATTTGGGAAAAAAATTTTGAAAAAAAAATTTGGGAAAAAATTCTGAAAAAAATTTGGGAAATCATGAATAATTCATGAAATTCATGAATAATTCATGAATTTTCCAGGAAAAAATCTTGAAAAAAAATTCAGGAAAAAATTTTGAAAAAGAAATTGGGAAAAAAAATTTTGTCAAAACTTTTTCCTAATTTTTTCCTGAAAAATTCATGAATTATTCATGATCATGAATTATTCATGATTTCATGAATTATTCATGATTATTCATGAAATATTCATGAATTATTCATGAATATTCATGATTATTCATGAATTTCCCAAAATTTTTTTTCAAAATTCTTTCCAGAATTTTTTTTCAAGATTTTTTCCCAAATTTTTTTCAGAATTTTTTGTCAAAGTTTTTTGTCAAAATTTTTTCCCGAATTTTTTGTTCAAAATTTTCCCCAATATTTTTCATGAATTATCATGAATTATTCATGATAATTTTCCAAATTTTTCATCATCAAAAATTTCCCAAATTTTTTTTCAAAATTTTTTCCAGAATTTTTTTTCAAGATTTTTTCCCAAATTTTTTTCAGAATTTTTTGCCAAAATTTTTTCCCGAGTTTTTTTTCAAATTTTTTTCCCGAACTTTTTTTCAAAATTTTTTCCCAAAATTTTTCAAAAATTTCACCGCATATAATGCTCGAAGCACCGCATATAATGTTTAAAGCACCGCATATAATACTCAAAGCACCGCATATAATGTTTAAAGCACCGCATATAATGCTCGAAGCACCGCATATAATGTTTAAAGCACCGCATATAATGTTTAAAGCACCGCATATAATGTTTAAAGCACCGCATATAATGTTTAAAGCACCGCATATAATGTTTAAAGCACCGCATATAATGCTTAAAGCACCGCATATAATGCTCAAAGCACCGCATATAATGTTTAAAGCACCGCATATAATACTCAAAGCACCGCATGTCATGTTTAAAGCACCGTATATAATGTATAAAGCACCTAATGAAATGACGTTTTATCACTTAAGACAGCTATGGCTTTCCATATTTATACATACTCTGCCTTAATCTTAACCCAACCCTAACAGTTTAATTAACAATGATGGTAAACGTCTAACCTCTCAGCTCATTGGCCGTTGTTTGCACGGCATCTTTCTCGCGATCACTGTCTTTCAATTGTCGTTTCAGATCTATCAACTCTTTTCGTGAGACTTCGCGTGCTTCCTCGCCTTCGCGGATCTTCCGTTGAGAGTCGATGAGTTCACGACGGATATTGTCACGTGTTTCTTCCACTAACTTTAATTGGAGCTTGAGTTCGCCAATCTCGCGCACATTGTTTTCTTTCGCTTTCGTCAAGTCTTGAACCTGAGTCTTCAGGTTATTTTTTTCTGTCGAGTTGACTTTACTATGTAGGTGAAAATATGAAGTGTGTTAAAAATTTTTACACTTGATGTACATACTTGTACATGGGGTCATTCTTTTAAGAACAGGCCGTGTCAATGCATGTAAACGCCAGTACTGATCTGGCAAACGTTTCGGCAATCATGCAATGGAATTAATCTCGTAGCC
Source organism: Muricea muricata (assembly GCA_963855995.1). Taxonomy (NCBI): domain Eukaryota; kingdom Metazoa; phylum Cnidaria; class Anthozoa; order Malacalcyonacea; family Plexauridae; genus Muricea; species Muricea muricata. The sequence continues at coordinate 16,418,508 of OY979720.1, forward strand.
GTGAGCCATGGCCTCCACATTCTGAAAACACCAAATATGTAAGAGCAGCGACTAGGCACATTGTCTAATTAACAATTAGATTACGAGCTCTAGATTTCTATTCAGGCTTCGGTCTCATCAACTATCATTTTATAGAAATCGAGAGCGAGAGAAATCTACTAAAATACATTATTCACTTACTTGGTATCTTCGTGTTTGCTCTTCAAATTTTTCATTCCTTGTTGGAGCGTTCCAATCGTGTGCTGCAAGAAAATTGATTGCAATTTATGACGGAACTCTTGCATCCGAAGCCCGCCAAATGTTAAACTGATGTCTCTGACTTCATACTTATAATTATAGTAAACGTTTCCGTAAACTTTGGCTTGTTACGGAAATGTACAGTAACTGCCGATAAGGTAAGCGTTAAATAGCAAATAAATTGTTCATACCTTATCTTGCTCAGTTCGCGTGAAGGACTCTCGTTTGAGCCTGTCATTTTCCATATTAGATGCAGCCAATGTCTCTTCACAACACTTTAGTTTCTCCAGCAACACTGACTTTTCATTCGCTGCTACATGAAGTTCTTCCTGCTTCTCGTTTTCAGCCATGAGCAGTTGCTCGTCCCTTTCTTTCTGAATTAATGCAATTTCGTTCACCAGGTTTGCTCGCTCGCGTTCAAGCTTCGATGCAAGTTCGTCTTTTTCCTCATTAGAACGTCTCAAAACTGATTCCTTCTCTTGCTGTAGCTGAGCAATGATGTTCTCTTTCTCTCGTTTCATTTGAGCTCTTTCCTCCTCAAGACGATCCTCCGCCTTGAAAATTTAAAGACATCAAACTCGTCAATGGATTAAATTTCGACTATACTCACTAATGAAGCTAGAATTTCTTGAAATTGGAGGATTTTTGGGAAAGTCGAACATGAAAAATGAAAGAAATTGGAAATTGATAATAGAGCTTAAATGCCTGCAGCACAACGTCGGCTGAGGAAAAGTTACGTGTACTGTATCTCAGCCGGTAGCCTATTGTGTGCTGACGGATTTTGCTGGATTTACACCCCGTTCTCCCTGATGTGACAGAAGATTGCATGAGACATACAACTCAGTAAAATCCATCCATGCACAGTGAGCTAACGGGATAACCCTGGAAACAAAAAATAGTAAAATCTTCAATCAAGAGTCTCACTTCAAAAGCATTTCTCACCTTTTTCAATTGTACGCCATGTTCGTTGAGTGTAGTTCCCAGTTTTTGCTCGGCCATTTCTTGCTCGCGTCTCATTTTCGTTTGTTCAATTTCTTGTTCTTTCTTCACGCGGCACAAATCCACCGTAAGAGCTTCTTTCGCCATCGTGATCTCCTGGTTCTCGGCTTCTAAGGCTTCCTTACGCGATTCTAGTTTTGCCATGGTCTGCTGAGTCTCGTACAGCGCTGTCTCGAGAGATTCTTTGTCGCTCTTCAAGCTGGCGATGTTTTCCGCCAGCACACGGTTCTCTCGTTCACCGCTTGTGATTTGAACTGTTAAACTGGATCGTTCACGAGTGAGCTCTTCTTTTTCTTTAGCCAATCTCACTGTAAAAGAGAGGAATACTGTTTAGACAAAATGTATATTAAAATAGTTGAAACCGAGGGATCGTTAGCGGGTTGATTCTATAATATAAGTCTTCGCAAATGCAGTATATGTGTTTTTGTATTGTTAAAGGGAAATGGCAACAAAAAATTTTATCGTCTAATTTGAAAGAGACTCTAAAACAATACATAGAAGTCTATTACAGAATTTTTATATCTGCCTTATTTGGTGAGATATTTTGACTTGAAATTGGACTTTAGTTGTCCGCCATCTTGGATATTTGTGGATATGCATGATACGTCACAACTGGGGTCACGCAATTTCTTTTTCTTACGACACAATGATTAATCTTCTCCAATTACCACACACACATGGTAAGTGTTTCGGATTTCAGCACGGACTGAAAAGGTTTCACAAATATTTTATTGGTAGTAGGTATTTAAGAGAAGCTTTGAATGGCTGATTTGTGTTGTGACGTCACCAAAATATAGTTAATGAGGTTAAAAATTAATTCCAAGATGGCGGACAGTTCGATTATTTAGGTGACTGTATCTCCCGGAGTAAAACGGATATAAAAATTTTGTAATAGACTTCTCTATATTATTTTAGAGTCTCTTTCAAATGGGACAATGAAAATTTTTGCTGCCATTTCCCTTTAAAGAAGACCAGAGGCAATTACTTGACTGGCAATTCTTAACCCAAACACTTCTATATAGTTCTGTTACAAAATGTTTGCCAAGAGCTTGTAGATCCAGACTTGCATCGAGATATTTTGTCTACGATATTTTTCATTCAGTAATTTAGTAGTATTTCCGTTTAATGTAAATACTAAATAGGAAATTCACGGGAACTACAGGTACAGTATATCGGTATCACACTTACCTACGTTATTACTCTGGCGTTCAAGCTCCCGCCGAGTTTGATTCAAATCATCGGAGATTCCCGACTTCTCGCGCAAAGCTTGCTTCAACGTCTCGCCAAGTTCCGAGCGCTCACGATTGGCCACGGAGAGTTCCTGTTCGACATTCTCTTTGCTTCGTTCAGTAATACTAAGTTTTTGATCTGACGCTGATCGTTCAGTATCCAGATCGATCTTGTCTTGTTCGGCCTTGATAAGTTCATTTCGTATGCTGTTCTTCTCTTGTTCCAACTCTCGTTTCTCTTCCGTCAGAGAATCGCGGTCGTACTCCATTTGTTTGATAATTTTATTCAACTCAATCTTGTCTTGACCTGCGGGGTATTAGGTTGTAAATTAAGAAAATCCTGACAGACCTCGGAGAAACTGTGGCAATAACAATAGCTCTCTTTGCTACATTTACACCTCGTTTACACGGTACCGGATCCGTGTGGTCAGGATATCAAATTAAATAGTTTGAAGACGAGTATAGCTTTTAAACTCTTGATCATTTTACAGAATTTAATAACAACTAATCATACGAAAAATGGTAAGAGACTAAGAGTAAATGTTACCGCACACTGACCGAACTCGATATCGTGACCATGCAGATCCGGTGCCGTGTAAACGGGGTTTTAACCAGTAAAGGTGACCAGGGGCTGCTAAGTGTCCTTGCCCTCTTAGTGTCTTCACTGGAGCCAGGGTAAGCGGATTTACTCAACAGGCTATTGCCCAATTGATAGAGGATCAGAGGTACCTAGGGTTTAAGACGAGACGCGAAAGACTTATATTTAACTCTATCTTTTCAATTATGTTAAGACCTTGAGTGGCGGTCAGACTAAGTCTTGAACCATGGCGTCCCAGCTTGGAAGACAAAAGTAGTGACTACAACACTGTGCATACTGGTTTTCACGATCTAACAAAGCTTTCCCAGGCAACACAATATGGCTCGCCGAATTCGCTTATTCAATGCCATAACGTTCAATACCATGCAAGTATTTTGGAAATTTTGGAAATTAACATACCCAATCCTTCGTTCAAAGACTGTAGTTTCACCAAAGCATCACGTAAGGCGATTTCCTCGGATCTCATTTTATTCAGGTCTAGCTCCAGTTCAGCTCTCTGCAATTCAGCAGCTGACAGCAGCTCCTTCACATGAGCATTCTCTTGTTCGACAACCTCTTTGTCAAGCACAGATCTACAGAATGAAATGAATAAAGAAGGATTGGATTATATACCGGAGTTTGATAAAATGCTATAATACAATGTGGGATTGTCAAATCAGCCATGACTTCGATTTTGGTTCACAACCGATTCAACTTGTTAGAATTGAAGCCATGGTAAAAAAATCTACGAGTAGAAACGCACACACCACGTTATGACAGTGCAGAACTACGTGCAGTGAAATGTGATGTACATGAAATGTTAAGTGCCATGTAAATTATCAATTCCTTACACAAAGTTCTTACCTGGCCAGTTGTTCTTTCGTATGTACAAACTCTTCTTTCATCGTGGATTGTTTCTCTTCACTTTGTTCAATCAAACCATGCAAACGTTGCATTTCTTTTTGAAGTTTCGCTGTCTCTCTTTCCAAGTCTTCCTTTTCATCTTCGAGATTATCTCTCTGTCTTTGCAGTTCAACATTTGCAGCTTTCAGTTTATCAATCTCGCTGCAGACATTATCAAGTTCCTCTTGTAATTTCTGGCGAGTTTTCTCCACGTTTATTTTGTCGACTTCGAGGTTCTCTGCGTGACCTCTGAACCGTTCTTTATCCGCGTGGAGTTCTTCCACTTTGTATTTCCTGTTGACAACAAACATAGCTTGAAGAATAACCTTTCCTCACGAATGTACAGTACATGTAGGATGGATGTATATTACTGTACCATCGTCGTTATCACATGCTATGTATGGTAGCGTCTGTTACAATGGCTCGATGTGGTCAGCACGTGTAGCCTCTACTACTTCTGCTACAGTACTCTAAAGAACTCTACTGAAAGAAGACTGCACTGTTCGTGAACAAGGTCTCTCCTCTAGGGATACCGTATCTGTATCTAGTTCATTTGTAGCTTAGTGGCCAGAGAAGTGCACCAACATCTCAAAGGCATAGGTTCGATTCCTGCCTTAGGAACACCTAATGTATGATTTCTACTTGAGCTTAAGCCTTAGAATAATTGTGGCTGTATACTTACGTCGTATCAAGTTCTTCTCTTGCTGCGTTTAACGATTTCTCCAACTTTCGTCGTTCGTCTTCACTCAATTCCAACTGTTTCTTGCTCTCATTGGCGGCGTCTTTGGCAGCGTCAGCAACCGCTTTCATTTTCTGAATAAATATAAGCGAATATTTAAGGTGAGCAGATTAAAAGTATAACTGATTTAGCATTATGTGCCAGTACCTGTACTTGTAAACCACGCTTGTGGATAGCGGACTGGACCATGGCTAGTGTATTGTCGGCGACGGCCGGCGAACGACCACGTACGGGAGACAACGAGCGCATCTGTGCCGCTCGCGATGGCGAAGGACTTCTTCGAGCGATTGTCGTTGGCATTTCATCAAACAGTTCAGCAGCTTCTGCCGTCAAAGATTCATCAAGACTGTCACCTACATTGGAACGGAAAAACAATCACGAAAATCCGAAAGAGAGATCCCAATGTATTCGGGGACAAGTTATGTCGTAATAACCTGCTGAGCGTTTAAATTTCAAACAATTTAAGCATTCGACCGATTGAATCAAAATCGCAGTATCAAGTAATGGCGGCTGGCTAAGGATCCTTTAGTTTTACCATCAACATACCTTTTCTTCTTCCATCAACCAAATTTGAAGTGTCGTCTGCATCCTTCAGGATAGCTTTAGCAACTTCTTTCAGCGTGTTTGAAAGTAGTTCAGTCTCCTCGCGCATCGCTGCTTGACTGAACTCTGTCTGCACCTCCCATTCCTCCGTCTTCGAGGCAATACCAGCTTCCTAAAATGAAAATGAGAGAAACATTACCCATATGCAGTGCGATGTGAATATTGCTTTCGTTCGAATTTACGAAAGATGATATATTTACAAACCAAAGATTGGATCTGTGTCTTCAAGATGGTGACATCACTGTCTTTTTCCTTTAATAACGAAACCTGTTTGTTCTTTTCATTCTCCATTTCTTGAATTCTATAAAAAATAGTTTACTTTGTAGAAACGTAAACATTCTTTATCACACTGCCAAATGTCATCTTGAAGTTCCTCACTTAAACACTGTTAACTTATTTAAACTGCATTTACGTGCGGTATATATCTTCGTTTTTACGTTTTATTTGTTCATTTGTTCTGATGTCTCGGTTTTAATACCTTTTATCATAAGCATCCACCTCCTTGGCGTACACTGTTTGCAGATCAATGAAATCTTGAATTTTATGCTGCAGCAACTGTTCAACCTACACAAAGACAAAAGTTGTCAAATTGTGTCAAAATGCATGGATGGTCTCACATCCACATACGAACCAGCTGCATCCAGGAATGAAAAGGGCGCGATGAGAGCGAAAAATATTTTCACGTACACATAAATCTTTAATAAATTTATGCGGAAGATTACCTGAACTCTTTTATCACGTTCTTCTTCTAATTCCAGTTTGATATTCGAATCGAGACTTCTCATGTTTTTATCAAGATCCATACACGCACCTTGAACGGTACGTGCAGACTTGTTCACCTCACTGCGGATGACAGACAGATCTCTGAAATAGAAATGTAGCGAAGTTTTGGTTCAAATTCAAACGGGTACAAGCTATAACATTCACCATAAAAAAACTAGTTACTGTGGCGTATTGCTGGTTGCCACGAACCAAGTGCTAAAATTACATATCATCCCGCACAATTTCCACGCATCTTTTCTTATTAAATTTTACTTGTAGTGAACTAAATTTAAGTTCCTTTAATCCCTTCCTTTTTGGATTTCGTTTTTTCTGCTTCACGGCAGAAAGGAAGATGTATGTCTGGATGACGCAAACGGTTAATGCGTCGAGCTTATCAACATTGAAAAACCTAACAGTATGTAAACAGAGTTTGGTGTGCTGCGTTTTAGGTGAGTACGTGTTCTCGTAGTTGGTCTCTCCTGTGCTCCCACCACAGTTTTACTCTGGGTACTCAGGTTTTCCCTCTTTCTCGTAAATCAACAAATATATGACATACGGTATTGTCGTGCACTTTATACGCAAGTCTCCATCTCGGATGATTGTGCAATCACCTGAGCGTACGACTTTAAAAAAATTATTTGTCCTGGTGTAACTCAGAAGAAGCCATACCTTTGAGTGGCGGATTTCATTTCATTAAATTGCCGTCGAAAGGAGGAGAGTGTCTGCCACAAAGACATTAAACGGTTATGTTCGTTTGCGAAATACGCATGCTCCTCTTCATCACGTGATTCCATCTCTTCTTTCAACTTCTCATTTTCTCCACTCAGTTTCTGAACTTCCAAAGTGAGTTGCTCGTTCGCTTCGGTAGCATCGTCCAGTTGCTCACGAAGCATGTTGTTCACGTGTTGCAGGCCCGCGCACCTACAAAGGAATGACAGATCTTATCATCGACCTTAAAACTACATATATCCTTATTCTGTATTCTCAGTCTTTCTAATTTCAATCGCTCTGGTTCATCAACAGTCCTTGTTAGTGGGTCATTTTCTATCTGGAATGTTCTGCTAACAGTCACCCGTTCTCTTCATCAGAGACTTATCAACGAATGCAGAAAGAAAAAAAACCTTTGTTGTTCTTGCTCTAACTGAATCAATGAATTCTCAAGGTCATTTCCATGTTCTTCTTCAGTCTCTTTCAATTTTGCTTCCTTCTCTCGTAGCGAGTCTTCAGCATCTTGTAACTGTAGGATTCCAGCAAAACAACAATTATGGAATGGAGCGAGAAATAAAGGGAGGTGATTGCAGATGGAAAGCCTTACCAACCATCCTTGAATTTAGTTAAGTGTAAGATTTGCAAGTTATTGAAAACTAAGTTTCAGGGAATTACATTTACAATCTACCAATTACAATATCCTTTCATTCATATTTTGATATACAGGATTACTCTATTTTTCAGAATTTGTTTCTTTTCATATTTTATTAAATTGTCGGCTGGCCATGGTTTTTATGGACTCTTTAGTAACAACAAACCTTTTTCTTTGTATCTTCTTCACCTTGCATTTTTTCACTCATTGATGTCTCCAAGTCTCCACATTTTCGCTTGTACTGAAGGACCTAAACAACAGAAACATTATTAATTGATTAATTAATTACAGTAACTCTAGATCTATTCCATTAATAATGTTCTGGTATGTATCAACATTTAAATTTGTAGACTGTTTAATCGGAGAAAGAGCTTAAAAAACCTAATGTGGTAAAGAACAAAAAATTATAAAAATATTGTTCTGGTTTGACTAAATGCTCAGAACATATCCAATTCCTATTTTTGGTGTCTTACTAGTGAAAACAAAAAGGTTATCACTGAACTGGGGTAGGGGGCACTAATTCATAAATGGTGTTGCTAATTGAGCTGTAGATTGGTTTATCAATCTTTCCCTTAAAAATTGGTGGGGGAGGTGCACACCACCTCCATAGTACCTTACTTATCCCTATTTATCCATACCTTTGCCTGAAGTTTCTGTATTAATTGAGCTTGTCTTTGTTGTCCATCTTGGTATGCCTGAAGTTTTCTTTTGTAACTTGCATGTTCATCATCCAACTTGTGTCGTAAGTAGGCCACTTGCTGAACAAGACTGTCGCTTCCTGCATCAGTTGTATTCATACTCTTTCCTCCACCTTTCACATGTTCATTCAGCTAGTTTGAAAAGATCAAACAGATGGAATTAAACCTTGCCAAATCTCTCAAAAGATGAAGAACCTGTTAGGGATCATGATGGTCTACTTATTTTAAAGCTACAAAGCGGTTGGTGTCCAAAGTTTTAGGACAACACTTGGTTAAAATGGAGCCTTTGTGAGGATGAATGAGGGGATAAGGAATCCACAACTCAGGAGTTGCTTTTTTTAGATCAAAACAACAAAATCAAGAAGATATGAATCTTATATCCTTGACCACAAGGTTCAGATGTAGAAACCAAGATCCATTACCTTGCTGTGACTAAAGCCAACTGCAAACAACTAACCAAGGTTTAAAGGTCTTATGTAATATTTTGGTTTCCTAGAAAATTTCAATTCTTTCCAGCATACTGTCATTTAAAATGCCAGTTCAAAAGAGCATGCAAGTGAGTTTAAGCCAGTCTCTGATCTGGCTGTTGGTTATGATTCTGTGGTCCAGTTCTATAGCTTGCAGTATTTATGTTGGCAGTGTCAGCTACTTACTTCAGTTACTAGGCACAGCCTAAATATTACCCTGAACCTTGCCCAAATCCTAACCCATAGCATTAATATGTGGACTCTATATGTAAGTTTTGAACAATTTTCACTTGAAACTAAACAGGGCCACTTTTTCTTCCTTTCTGCAACACACTTACACAACTACTTTAAAAACACCTGTGATAAATTTAAAATTATACACAACTTCCTCTTGATTTAATTTTAAAAACTACTTGCTGTTTAAAATTTTAAAGTAGTAAATAATTTATTACACTATTCCTTTGCTAATTTTTAATAATTTGGATGAATTATTTTGCGCAAACATGTAGCAGACGGGAAACATTGATATTATTAGCATGCAGAGATAGACGTTAAAGTAGCACGTGGGTAGCACAATGGACAGCCCCTGAAAGTAAACAATATCCTCAGTTGACTGTCATTCACCTATATCCGTATAGGATACTTACTCGCTCACTTACTGCTAAATATTTCGATGATATTTCATCCCTCTCGGCTCGGGTCGACGACAACAAGTCTTCCAATCGACTCACTTCGCTCTCAAGTGCTCGCTTCTCGTCGGAAAGCGTTCCCGTAGACATTTTCGGCTCCGAAGTTGAAATCGATTTCGTAACTATATCGCGTATTTTACTCGGCACGTACGCTTTTCCACCGTGACTCGTTCTCTCGTCCGGTTGTAAATGCTGTTCTTCGATTTTCTATTAAAATACATATTAAAAACAGCCATAAATTCGTGAGATAACATTGTGACATGCAATGTAGCAATTACCAACGTTCGAATATGATAGTACGTTAGTATTCATAAACCAAAAGCACTTGAGTTAGTCCATAAGAAAAATGAGATTTTTTGCAAACCTTGATAACGCTAGGCAGCCGCGAGTCGTATGCGGTTGCATAGGGACTTCTTGAATCGTGATAACTCATGGTTGACCTTCGGCTTTCCCGATTGTATCAGTGTATAAAGTTTACAACTCTTTGTCTTGGACACGAAAGTGCAGGTACCGAGGTACTCCAACAATCCGCCGCAAAGCGACCGCGAATTTTACCACAAATCTCGCTCCACAGAGGTCAATAAATCTCCGCAGAAAAGGACAACATTAAAGTCGATAATGGCCCACACTGTGCCAAAGTTTACGAAAAAAAACGTGTGGAAAAAGCCAAAATTTGCAGGATTTTTTTTCAAAAGCAATCTGATTGTGAACTGAAGCGTACATACGTACGACCCCACGCGCCCGCGAAAGGACGCCACGCTAATGTGTCGTACTGGTGAGGTTACCATGGAAACCTGACGCGTACATGTAATGTGAGACGAAATTATTTATGGTTTTTATGAGCCGACTTATACGCAAACCATTGATCAAACCATTACAAGATTATCATCGTTCGAAATGTTTTGATTGTTAAAGTTTGTTCGCAGAATATCCAAATAAACATATTTGTACGGTATATATGTGGGTGATTTCTCAAAAAGCGCATTCCAAAATTGTTTTGAACGCTGAAAGATGAGAGTGATGAAAAGTTAACTGGGTTGTAGGGTTTAGTTTGACTGTCACTCAAAATAGTATAGCGTACGAGATGATACACAATGCCATGTTTCTCTCAGCAAAGGTAACGCCAACGACATATAGGTGTCACATTTTAACAAAAAAGCTATCAAACAAGCCCCCTTTTATCGTTTATAGTTCGGCCTAATAATTTTCGAGTGATGATTCATTTCACATTACAGAAAAATTGCTAGTGAAAATGACGATTCAGCTAATCTGTGGAAAATTGTATTTGCCTTCCTTATAAAAAAACGTCAAAAAATTTACTACACTGAAAGTCCCTAGACACATGCTAGCCAATGTATATTCCAGTAATATGTGCACAAACTTTTCCTTCCATTTCATTCTGGTAACATTACAGAAAATTAGAACAGAGAAGAACTTAACAACCTGTGTAACGAAGACATTCAGTAGGTCGGTCTCCATCAGGGAAAAAATTCCCGTCACGTGTTTCATTGCCCACTTTAAACCCAATCTCAAGTCTTACCTTGCTATTCGTTCTTTTTATCCTCTTTTCGGCCACTTGTTATGTTTTTAGTTACCAGTATGTGTTAATTGCTATCATTAACAGTCTACTTGTCCTGCAGTGCTGCCGAAATATAAACACACGATAAGCCTGCGTGTATCTAAGCCGCTATGGAAAGTTGTCTCCGCAAACCAAGCTGGCCTTACTTAAGCGTATTCCCATGCAAATCAAATTACAATGTGTGCAAAGGCATTAGGTTTCTTTAACTAAGCTCGAGTGTTACGTATCGAGCAAGAAGGCAATTGATGAATGAAAACACAGCTAATCCTGACGAACAATCGAAAGTAATCTTAGGGCAATCAATTCTTGACTGCGGTTGGCGTCGCCGGAAACGATGCTAAGCATCAAAGCGTTTGCAAAAAAACATACTAACTGGCAGAATTAGCAATAACAAGGGAAAAAATAGCAATTTGCGAAACAAAACACCCCAATTCCAAGCGATCCACGCTGTTAACCGACCATTTTTTTCCCAAAATTAAAAGTAATAAAAATCCAGCTTAGAATAACATATCTTCAGAAATCATTTAGGAAGCTTTTTGCATCGAATTTTTAGAACAAGATAAAAACAGATAATCAATATCGACATGATGAATTTTCGGATGAATTTTACCCAACCAGGTAAATTCATACATTAGTAATTTGTAAAGGAAGTCGAATCGAAAGAATAAGGATCGCACTCTTCTAGACCATATCACGTGTAAGTTACATGCAGTAGAGCTTATTATTAGGTAGGGGTTGCTCTTTAATTTAATAGTAAATAGGTAGACAGAATTACTTTTTGCTCGAAATTACATTGCCAGTGAAAACGGGCAGCTAGACTAACAACAATGACATCTCGTTGCTATACAGTTACAGTAAACATACTACAGGTTTTATTTTATTTACTTTAATTTCTCATGGAGAGGTTTTTAGTTTATTCTAAAGGTTTATGCACTCATATATGTTTTATGCACTCATATAAAGTTCATTATCGACATTTAAGTTTAACTGAACGACACAAAGCGAGAATGTATCTTGTCGTTTCATAGTTACGGTCAGTGACACATGATAGGTTTTGGCCGTTACCTTAATGATCTTAAACATGAAGAGGTTGGAAATTTTTCAACCTTTTTTTTAGTTGATGTTATATATACTGTTGTATAGTCTTAAATCTCGTTGCTATATACATAGCTATAGTCAACAACATATAAGGTTTGTTTACCTCGATATTCTTCCCTATGGAGTGATAACCGTAGTCTAGCTCCACTTCTTCGGGCGAGTCTAAGTCGTTTTCATACAGTGGATATTCTGGCAGGATTGTTTCATGATCTACATTCATTTCTGCTTTGAGCTTTTAGTATTCCTTAAAAAGCTGCACAAATCGCCAGTTGTCAGATCAACTGAGCATAAAAGTGAAGAGATTCCAATCTTCTTTCCTCTTAACTTTTTCCCAAAGAAATGCGAATTTGTCTTTTGCTTTAAATTTGTTCTTCCGCAAAACTTTTAGTTTTCCTGCAAACCAACACTATTCATCAAAACTGTTGGACGTGTGCGCGTTTGTAATTAATGCAAATAGATTAAGCCTGCCAACGCTTTAAATGGCCGTGGACTTTAATACTTGACAAAATGAAATATGCAAATTGTTTCGAAATGAAATCCAAATTACCAAACACTCAACAATACCTGAACATTTTACTGTCTTACATGTGATCAAACACAAAATTCATACGTATACTTCACATTTCCAATACAGCGAAATTAAAATTGTTATCTTTTTTTCATCATTTGCGAATGATAAAAAATAAATAAACATTTATGTAAGTGATGTATATAAAGATGAATAAAACTTAGCAGAGATAACAGGTGTCTTTCGTTTAACATGGTTCAGGTGTCGTGTTTATAACTGTTCCATTCCGTAGACTTAAAAAAATTCTCACTCTGTGCACGGTTACACAGAGTCTTGTACAGAAGTCCATATTATCTCAATCTTTTTCGAAAAAAAAAATTCAAGCTTCTATAACGCAATTCGAATATTAAATATATCCTACTCTGGATGTGTAATAATTATATCTATATCGTATATTAATACACTGTATATATGTATATATGCGCACGAAAATATAGATCATTCGCTATACCTGAAATAATATATTAAATATAATCCAACGTTTAGAACAACGATTTTCGTCGGCAAGTTAGTAGCGACGGATGCCGTTGGCCTTGCTCGAAACGTCAAATTCTGCTTATATCGTTTTAGGTAGTGGAAGAGCCTATATTTCTGTACGCTTTTGACAACATTGCCGAAACTGGCAACGTTACTACGAAGATATTCAATGTGCAATATGTTCCTACGTCGCGAACCTAATTGCAGATGCGAGATGAGCTCAAACAAAGTATTTATACATTTTTATGTTAGGTTCGTTATTGAAAATTGTCTTGAACCGTTGCTAATGACGCGTTTTCAATGGCTGAGCAAACCTTGTACTACCTGGCGATGACTCGCCTGTGTTTGTACTTCGCCATTCTTTTCTTGCTAAATTAATTGAACTTGTCAATCACGTTGAAGATTGCGTCACATTTAAGCCTATGTATTGTTTGAAGTATTCTTTTGCTGATCTCGACAAAAAATAATCTGACTGACTTGTGATTCTCGAGAAATGTCAACTTGATTGCTCTCCCATTTGAGACATTTGTCCACCATTGCGTCGCCAATCTTTCCTGTATCTCAAGCATCGTAATTTCCCGACTTCGTGCTACGCTGACTGTAAATTCTCTTCGTCTTCTTCAAGGAACTGGAGTAAGGCATGAGGGCCTTCAACCTCAATGTAAACCTTCAAGTGAAAAATGGTTTTACTCGTTGTAAATAAAATAAAATGATTAAAACACGCAAATGGTCTTGCCGTTTTAGTGATGAATAGCGACAAGGAAATCTTGCTAGGCGAAGCGTTCTCTTTCCCTGTGGCAGTCTGACCGAAAGAGTAGGCCATTATCAACCCCACCCCTTTAAACAGGCCTAAAATGCCAATTGCATATTTTACCGACATTCTACACTCTTTTAATGTACCCACGCAGGCAATATTTCCGCTGAAAACAGTTCAAGATAAAACTGCCACAGTTTGATTGCTTCTTTGCTAAATGTAACATAGCTGCTTATATTGTCATGTTGACGTTTAAAAATAAAATTTTACTTCAATTCATCGTTACTTCGAGGTTAATTAACTAAGAATTGAGAGAATATTTGAGTTTTTCACGAAAGATATTTAGAGCTGATGAGAATATGAACAGCTATGTTACATTTAACAAAGAAAGCAATCAAACTGTGGTTGTGTATTATGAACTGTTATCAGCACAAATATTGCCTGGGCGGGTACCTTAAAAAGATTCGTCCCACGCCTAGTTTATACCTTATGCTTTTGCTTGTGATTGTAAACCACTAACCTTTATTAAATTCAGTCCATCTAACTGTTTCTGTCTGACGATCGTTGCGCTTTTTGAGGTGGGATGAAGCACATGAAAAAGCTGGACAACATCACATGCGTCTGAAAATCTGAAATAACGTTACTCATGTTACTATGAGTTGTAGCAGGCTGAAAAATACACCGTGGCCTGGCCTGTATGATGTAGATATACACTCAAAAACTACACCAGAAACGTCATTTACACTTGAATACATTACAACAACACACGCTAAGTCATCAACGATCCAAATTATCGTGGATCCTGCATCGATTTTGCATGAAAGAAATTTCTATTGCTTACAAATCTCTTTTTAAAACATCGACCAAGAGCCAAGTCAATCTCCTCTCCTTCGTAAAGTAATAAACCATTCCTCCAAAATGTCTGGTTGAACGAAGAATATCAAATGACCTTCTCCTGTGTAAGTCTTCGTACGTGCGTTCATGAACCTGCAATTATACCATCGGCAACAGTCTTTAAATTCATAGATAGTCTGCACGAAAAAGAAAACGTCTCTAAAACGCTTGTTTGTCGGTGGAAAGAGTGCTCGGTAGTTTTTCAGGATCTAATCAGTGGAAGTGGAATACTCTTTCGTCTTTGTTTTTCTTGCAAGGAAACGTTGTAATGGTATATTTGTTGAATATGGTAAAGAACCTTCCAGTTGTAAAACCTACCATCTTGAGCTTCTACCATAAATCTCATTCAAATATTGAATGCCAGACAAAGCTGTTTAAGAAGAGCTATTACAGTCATGTCAACGAACGTTTAAACACTGAACTCGCTTGTCCAACTTACGCAGAACCTACCCTGATATAGTCTGACGAGTCTGGTTGACATTGAACGCAAACCAAATCCAAGACTTCTACATGGCCGTTTCTCTTGAACGCATTCTGTAAAGAAATGGGGAAAAGAAATTATAATGAAAAGATTACACAATGTTCTTGCTTTTATATTCTCTCTTTATGTCTCTTCAACAATTTGACATAGATTCCATAATTGAATAATTCAAAAACAATATAATTTTTCCGATTGCGTGCACACATTTATTCAGCTTAATTAGAGACCTACGAGGCCTTTCATTTAACAAGGACATCGAACCTGTCCTCTTCAGTACAAACCTCTAGGTGATCATCTTCCAGCACACTGGGCATTTTGTAACTCTGTCCTTCTCTTTGAAAAAACAAGAAATTCATTCTGTCTCTTTCTTCCCAATGACCCTCACGTAACGTTCCATCTGGTTCACGCACAACTATCTGTCGATCCTGCAAATCATCGTGTTACATAGTTCCTAGTATGTATGTATGTATGTACACTTTATTTAGTACGCACAATTACGGCCGGTTCGTTGTTTAGGAGTGGGAGGAGGGTAACGTGATAAATTTAGGAATCAAGATCAGGTGAAACGGGGGGGGGCTTGCGTGTGAAAGCACGAACCTGGGGACGATACTAGTGAAAACACAGTAAAATAAGACAGTTCTAAGAGATGTTTCAAGTGACGTCTTGGCCTTAAACGAGAATGACCACTAGTTGTATGGAAAGTCCACAAGTCTACAACAAGAGATCCCTTATTGTGCTTAGCATGCACAGATTTTCCAAAACAAGAAACTATCATGCAATGAAGTGATTTAGAATATACATTGATGAAAGCATAGACAAATTATTAGTTTTTTTTAATTTTCTGCACAGACATAAAGCGTGCATTAATACCCTGCTTGTGGTGCTCTGACTAATATCAGTAAAAACGATATTGCATTCTGAATATCCTTCAAGATCTGGTCGTTTTTCCAACACTACGTTTGAATCTTGTCTTTCTTCCATTATTGCAGGCATTTCCAAATATTTCTCAGCTTCTTTTTCAATCTCCCTTTCTGCCTGTACGAGTGTATTCAAAAGTGATTAACAATGTCAGTCATTAAATGGGTAGGTTTATTATAATTAACATTTACAATTTATGCAGTCAAATGACAATATGAAATAACTAAGACAATGATCTATGGGCCACAGTTTTCGCTTTTATGATTTTTTTTTCAAATCTCAATCCCTTCTTATATACATTGACTATGGGCCAACAAGGCGGACAGTCAGTCGTTATAGTTAATATAGTATCTGCATAAATGCAACACTTCAAACTCCCTATCAAAGTACTATTGTAAGCTTATTCAGTGAGAATGGTGAACCATGATTTTCTATAATACAAACCACTGACAGTTCTTCGTCAGTCATCAATTTATAGGACGGTAATCCAGCAGCACTCTCGCGCCTGCTAGCGAGAACTTTGTCCAAATTTCTGCCTGTAATTCGTTTTAACAAAACCTGAACTCTCGCATCATTGAATGCTGCAACTTTGGGAGCGTCTGCAGACAACCCTCTTGTCGCTTGAAGCGCAATTCGGGCTGTAACGGGTTTGAAAACACGCAAAAAATTACGCTGCAGTACGGCCGCCATCTTGACCGAGAATCCGCAAACTGGAAATAGATCTGAGAACGAGAAACTCTACTTTTCATGTAAGCTGTATATTGTGGACACGGTGTAGGCCATGTTGATAAAAACCTGATAAAAACTAAAGATTCATTACATTCTTGCAAAACATTTTGAGTAAAATTTTTGGAAATCGTCCAAGGCAATCAGGATGTTTTAGTCTTTTTTATACGTTCTTGCATTGGTTGTAACGTATGGCACATTCAAACAGGTTGTGAAATTTTGAGTTGCTTACAAATCTTGGTGTAATATTTTGAACAATTATGAATAATAAGGAATACAGAAGAAACTATTCTTGGAGCTGGAAACGATATATTTTGCCGCTGCACAAGACATTACAACGCGTTGTCGTTCTTTTTTTCATGCTCAGCGTTATGTTTGTCTTCTATTATCTTTACAAAAATCACGAACTCGCTTGGGAGTCGATGAAGAATCGTATTGCCATCCCAGGAAGGTTTTATCAGACGTTTCAAAATACCAGTCATATTGTGGGACAGTGAGATGGCGCTGCTTGGGCATCCAAGTGCTGGATTTCTGTCCATGGACACTTAATATAGAATTAAATACATAGTTTTGTACTGCAACAATGAATATTAGGGATTATGTCCATTTGGTACTCATCGAAATTATACCCATTACCATTGCGGTGTGATCAATGAAATTTTAAACATTTACAACTTGCTGTGAAAGGTTAGGCAATAGAAATTCTGATTGGTCGCAATTTGTTGTAATTCATGAATGGGTGATAACATGCAAATGTAAGAGTCATTAAAGTCATTAGACCTCTAATCTGTTAAGAACATCATTAAGAACATCAAGAGGCACATTTTACCAAACTAGGTTCTCCATGTTAGGCATGAGCAGTGAGCTATTTTAGCTAGGTGGGAATGTCCATATATGAATTTAGTCTTTTAACTTTGACCAGTGGCGGAGCCAGGGTAAGTCAAAATAGATTATAGCAGCTCATTCTAGGATATATTTACATTTTAAAATACCTTCAAAGCAACTTTATTGGTTAGATTTTATTCTTTTGAAATTTATAACCTATGACATTGTTATAAAGTTATTTTGAATTTAAAGTTGAGTTGCTATAATTTATTTTGACTTACCCTGGATTCGCCACTGACTTTGAAGTTACAGCAAATAGTAAGAAACATAGTTATTTGTGAGGTTTCTACCCAGTCTTGAAGAATTTAGGTGGATATCAGTGCTCGTGATTATAGCCATGTCGTATCCATTACTACCTAGGATTGCTCTGAAAACAAGTGGGGATTCATATGTTTTAAAAAAGATTACCTTACATAACCACAAATGGATATTAAATGGAATTCTCCCCAAATTATAGGAAATATATTATGTGAAATGGTTTAAAAATTTTAGTGTAGATTTTCATTATGGGACTGACAGAAATTTCTAAGAACTATGAAGAGTAAATATGGATCCAGGAATATCTGTCAAAATTGGTGAAAATTATTTGTATCAATTTTATAAAAAAATGATTTAATTGTATTCTGTGAAATGTTTATGGATTACTGAAATGTCCACTACCCCCAACCCCCTGTTTAATGTGTTGATTTACTCATATGGGATGCTTCTATGATCCAAATTTGTCAGGACAGCATCCAGGGGGGGATGATTTTCATCAACTCCAGGCTTAAACGAAAGTTCAGTAAGGAAAGTAAAAGAGTAGAAGAAAAAGTTCGGCCTGGCAGGTTAATATCTGATATTTTTCGCTTTCCATATTGTTTGCCATATTGGATGATATCAATTATTGAAGCAGGTGTAATTACTGACATTCAAAAAGTGAAGAAGCCGCAATGATAATTTTGCATAATTTGGTTGTGGAACAATTGACCATAAAAAATATCGTAGCATGTATATGATACATTACGAGAATGCATTATAATACGGGCATCATGCAAAAACGAGTGAAAAAATGGTAAGAGACCACCCAAGAACATAAAACTCGTAAAAAAACCAAGAAAATAACCTCATCTCTAATGTTTGTCCTTGAACAGACGTAAATTTACTTTTCGAAACGATTTCCGACCACAATGCATACTGGTAAAACGTATATCCGCGGATCCGCCATCTTTCGTTACGTGATAAGTTTACAGAAACGAAATATTGCACATTTGCACCCCATAAACTCGTGTGTACAGGATCTGTTTTCGACTTTGTGACACAAGCTGGGTTATTTTTGAACTGTACTCATTCGAGTATAGTTTTCCCCTATACGTAAATCATTAAAAATATTTTGGTCCGTGATCATTAAGCATCGGCACGTCACCTTAGAACAAGATCGATCTGTTTGTTGGCCGCGAGCGAAACCTTTGATTAGTTAAAAGCTAGCATTCACAGTTACAGCTAACGGAAAACGATAACAATATATCTAGTGTATTTGCAGACGCAATAAATTCGCGTATATCGCTCTTAAACCGTCAAATTCTGACTTCATCGTTTCAAAACCTTATATTTTCGTATGATTTTAACTACCATGCACTACCGTACCTAAACTGGCAGCGTTAGTTCGCTAGAAAATCTGATAGCTGAACAGGATTAGTGTTGTTGCTTCACAAACCTTTAGTTTGGAGGTAGTGCATAATGTGGAAGGACACATACAGTACCATGTAGGAACAACAAAGAACAACAAACATTTTATGACTTCAAATTGACTTTTTTGCATAATATCTGTACAGTTTATACTTGTTACAAGTCTTTACTTGCATAAAATTTCTATAGTTAACTTTTTTCATAAATAGAAAAATATTACAATATTCAGAGGTTTCTAAATAACAACAACGAAACAGTGTACAACATTAGGCCATTCATTCCGAGTCTTCGATTGCCCAACTTATCCAAACGTTCAGAAATGTACTGGTATCTTTAACATATTTCATTACAGGTCTAGCATGACCGTGTTGCATTACCTTCGTCACTGCTACTTAGATTTTCTAAACTAAATCACCCTCATTTAGCAAAGTTAATTATTTCCTTAAATTGTTCTGATTACTAATTATACATTCTGATTACTAATTATACATTCTCACTACTAATTAGCAGTACCAAAATTGCAAGTATGTAAAATTGTACAAGTATATACATTTCTCTTGTCATTTAAGCCTCATTCGGGGCATTAGAAACCTCGAAATGAAACCACACAAATCTCGTTACAACTTTGTTAACCTTAGGAGGTATAATAGACAAAACCAAATATTTCTATAGGTTGTGGAAACAAACACTGTCAATTTCAGAGGCTTTTCAAAGTTCAGGAACTATTCAACTTAGTCAACTAAAGCTTGAAACTTAAACACTGAAACTCAGGAGTTATTGTATTTTGTAATAACTAAGTTCTGTAATTGTGGACAGATTCGTCCAAATACTTTTACTAAAACTGAAAAAGTTGTAAACAACGGAATAATATAGTCCTCTAATGTTGTTTGGTTCTTCAAAAGTACCGCCCACTAAGTAATGAATTAGTGACTGTAGTTCGGAACCTATGTGAACATTCGAAACTTCAGAACTTTGTTTTGAAACGTTGGCTGAAATTAACAGTGCATATAAGATAGTTCTCCAAGGCTGTCATTTTCTTTTCAAAGTACCCCCCATTGAGTACTAAATTAGTAAATGTTGTTCGGGATCTATGCGAACATAAGGAATTTCAGAACTTTCTTTCTGAAAAGTTGTCCGAAATTGGCAGTGAAAATTTCAATGTTTCAAAGGTTTCCGCCCATCCTAATTTTTCTTGTTTCGCACATAGTAGGATGAAATAAAACTATATTGTGCATAAAACTCAGATTTTTGTTACGGAAACAACCAGTGTCCTTGCTTTAATTTTTTCTAAACATGATCAAGAAAGCGTTTCCAGTTTTACTTTAGGCTTTTCTAACTGTTGTTTTACTTTAGACGTTTTAGGCCCCACAGGTTAACCAGACTTAAATCACATAATTTGAACAAATCTTCCACCATTTCATTGGTTCACATCAAACATGCAATTGCCGTTACTTTAAATAGATAAATATATGTTTTTATTAATGTTGATTAATTTCTCATTTTTTAAGATAATACCCTTTACATCGACAGTAATATGGTAGCATATAGCAACAATTTCAATATGGGTTTATCATATTCCCCAACAATTAAATTAAAATATCTTTGGTAAAAACCGTTTTTCAATTAATTATGAATATAATTCCATGTAATCCATTACTCCTAACAAATTCGAATACAGCTTTTTCATGTGATTATTGAATAACATTAAGCCTATTTTACCCGTCAAATTCATATTGGTTTAACTAGCATTCCATTTTGAATTGAAACAACTGTCGGTTTTCTACATAAAATTACGTGTGTTTGCATATAATACAGTATGTATCATTCTCTCCCAAGAGATTTCAAAATTCAAGAAGACAGTACGATTTCAGTCATTAAAGAAGTTATAAAATGTACTTCAGTAAAAATAAACATATCGCTTTTAGTAAACATATCACTATAAAAATCTGGAATATAATCACAGTCCTAATGTTTTATGAGTCTGTTTCTTCTATAAGAGGCTGATTACATGAGACGAGCTAGGCTGACCAATCTCTTCAATTCCTCACAACAGCCTCAAAATATGTCTAAGGTAATTTGAAAGCAACGTCCACAGTCGGTACTGGTTGTTAAATCGGTTTTGGATAATTCAGCACCGTTTTTTGTCAAACCCTTCGTGACACAAATCTGCTCGGTTATCAAGTCTAGCCCGTCAAATATGTATAAACAGCTCTCACATCGCAAACGTAAAGCGATGTAGTTTAAAGATTTAGAAATCAATCTGGGAATCTATATAAGGAAGATAAATCTATGTCACGGCTGTTTTGGTTCAAAATTAATCTTGCTCAAAACGCACCACGATCAGAATCACGCTTGAATATATACAATATCTGAATATCAACCGTACTTACTGGAAAGAATTTTCTTGCCAGTATATTTTATATATAAATTGTCAATGCTATGATTTCATCTGAATGTAATTATCTATAACACATCTCAAAAATCTACATATCGCGAGTATATCGCTTTCAGATATATCCGACTGGTGCCGCAAAATATGCAAATTACCATGCGTTGATGGCTTGTCTTCTATGCTGATGGTTTGAGCACACTGGATCAGCACGCAGGGGTGTGCACGTTTAGGGAGCCAACACGCACGTTCTAAATGCCAGGTTCTGCTCTGTCGAGAATTTCCGCACAAACCCTTCTCCGATTGTGCTACATCGATCGTGGACAACTTGGTGCTGGCTGAACGAGAAGTCTCTCTAGGACTTCCGCCGCATCGTCTCGGCCAATGTCCTTTAGTGTAAGATACAGTTTATATACAGTGGAACCTCGTTTTGTACCCCAGCGTTCTAGAAGTTGCTGAGTGGCGCTTGTTGGGCACAGCGCGAGGTTGTTGATAACACTCCAAGGAAAGTCCAGCATGCTGGCAACTTTTCGCCAGTTGCTTGGCGGACTCATTGGATTTAAAAAGTTCGCAAGATCTTCAATAATATCATGAGAAACATCTCGTAACATCATACCGTTCTCTTGTAATTGTCCAGGTTTTTGTTCTGGAACTTCGTGATAGCGATAGCGACTTTCCTCACTTGGTACTAAATGTGCGAGAAAAAATTTCCATATTGTCAAACGAGGTGAAAAGATGAGAGTTGATGAGGACTGACAGTCACAGGGGATATTCTGAGCTTTAGAGAAAAGATCGACGACCGCTTGGATGATGTTTTTACTTCAATAAAATACGTAATTGTGTTGGAAAAACATCAAGAACAACGGCTATCCAAGACCGCGCGACTCGGCCTTGCAAGTGATGCAAGTCAAAACACGTAAGGACCAGTAAACATTACTATCATTTCATTTTCTCGATCGAAATCTTTCTATCTTAAACAGGTATTTTATGAGGGTCGTTGTCTGCTAAATCTATCAGTAATGAGTCGATAGCTGGATGATCCAAAGAAATTGCGGGCATGCAGGTTTGAACACTGCTCAACCAGCCAGTCAATAAAAAACGAGCAGTATCAACTAACGAGAAGGTCATGAACAATCTTGATACTATTTTCTTAAGCTAATTCTCGCTTTGCTAGAAGGATGTATAAACAATTTATTTTACATACAGCATATGGGTTCCGGATCATCAAAAGATTTCGTCAATCTTTGCACAACCTGAGGGTCCTCAGCCTGAATGATGACATTTTGTCTATTTCTTGTTTGAATATGACACCATACTGTAACTCCAATGACAAACGCCAGAAATAGAAAAAGAAGAAGTGCCATTGATGCTATAAAAAATGGCATAACCCAGCTTGAATTTTCCTTCCGACCGCCGTCTGTTGGGCCATTATCGCCTGGAGGTTTTGGTGTTGAGCCTAAACAGATTGAAAAGAAATGTCTTAGATTATATTTATGTATTTTATTACTTTGGTTCTCTATCACGCTTGTATGGCTAGTGACATATATTCCAAAAGCACATGTAATTACATAAATCTCACGTGTAATTAAAAAAATTCATATGAGACTACATAAATTTCACATGTTATCACATGAAGTTCACATGTTGTCACACAAATTTCGTATGTTATCACATAAATTTCCCATGTTATCACATAAATTTCACATGTGATCACATGTGATTTTAAAACATGCGATGTGGATTTTTTTCAAGGTAGTTTCTTCAAGTTAAATGTATCACTATAATCAAGCGTTTTGGAGTCAATAACCTGATTCATTTCATTCTTATGTTCCCAAACATTGAGCGATATTTCCATGAATGCATTTAATCTTAAAATGCATTTACACAGTATATCAAAAATGTTACCTGTGATGAGAATTTTTTCCATTGTAATTTTGATCTTTCGAGTAGTTGTAATTGTCGTAGTAGTTATGATCTTTGGTTTACATTCATAGTTACTAGATGACGTACACCCATTGTACATTTCCTCGCCGTCCTTGCATGGCGTACAGGGCATGCACTTTTGTGTAAAACTTTCTTGATCACTAAAGGTACCCTGAAAATAAAATAACATCTTTATTGATGTAAAACTGTATATATCGTCAGTAAGTGCTTATAAGTTTCATCGTCAATGGTCGAAACAAGAAACAAATATTTTAGATTTAAACACCTTTATTTACCAGAAATACGAGAATATTAAGCAATGTTATCGTTTTTCAAGGATGATAAGTGGAGAAAATGTACTATAAATAGATATTTCCAAAAGTGTATTTGGAAATACAAAACCATATGACCTACAAATACTTGATGATGAATTTTCCTCAACTGTTCCCGACTTAAATTAGGACATGTGTATGACTTAAGACACTTTCCAAATTCCTAAGAACAACAAATCCTAATTGTTAACGATTTAATGAGAAGAAAATCGCTTCCTTTGCCTCAACTGAAATTCGAACTTATTTCGAGGGATGCTAGCGGCTACAATCCATGTCTCTATACGTCATTTTGGTACCAAACTATATGTGGTGCATTTTTTCTGGTAAAAGAAAACAATCTTTCCAATCTTTCTATACGTAATATCTTCATTTTTAGACACTGCCACAGAATTAATTGCGATGAACCAAAACAGGACTACGAAACAACTGGAAGATTTGGAAAAAATATTCCAAAACTCCATGAATTATTATTGCACAAGACTTACCGTACTACACGTCTCATAATCACATTCAGTGTTTGAAATGTTTGTACATTCTCTCTTCACACCGTACCCTATTCCGCATTTTATACAATTGCTGCAGTAATCAAGAAGTGTGTTGTGATAGTAACCCTCGTTGCAATCACCGTACTCCATATCGTGAAGTTTTGTACACTCTTGCAAAACCTTTCTGTTCGATTTGATTTGCTTTTGACAAGGTCGACATCTCATTTTATCATTTGGTGATGCCTGATAAGTCCCGTCTTCACAAGGCTTGCAAACTGTTGAGTTACTCTGCCCAACTAAGCAATGGCGTTCCACCTTCTCTCCAGCCTCGCATTTCTTGCAACATCTTTGGTTGCTTCCTTGTAAGATCGGATAATGAGTGTCCGGACATTCCATCGAGGCGTACGCGCGCAAATCCAGAAAATCCTAAATAAAATTACAACAGCCAGTGAGCTTGTAGCAAACGGAAGAAATTTCCAAGAAATATTTCATCTTCAATGTTAGAGGTTTACGAAAGAAATTTCGACGAAAAATTTCATCTTCAAAATTACTTGAGGTTTCAAGATTGGAAGCCATGTAATTATATGCATTTGTTTTTAAGCCATTCGACTTTTTTATGTGTTCAAAATTGGAATTTCACCGCCTGTATTTGTCATATGTGTGCAAAAATTCAAAACTAGGTTGTATATTTAAATGTTGAAGACCTGGATTAACGCTTTCCAAATAATACAAAGATATTTATAGTGTTTTCTGCATTATCAGAGATATATTTTTCAATTACGTCAACTAAAGATTAAGAAAATACGATGTCATCAGGAGTATTGTACAAATATCACTGGATTCTCTTGAATACTTCCCCAATATCTTTGGTAATGTTTTTGACATTATGTGAGTCAAACTTCGGGCAAATAACTACAACACCAAGCTCAGGAGGTGGGCTGGCTTAAGAATGGTATTTCCTATTTCAGCATCGCAACATGAATAAGTGTCAGTAAATGCTTTTGTGAACTTTGTGGCCATAATTAATTGAGAGTCGCCTAGTCTGGCGACCTGCCGCAGCTAATGGGAAGATCTGCTTTATAATGTTGGTGGGTAATGCTGCTAAGTAAACAAAGATTGTTATGTGTGTCATTCAAGGGCATCCATCATTCAGGTGGGCATTTGTCGTTTTGAAAGAACTAACGTTGTCGTTGTAGGTAGTGTAGTTAAAAGTACACAAAGATATGGGTCTTTTTACTGTCTCAAACGATGAAGCTGAATTTGATCGATTCGATGTTTCCAGAAGGTCCATCGTCGAGACGTTGATAACTTGTTGCTGTAGTCGTTTTAGGTAGTGAAAGAACCTATATCGTCAAGTAAAAGAGTTGAGAATTTTCTATTCTCCAACAACTTCCCATTTATAAGCGAGTATTTTAAAATTTTGCCATTGCATGGCTATGTTGATTGGCTTTTCTTGTATGCAAATTTCCACGTAGAAGACTACTTGTATAATTACCATGAACACTTCAGTTCAACCGTCACGTTTCGATATTGCATTTATGTTTCAATTGTGAAATATTTGCATTTCGAAATTCGAATTCTCTATTGTTGCAATTTTAAATATGACACTTGTTGAATATTTTATTGGCAGGTAACAGAAGAGGCATTTTATGAATACTTAAATCAACCCTCCAACAAATCTGTAAACAAGACGTAACAAGGGTGTTTACAAAACTGTTGACAAGATGTGCATGTTCGCGTTCCAAGTGTTTGGAATATGTTTTGAACAAGCTAATAGAGAGGTTCAGATTTGGCTTCCAATGCCTCTATCGCTACCGTGATCTATCTTTCAGCCAATCAGAGGTGACGTACCTACCCGATTAACCAATCAAAATGTTTAAAAATCGGGAAAAGGCAGTGGTACTGGCAGAGGAAGTCAAATCTGAACCTCTTTGTCAACACCCTGTATAACGAACTTGAGGGTGCTATCAGACCTGATACAGCCACAAGGGTTGATACAATCATGATACGTCAACATTGTTACAACCTTGTGTTGTCAAGATTGAGCACTGAGCATGACAACGTTCTTACAGCAAGTATATGTTTAGGAGTCGTTAGACAACCTTGCAAGTTGTAAGAAATCTTGGAGCAGCAAAGTCCTCAAATTTTTCACTTAAGTAAAAAGAAACACCTCAATTTTTACGCAAATAGAAACTAAAGTATACCGACTGGAAATTTCACTTAAGTAACTGAACATTTTACAGTAAATAGACGCAAAAGCATTTCTTGACATTTAATATATTGTAAAAATATACTTAAAAAGTGAAAGTGCTACTGAAATAGAATTTAATGTACTGTTTGGGTGGTAATGAACCGAGCACATTATTAATTGTTGCTCACTAGTTTGCTCACGGCTGACTTCGCTTTGGGAGCTGACTTTTCTTTTTTACTTTGCCAAAGTATAAGAAAAGTAGCGAAGTAAAAAGTAAATATTTTAAACAAAAATCGTAAAAAATAGTTCATAAAAAATTATTCGTTACTTTTTTTTACTTGAAGATTTACTTTAGATTTACTTTATCACTGGCTATATAACACTGAGTGTAATCCGGCAGCCTTATAATCATTAGCAATGTTGCTCAGTCTCGTACAAAAGTTCCAAGATCTACTTCTGAGATCCTATTCTTCCAAATCTTCCACATAAATGTGCATGCATTAATAGGTATATGTTATTCTACATTCGCGGCGATGTAATCAAAGGCATGGAAAACTTTGACCTTAAACCTTGTCCCTAAGCTAACAAAGATATTGAATTGCATAAAAAGTCTTAGAAATTGAACAGTGCTAAGACTCAATATAAGATACACATAAAGAAAAGATACAGATCAATATTGTAAACAAAAGAAACGAGACATTGAATGACCTAGAAAGAACGTTGTCCTGTTTTGCAGACAAAATCAGCGTCGCCCTAAAATAGATCCCTTTATCTTTGCAAACCGGTCACTTAATGAAATATATAAATAAGCTTGCACATACATGCAGAGAATCAGGAGAAAACGAACTGCAAAAGCCCCAGGGGAATATCTGTAATTTCTTAAATTATGATCGCTCATTGATAAAACCCTATACAGTTCGTCAGAACATTAAATATTGACGGCATATCTTCGTATTTTTTGGCAGATGTATTAGCAAATCGAAACATTAGTTGAATGAAGAAGAGGGGATCTATTCGATATAGTTTGGAGTAGTCGATGATTTAGTAGCGGCTGATTTCCATTAGATATCTTGCTTCACATAAGTTTGTCCATGAATAGCATGTAAAATAATAGAGCATAGGTAGTATATTTATGATATTTTACAAGGTTCATATGTAAAGTAGAGCTTAACCAAAGAGAGAAATGTTATAAACACTTGTAATGTTATTATACTGTACAGTTTACGTCATACATATATAGTGCAGTCCAGTTGATAATTTTGCATGATAAGATTGTCATTGCGTTCACATCATAAGAATGCATATCATTCCTTTTTTACAGTTTTCTTGACTGTACATGAGTTGAGACGAGTTTTTCGCATTGTATTTCTCAGCAGAGAAAAAACGCAAAACTTGCTGGAGCCAAGCGATATTGTATAAGTATAAAGATTAACGTTGATAAAATCGTTTTATCAGTGAGTGATATTAGTCAAGTTTAATCTTGTCGCACGAAAACAGTTTCTTATTTTAATCTACGCATTGTGATAACATTGCCTGATACTATCTCGGGGTTGTAATGTTTGCTCTTACATTACTATAATATAGCTGACACAATATGATGGAAACCATTGAGAATTATTTTCGCATATAATGCATTCATAGCATTTCTTGAATAGCATGCTGGTATTGAAAACGACTTAGAAAACCGCATGTTTATAAACCTTTCACATACAACGGTCGGAATAATCAAGTACAAAATCCTTAAGCTATTTATAGACTGACTTCGAAGCTCATAGCGACGCCGTTTAGAACCTAGCTTCCCCATTATACCGTGAAACTGTTCGGCAGTTTGCTGCAACGTTTCGCTTAACGTGCCGAACGTCCAGTGATGTTTTCTCGAGAAAATTTGGCCAGCTGGTTAATGAAATCTATAAGCTACACAATGATATAGTATCGCCAACGTAGCCGACAGTTTTGTACAGTCATTTCGGGCAAATATTTCGAATTTTGCAACACATGTAAATGGCTCGCAGCAAGCAAAGACAAAGCACATACAAATGAAAGGGAAACAGCCATTATACAGTCACAGGAGCCATTGTAGCCGACTACAATGCGACCAACGAAGCGTTTACAGAAGCTATGTTTAAACAAGTGCACTCGACACTTAACGTCAACACGAGAGCTGTCCAAACTTTGCTAGACGTTCATCAGATTATTTGCTATCTGCCTCCTGATAGCTGTTCCGACACGGTGAGGATCCGTAAGATAATTTTGAAGGACATGCACGCGACAGCGGAAGGAAGGTCCACTGTTTTCTTCACAATGCAAATCTCTAAGCCCTATAATTAGCGAAGTATTTGCTCAAAGAGGCTTAACACGTTTTGACCTGTAAAAGCATAATACTGATAACGCTGTTGTACTTTTCAAAATGGTTCGAATCACTATTGTGTGACTTTATAGAGAGAAACCTGCTCGTCTTTTTTCATACTTCAAAAACAGTTCTTATGTGCAATACTTCACACCTCGAGTCAAATAGTAAAACTATAGCATTTGGGGAAATAACCATTACTAAGTCTGAATGCCAGTGCTGAGGAAATTGTCTTTGAGACCAAGCCCTGTTGCAATTACTAGTGTGCACAACCTGGGGTATAAATTGAGCCGATGTGTTAACTTTGTAATTGTTACTCACTAAGGTGTGAGAATTTCAAGACCCTCTCTAACTCTTGTAATTAGTACACTCCCTTTCAGGGGCACCAAGTTACTTTCTGATGTAACTTACAAATTTCTACTCTATTATTTGCTTGCATATAATTTAGACGCTGCGACAATTCATTAACGTCGTGATTTTTAAAATTAGAGAGAAAAATAGGATAAATAACTTAAAATTCAATGACTCAAGCTGTTGAAGAGGTCTTGTCTCTGACTGTCGCTATACAGACTAAAGATTGTTGAAACTGCAACATAGTCTATTTATCCGTATATGTCATTGGAGATCTTAAGTCAAACAGATAATCAGTGTCAAAGCACAGACTCCATGTGCTTTGTTCTACGACAATATACCTCGCTGCTATTTACTCGGCCATGGAATTAACTAATTTGGTAGAAAAGTTTGCAACTCTCTGACGTTGCTGTAAAATATGTGATCTAGACAATTCCAGGATTCCAAACAATGTCAAAGACAGTAGTGTACTTTGTGATGTACACGGTGCTCAAGTGAACAGAACATTCGCTGTCAACAAAAAGTCCGTAAAAAATGGCATAGCAAACAGTTAGTACTGTTTGTGAATTATTGGATCTACAGCATGCGGTGTGTTTGAGATGAAAGACGCAGGATTAATGGCAGGATTTTCTTTACAAATCATTCAATTAATAGGAAACGTGTACTGGCTGATCACCACGATTGATGCGTACCTTTTTGTCATGTTTAATAAGGCGATGATATGAATGATTTTATAGCTCACACAAGAACATTGAAACGATCGCTTGTTGTTCGTGAAGTGTTGTCAAAGAAAACGCATCGGAAACATTTGGATGTCCAACAATCGCGAAACAATCCATAAGGGTTTAACACTGTTGGTGGGCAATCCTTAAACAAATAAACACAACACTATCTACCCTTCTTTGTAATACTTTCCACATCAAATTGAAAACGCTTCTCTCCCGGCTCCGAGCTAGCGCGAGATTAAAACTAGGGGACATTCTGAGATATTTTCCAAACACTTCACCCCTACGGAAGTACTTTGATAGGCCATGATGATACAATACCCGATAATTACGTGCACACAAAATTTACAGGCTGAAAGTTCGACCGTCCATGGTTATCATGATGAACTGTATCAGATCACAGAGGTGTGGTATTTAGCAGTATGCATGTGGTCAACGCACTGTAATAACTATCGTGCTAAGATGCTAAGCATTTCATAATATTATCTAAATTTGTTATTTTTATTGCAGTAGGTCGGAGAGGTCATACATAGCCACCGAGTTGAATGCGAAATTTTTAAACTGATAAACCTTTGCAGTCGGATGAACTGAACTTGCACATCTCGTCCGGCTCGTGTTTGTCGTCAAATCAAACGAGTTTTTTAGTACAAAAATAAAATGATGCGAAATATTTCGACCGCGTTTCAAAAATGAACTTTGCGACAACGCATTAATAAACAAGTCTTTGAAGAAATGGATATGCCGCTCTTGACAAGTACTTCGCCATTAAATGCTATAAAGGACAGGATATCCTTTATATTGAGTGCAGTGCATTCGCTGAGTTGTTCACGTCGATGATTCTGACTGATAATTCAGCGAATGTTATTTTACCAAGATTTGACCTATTCCTACGAATGCCTACGTACGAAACGTGGTGTGTACTATACAAGTTGTGTTATGTTAGCATACCTGTAACGCTGGTAGAATACAGAGGATTTGAATCCATCGTCGAAGCTCCATAGGCCTAACATGGATAGAAATTAAGATAGATCAATACACCATATGCATGATACAGAACATGGCACAGTATCAGCCAACCAAACAGGAATTTACATTAGTCGTTCGTGGCTCGCTGGAATGCGAACAACGTACTCAGCGTGGCCTCTGATTGGTGGACGGAACACATCGAACACTCAGAAAACCAATTAGATTTTCGAAACGTGTTTGGGCAGCAACTCTTTAAAAGTACGTCTCGTAGCTAATATTACGTAGAAAAGATAACATGTATCCTTCAAGGGGTATCGTGATTTCACTTATCAACGCAGTGTCTGCAATCTGAGCAGCACAGCAAACACATGTTGACGACACTTAAGCTTACCAATCACGTTTCTATGTATACCAAGGAATCCCCCGGTGATACACGTTTGTCTTGACGCTCCAACGCTTATACGATACTCTGTAACCGTATTCTTCGAATCACCCGCCTAATTCTTCAGATTTTACGGCTATATGTATATATGTGTGTGTGCGAATGAATATCAACCCATGTCAGGCATTTGCCAAATAGTGTATCCTTCGAGTGGGTGTCGGAAATCAGTCATTATAATAGTTTGTTCACTGCCTTCTCAACTGCTGGGCAAAGCTAATATATATATATATATATATATATATATATATATATATATATATATATATATATATATATATATATATATATATATATATATATATATATATATATATATATATATATATATATTTTGTTAAGCGACTCTCTTCATTTGATGCATGTGAAAGAGTAGATTGGTTAAAAATGGTCAAATAATACGACACATACTACAGCCCATAGTACATTCATGTAACCATTCACTCGTTTACATCACTCAGAAGAGAAAATCGCACTAGGGACAAGGACATTTCCCAGTGTAAACACGCTTTTAATGCTTTTTACTGCGAGGAAAACTTCATCAATTCCCGCCAATCAGACTACATAAAATGGCAACAAGATAATATGGCGTGACCAGTATGCGAACTATGTAATAATACCGGAACTTGTTGTCGTTTAGAGATGGAATAAAAAAATGCTTGTCTGGCGTGTTTAAACATAATCATTTCAAAAATATTCGTCTTTCATATCCAAACCTAGAGCTATATTGTATAATTTTAATATCTTCTTCATGTGCGGCCGAATGGAATTTACATTTGAGTATCATGAATGATTTCCCATAAACTGATTTCTATACAGCAGTCGCATATAGAGTCATATTCACAGAAAACATAATGGTGTGATGATGAATGTATAGCTTAAGAGTTACTTCGTAGAAAATAAAAGACAAATCAAGTGGCTTACATTCCCTGCTCTTATCAATAGGGGTTCCTGACTTGCCGATAAAGGCCCGCATATTACAAAAAAGGACACCATGTATAGAGAGTTAGAAATACCATGGATACTACATTTTGCGACGCAAACTATCAAGTGGTATGAAGTGCATGCAGTGATTAAAATGTAAGGTTATAATAAGTGGAAATCAAAGTTGACAAACCTGGGCAGGACGGCGTGATGTGGGTTATTTATCAGGTTAAATAGTTCACTAAATGGTATGCATGGGAAACGTTCCTATTCCAGACCCAGAAGACCATAACCCAGACAGGTAATGTGTATAATTTTTAAGCAATATGTTATACGATTGTGATCATGTAATGATTAGTCATGAGAGAAGTACACAATATTAGATTTCAACTCAGATAGTTCCAGATATTCCCCCACGTGGTTGTTGATAAAGTCGCTTAATTCCACACAGTAGAAAGGCGAACCTTGGAGGGTGGAAATTTCTTTAAAATATTAGCCTAAATATAGTTCATCCTGAGATGCTTTCACTTTTTACAATATCACCAGTGCTTCAAAAGTAAGTTTTTTTACAATACCTGAAGTACGTATTTCACAAACCGTATTTTCTCAGGGATATTGTGTTCTCGCGACATATCAAAAAGCTTGAGGCAGTCAAGGAATTAACGCCTGTAATAACACGGTTTCTCAGACGTAATTGCTGACAGAATGTGACATGAGAAAATGTGTCCGCCTTTATCGGTAGATTCTGATCAATATAGGGTAATTACAGGATCAGATAAGAATTAAATCTTGCATGGACACAGGATGTTGACGAATGTAAAATAATTTTCCCAAGTCAACAGAGGATTACGCACACTTTTGATTTTAATTTTATAAGGAACGCATATAATCCGCAGTACTTGTGCAATCTATGCTAATTAGAGCGGTCAGACATTACCGAATAGTTTCAGTGCTGGGGCCAGTTGTTCAAAAGCCTGTTAGCTTAACCCTGTGCTAACGTAAAATTAAAATTAAATTTCCCTTGAAGTTTGTTTACAAATTTGAAAATATTTCTTCAGAAGTGTTGCCTAAATCGATGGTAGTTTAAGGTCCCGAAGTTTTAAAGTAAACAGATGTGTAGAAATACAGAAACTTAAACAGAGGGTTAAGTTTTAACCCAGGGCTAGTGTTAACCCAGCTTTGAACAACTGGCCCCTGAATGAGATTAATATCTGAAGATTTATTTGAAGGAGTGGTTAATAGCCAAAGGCATACCTTTGTTTTAAGCCAGGTTCACATTGGTGCATTGTCAATGAATTTTCTACTCTTTTCTAATGTATGGAAGAAATTACAATTCAGACGCGAAGGCTTACTGAATGTTTAGTTTTAAATTCGATTCCATATGTTTTATGTGGCAAATTCACTAGTTTATATCCTTAAAGAAGAGTGAAAATCGCCATTTGAACCATGGCGTATACTCTGCAGTATATGGTAAACTATTTGTTAGTTGTTGAAATCGTGAGTAATACATGACTTATTTAATGTTCACTCCTTAAAATGCAATTAAAAGCTAACTTGTAAGTAATCCTAGTTAACTACCGATTAACTAACAAGACGTGTAGTCAACTCTAGTGAAGACCCGAGTGTATAGTACGTATGGCAAATTCAACTTTGCATCGTTCACTTCTCTGATCATATATATACCCAGGTAGCATTGCAGTCATGGTGTAACTTCTTTAGGCACCGCATGGCTTTCGCCATGTCCATGGGCAGCCAGTCAATTGGGGACATCCAAGAAACGCCATAATTAAGCGCTTGACATCTCGAGAGATACTTCGTCGCAAAAGTTTAATGCAGTATTTAAACTTTTATTTTCTACGTGAACCAAGTACTCGACACTTCCGAGACATAATTGTATCCGAAGCTGTTTTTGCTAACAGGCCAAAAAAAATTAAGACGATCAAGGTAAAAAAACGTGGACAGGTCCTTCAGCCAGGGCATCTGATCTTATTGTTACGCCACTGGAGCATTGGATAATTGGGCACTTGTTTAACTTTCAATTGATAGTTAATTTTCAGCACTAGGATGAATCAGTTATGGTAATTACCTTGTCCTAAGCCATGTTTTCTACATGTATTTTATCACGTTCGCAATAATGTATCATAAAGCATATTATGAAATACGAAACTCTTCTATGAAAGTGAGAGTACATTGATTCAGTTACTACCTTGTTATCTATGGAATCAGTAATTTCCTTCCTTTAGATAATTTCATTGAAAAAAAACCCCAAATTATCTCGTTTGACGAGCTATGACATATCTCAAAGACGCCTTATCGAAAATATATCGAATATCAAGCACTTATAAATAGTTTAAATAGCAACGATGATTGGTATAATACCACTGTTCTTCAATTACATTGTTCCGAAATTCAAAGTACATAATCTATGTTCAGTATCGCGTGACTATTTTGACTTTTTACCACTTATTCTCATTTTTACCACTTATTCTCATTGCAGTAGCAAAGCGAGTGGGATGCATACAAATGAAAACTCTCAATCTATAACCTCAAAAATCTAAAGCATGCACTTACAAATGAATAAACTACTTCAAAGAAAATTGGGATAATTATTTTGTGGGTTATAGTGATGACCCTAAAAGAATTTGTTGAATCACTTGTGGGATTGTATCTCTGACAATAAGCACTTCACTTATAGGTGCCTGAATATCACAAGACATTATATAATTACAGGTGTTATCTAGTTTCACATTCCATTCCATAATTTCAACCTTGTCTTCTTCTAGTTCCCTTTGAAATTAAAATTAAAACATAACATCCCCATTATTTCAGTAATCTTGCTGAGAAAACAGATATATTGATCTCATTTATATTAAATTTAGCTTAACTTGTTTTGTTTTTATTGATTTTTACGTTGGTATAAAAAGCAAATGGGAATATATTTCGACTAGTCTTACTAGTCACTGTGAATACTTTGAATTTTCTAACAATTACATGCAATTAGTCAATGTTTTTCAAGATCTCGGATCGATGTAATGTATACCGGCCACAATTGCAGCTTAATGGCGTCGTTCAAATATGTAGCGTTGTGGGTGGTAGGCAAGAATCATATAATGAGTGCGACCTTAATTACCATGTCAAAAACATCCATACAATATATCTTTGGCAATATACGTTGGGACAATCTAGTTTGTGCATGTATTGGGATGTACTGACTGTTGTGCTATGTTTTCATTTACCCCACATGTAGATGGAACATATGTAGAACGGATAATCCGGCCATTGGTTTCTCAGTGAACAATTTGTACCAGAGCAGAAGGCTTTTCAGTTTTGTGCATGATAATGTAATTTTATATAGGTATGTCTTAATATTTTTCATGGAAACCATCGTGTTTGCATATAATTGCAACATTTTAAGTAACATGTTGCTGTATGTACAAAGCATGTACCTCATTTCTTCACATTTTTCTAATCATTCGCCCAGTGAATCTTCAAACACAGACAACAAGCCAGCTACTTGGCCTCAATGACTATTTGCGCTTTTTGTGTTGTATGCTAATGAGTATATTTCTCAAATGATAACCTGTATCTCAACGCTACGGTACAATTACCCAAGACCACCTTGATGGTTTCGAGAGAAAATCGAAACTACGCGTTCTGTCGAAGCTGTCAAATATCTAATTGAAAAATATCTTGATAAATGATCTTTAGCCAGCTTGTATGTTGTCAACTAGCTAATATTATATCTACATTATGATGATGACTTTTTGTTTCGCGAAAACAAATAATTACGCCTGAACTGTATTGTATTTAGTGTATTAATTTTTAGATCTGCGAAGTAAAGGCAAACATTAGACGAAATAAACTGT
This sequence comes from Muricea muricata, assembly GCA_963855995.1. Classification (NCBI taxonomy): domain Eukaryota; kingdom Metazoa; phylum Cnidaria; class Anthozoa; order Malacalcyonacea; family Plexauridae; genus Muricea; species Muricea muricata. Next base: position 16,454,754 of record OY979720.1, read on the forward strand.
AAATACTATTTCGCTGGTGATGTTAATGCAAATTCCACAAATGGTCATAGTCTTTTACTCAGCCTGTTTAAGTGTCTACATGTTAAATATCTATACTATTATCGTTACTGATCTGCGTCAGCTGAAAGTTCTCGAGTTTGCATGCGCGTTGGCTCAAGTCTGCGCGCGCACGCTCACTAACTATTAAACTATAATACGTGTCTGGCATACCTCAGCAAATGTTAATCCATTATTGGCTTTGCAGCTAAATATCACGAAAGAATGTTTCTTGAATGCTGGTATACTAAGATTGGCAATAACAGTATTAGCATTTGCCGACTTTATGAGTTTACCACTTAAAGCCAAACAAAGGGTCCTGTATATCAAATTGAACGACTAAAAGCTTAAAATACCAAATATGCTGCTTATTCGATATACAATTATTCATGACTTTAAAAGGGAAATAGCTAGTGAATAATCCGTCTAATGTTTTTTTATGCTAAATACAATTTTCCAATAACTTCAAATAAGTGTACGACCTAACCGTTGATATTATTGGTTATAATATACATTACCCGTCACTAATTAGCATAATTAATTACGTTGGTCAATTTTCCAACTGGAGAACATGGACTTTGATTCCGTTTATTTTCTACGAAATGTGATTCACGTCATTTCCCGCTGAGACGTGTGTTAATGATACACGCATGAAATTCTTTTATCTCTGCTTTTACAAACATGGCATTTTTGAAGAGACTTGTGGGGCAATTGTGAGGAACATTCCCGCTTTGAAATATACATGTACTACCTGTGGAAGCTTTTAAACTATTTACGAATGTTCTGCGGGTATTGACACTCTGCGTTACTGTGATGCTATGGGACGTGTTACAATTAGAAGTGAAGAACAGACGTCAATATGACGTCAACAGGTTGAAGACGCGGTCAATTTTTTTTATTCTACTTTCATGTCACACAATAAACATTCAGAACCCGTTTACACGGTACTGGATACCCATGATCACGATAGCGAATTTGATAGTTTAAAGAAAAGTGTATCTGGTAAATTTATAATAATATTACGTAGTTTAATAACAGCTAATCATAGAAAAAGTGGTAAGGGTAAACCGCCCGATTTCGTTGCCCTCTTCATGTGGATCCGGTACGGCGGAACCGTGTAAACGGGGTCAGGTTCTTATGACTGTGATGAGCAACTAGATTCTCGCACCACGTGTCCACGAGTTGTAACCGATTTCAGACGCGTTAGCAAAGCTGAATCTGCTTATTTTTGCAGGAAAGTTAGTCGTACTTATGTGGCGTCCGAAAAACGTAAGAGGGAGACAAAACATCCAGTATTTTCGCGAAAGGTGGGCATGGCATTAAAGATTGCGACTGAGGTTAGATTTAATCCCAGATAAAATTGAGTAAATAAATTTTCTCCCGCCATGGCAGATTCCCATAGTTTTGCTGGAAACGCCTCTTCTCCTCCCACATAATCCGTATATTAATTATATACTGGTCAGAAAGATTGTTCTGGTTATTTTTGCCGCGATTAAATTTGTCGCGGTCCACTCGGATGAAGTCTCAAGATTAGCTGAAGTGCTAGTCTACGAAATACAATACCCAAAATGTAAATGACACTCTTTTTCGTCGGAAGCGATCACGGTGAAGCGCATGATCCGCAGAGTGCGAGAGCTCCACTGAACTGTCACGTTTCACCCAGATCGCTTTTAGTAACTCTTTTATGCTCAATTCACGAATTAAACTTTTTGATGACGATAAATAGAATAGGTTTATCAAATAAAGACGCGGTTTGACGAAGCGCCAATTAACTAAAGCTCCGACGTCAGCTTTCGTTGATCTGATAAGCTTACGTCCAATTTTCTCATTCGTAAACAAAAAATTGTAGCAGTGTTTTGCAGTAGCACGTTGCGCCAGGCTCGTTTGTCCCAAACGAGAACCGTGGCGGGTAGAAAGCGTTGTTCGTGCGTGTTTTTCATGTTTAAAACACACGGCGCAAAGAACAAAATTCTTCCCAGGATGACGGGACGACAATACGGGATTATGTTTCAAGGTAATTTCAACAAATACCAAACAAATAACACGGCACACAATGGTCTATATTCAAGCTAGAATACTGAGCTATAACACCCACTTGATTTCAGAGAGTATGGCATGTTTACATTTTCTTGAGTGCTGAAGCCTGTAGTAAAATGCGCCCATGGACATTGTATATTGGAACACACGCATGTATTATAATACGTGTATAATATACAAATTTCGTCGCCTACCTTGAGATTATAGTCCTACGTCGATTCACCTTGTACGACGAGATCCTTAGTTGTCACTACTGGAAACATCGTGAAGCAGTCCACTGTGTGCGCTGCGGATATGAGCTCGAAAAACTTCGTAGATAAAAATTTATGAAAATTGTTTTAATACGATGCCCTGACACTTGATCGTGGGAAAGGTCCGGGCATGTTGAGACATGTCAAAGCCTGTTCACTTTTGATTAAACTCTAATAACAGAATTAATCGCCCAAGGGGTGTGAGCTTCAAGTATAAACTAACACTAGACATCTAGGATACTTTGCTTAACAAATTATTCTATATGTACCTTTCTTTTACCTGCGGAACCGGTTAAAACCAGCGTGATCTCTTTGACTCAGTACGCGCAAAGTTAACATCTGAAAATCGTTTTCCAAAAATTTTGCCGGCAGAACAATCTAGCTCAAATATACCATTAGCGGCATACCCCATAAGATACTCAATGAAAAGCTAATAAAACTATCGTTTTATATAAACAAGTGACAATTCTTTATTGACCCAAACATAGTTTAAATTACGTTGACATAGTAATTTGGCACCCGCAATTAAAATAGCAAGAAATGTTGTAATATATTCCATGCACGACGCTGGTGACGACAGCTACATGCTAGCAAGGCATATCGGATCGCAAGGAAACGGGTTGTAATGATGTAACCTTCCGTACTTACATACTTTCACGTTGTTTTGCTTGGGAAAAGGTTAACTAGCACAAAAGCGACAATCAAAGCCCGTAATAAATTATCAATGATCAATTATCCCCATGTCTAATCGTACCATCCACGATTCCGCTGCCCGCCAGAAAGGCTCTCGTCTTAAAGGCATGCAGACCAAGGAAAAATATCACATTTACATGCGTTTGTTTATTGGCTGCAAGCAAATTAAATGCGCGAAGAAGTAGAACCGGACAAGTGGGAGGTACACGTGAACCAAGATTCTCAGTTTTGTGCATCGTCAGTTCAAACATGTGTTCGAAGCAAATCCGTCATTTAGATCCCCTACAGGAAGCGGAGAAAACAAACATTGTTTAAAATTTTAAAATTCCTACGAATCTACGCCCTATTACGGCTTTCCAAAGGCTAAATATACAAGGGTTTGACGGATTTAAGTCAAGAAGGAAGTAGCATTTGATATATTTCGTTTGAAGAAATACAAACACTGTGGACAATTTTTTAAATTCGTTGTACGATTCACAAGTCCTTGCCCAGTGCATGTACAAGGAATTGACTGGTTCAAAATTAGAAGGAATCTTGCTAACATTTTTTTATTCAGTTGAAAAACTATCAATATAATCTCCACAACTTAAATTCCTGATATTGTGTACTAGCTACATGCAATACCTGGTATAACTAATAGGGAGAGTGAATAGAATATAGTCCCAATTACTTGTAAAATATATTATTATAGTAAAACAAAAGGCGAATATACGATCTTTACGTAAAAAAGTCGAAAAGTGTATGGTTGGAGTTACTGAGATAAAAAAAAACAATGTTACATGAACAAAATTTTCTCTTTCATAGAGTTTTACATTTGAAACAGGTACGTAACAGCTACGAGACTCGAACTGGAGATCCAATGACTTGATGGTCAAGATAAAAAGTTTTGCATTTCATTTATACGCCAGGGCTCTCTAAGTTCGGAGAAGCGCCAGGGTAGAAGAAGATATCAGATATGAAATTGAAATGAAGAAATGAAGAAGAATTTCAGTTGACGATTTGAGAAGAAGATGAAGGGAGGGATGAAGCCATGGATGTAGTGAATAGAATGCTGCATAGTGAACGAAAGATCCTTGATAAACAAAGCAATGAAATCAAAAAGCAAGAAATAAAGAAGTTTTAAGTTAAAGATTTGAGAAAAAGATGACAAGATTGATGAAAATGAAAAAGATGGAATGCTGCATGGTGGACGAAAGATCCTTGATAAACAAAGCAATGAAATAAAAAAAGCAAGAAATAAAGAAGTTTTAAGTCAAAGATTTGAGAAAAAGATGACGAGAGGGATGAAAATGAAAAAGATAGAATGCTGCATGGTGAATGAAAGATCCTTGATGAACAAAGCAATGAAATAAAGACAGCAAGAAATGAAGAAGTTTAAAGTTAAGGATTTGCGAAAAAGATGAAGAGAAGGATAAAATGAAAAAGATGGAATATGCTGCATGGTGAATGAAAGATCTGGCATGTACAAAGCAACTATTATTAATATTATCTTACGGTGCATGACATCTTTTGTGACTTTCAGTGAAAAATCGTTACTGCGCGTTTGGGACAATGCTTGGAACTTTGACAGGTGATAGTAACACGCACACAATCGCTCTATTTCCTGTGCGTTGTTCAAAGGTCACTTTGATTACATGGTCTAAAAAATCAAAGGTCATCTTTCGAGCCATCATGCGTGCACATGCACAGGTTCGACATGGTTCCCGACAGCCAATGAAATTGCGACATTTCCACAAATACGATACAATTGATATTGCATGCTCGAAAAACTCAAAAAAGGTCACTTTGTCTCAAAGTTCCAACAAGAAGGCTATTAAAAACGACGCAAAATTCTTTATCTTCGCGATGCCTCCTGTTAGACGCGTAAGAGCACGTAGAAACAAGGACAGTTCTGCACCTAGTAACGTGGATACGGTAATGAGTCTTGATTACCAACATACAGACGTCGAAAAATGCGGCCCGTGCCGTCGAAGCCAGGCCTACGACGCCTCAGCAAGGTTGTTACAACAGCAGCCCTACTGTTCTTGACGAGATCGCGGTCAACACGGCAGATTCTTGTCCAAACCCAACGAGTACGGTACAGGCCGCACTGCAGATATTACAACAACACCAAAGTTGGTCGGATGGGGATTGTGACATTTAGTATTTATGTCAATGGTCGCATCTGATCATGATATTACATTTATCATGATATGCGCTAGGTATATATGGTATCGTAAGTATTCCGGGCATTTCAAAATTTTCATTGCAGATTTCGTTTAAAATTTAATCAAAATGCACACAATGTGTCATGTGGGGTAGAACACGGGCGTCAAATAAGGCTCGCTAAGAGAGATTGTTAATGTGTAATGTTATCTCATCTAATCAGCTGAATATATTTTAACGCGGTTTTTAGACATGCGATTCAAATATGATTGCTTACCTGCATGGGATATCTAAAGAAGTATTGAGCACAAAGTCTGTATTTGACGCATACCAAGAAATTCTATCCTGGTATTAAGACCAGTGGAAAAAGTTTCTGCTTACACAAACGAAAACCTACTTCTTTAAACTACACCTAAATTACAATCTTGGCTTTCAAAAATTAATATTAATTCTAGCGGCATTCGGCATCTTATTAGAGCTAAATTTTGACACAGTTTACTTGTTTCAAATTAGTTTCTGCTTGAGCTGCATAAGCAATCACTATATACTGACTCGTGAGGCATATAGCGGCTTGCACAGTGAGTTAAGCCATGGTAGAGCGAGCATAGCTAACTGTCAGTCAGTCTGCGCGCGTCACTCAGAATTGCAAAGTACAAGCTTCTGCATATTGATTAACGCGCGGTCGATTTGCAAAATTAACGACAAAAATTTCCAAAAATATTGAAAATGTAGACCAGGGCAAAACAATGTTTTTAATATGCCAAGTTATTTCTATTCTAGCCAAAAAACACAGCTCACACGCAATCGTGTGAAAGTCGTGCTGAACAGATTAAATAGCGATAAACAAATATTTCAAAAAGGCTAGAATGCTCAGCTCTGTTTTCAGTATTACCAGTGGTTTAGTCATTTATTTGTAATATAGCAGCTTTGCGGGGAAGCTGCTGGTATTTGTCTGGCCCCATCCAGGTTTCCTGTACGTTAGGTTTCTCCTGGTTTGTTTAGGTTTCACGCTGATGATCCAGCTGTAATAAAACCAATGGTAATGCCTCAACAGCAAGTCTACCATTTCGTGGCAAAAGCTGTCCTCTATATGATTAGAGCTGTTGTGGAATTCTGTGCGCAATTCTAGTTCTCCATATCGAAAAACTAACACACAATATTTTTCTCTTGTGGGTTGTCTATGGGGAATACACTGCGTGTATTTGTGGGGTTGAAGTGCTCCCAAATGGTCACCTTCAGGCCCATAGACTCGGATTATTTTGTAAATAAACATAGTCGAATCGTAGGAACTGTCCAAAGAGATTATCACCCTTTGGTTCAGGTTAATATCGGAGGGGATTATCACCCTTCTGCCATGGCCCTACTCGGGGATTATGACCCCTAGGGCATTCAACCTGGCATGGCTCTACTCGGGGATTATCACCCCTAGGGCCGCCCTACTCTGGGATTATCACCCCTAGGGCATTCTTCTAGCGGGTCTTATATATACCCCGCTAGATGAAAACATAAGGCCGTACGAGTTTCTTGGGTTAGACCACAATTAGAACAGTTTATATGTAACAATGTATAACTGGAGTACTTCATCCCCACAACCCCTTATCCCACAACTATTCTGTGTATCCGCGTTTGATATTTATTTTCAGTTTAAAAAGCAATTGAAACATTAAACAAAGTTAAAGACTCGTTCTGGAGTTGATCTTGTCTTTTTCGAGAGAAGAAGCTCAATGGCGGTTTGCTTTCATTGTTGATGTATATTTTCACCAAAAATTCACTAGTTCATGCAGATTTTAGGATCTTGTCAAGTCCACTGAAAAACAACTAAGTAAACGAATTATATGATAATATTCAATGAGTTGTTTCCTAATGTACTGACAGATCCTATTTCTACATAGTAAGAAATGTTTTAAAAACGTATTGGGATTTGTCCTAACTTTGGATACTTGGTGAGTACCAGCGATTTTATTTGAAAGAATGTGACAGGCAGCCTAAGCTAGGGGGACCTTAGAAGAATGTCCATATCAGGCGAACAGCGAAACAAACGATTGTCTGCAGCCGAACATGTGTCCTCTACAGGGACCGCGGAGCGGGGTGGCTGGCTGGGCTAAAGCCCCACCAATAATTTTTGTTCAATACATATGTTTGCATCAAAAATATAAGAATCGAGGCAAAAACTATATGCCACTTCATGATGATTGTTGAAATTAGAAGTGTTTCCAGGCATCTCAGGGCTCTTGATTTCAAAAGTTTACCCTCTAGATATCTCGCACCTTCGGTGCTCGATTAGCCCCACCAATAAAAAACCGCTCCGCGGTCCCTGCTCTAACCTTAAGTACAACGCTCAAAACTAAATCTTACATAAATATGATCAAAGAATTTATTCAAAATGATTAGGATTATTACAATGTTTTTACGATATTGTATACAAAAATACTTTTAAGTACGTACTACAGTACAATCGATAATATACTCAAAATAAGTTGATTATCACATGTGGCCCGGCTCCACTAGATAGCGGGACTTCTATATAAAATGCTTAAAAATAAACTACAAAACATCAATCAGACAATCATTAGAAAGAAGGTTATGAAAAATATCATTGTTGAAGTGTTCGTGAAACGGAATTTATCCACACAGTTTGTTGATTGTATTGACAAGATCAGTTGAATTGCGAGCCAGCATAACCTCTTCGATAGAATTTTTGCAGCTATTTTACATGTCGAGATGTTCAGTTTATTTGTTACGAAAATAACACAATCAGTAACGAAATTATTCAGAATGATCACTTTTAAAAAACCTTCATTTAGTCAAAATGTTACATGGAATGGATAATGCATTGTGTGTAGTTTTTTTTAAATTTATTACATTTGCTACGAAATAAGCAATGTCATAGACGCTCACAATGAAGAATGACGTGTTGTGTTACTAATTTGCAGCTGAATATCTCGTCGAGTTACAAAAATTCTACTATAAAAGTTTATAGAAATTCTACTATTTTGTCATTTGAACTGATCTTTACAATACAATTACTGACATGCTGAGCAAAATGGCGTTTCATCAATACACCTAAAAAGTCACTATCCAGTGGATTTTGTAGCTACAATCAGCTATATGGCAACCGGCCGCTAGTTCCATTAAAGACATACTAGAAGTTATAAAAATACAAGATGTATTCACATTTAGTAAATTTTCACATTGGAAAAACTTAGAAACATAGATATGTTTTACAAAAGGTCAAATTAGGTATTATCATTTTTATAAAAAATAATTATCCAAATAAAATAATGTTCAAAAATAATTTCTTGTTATCCAAATGATCTAAAAGCACAAAAAAGGACTGGCACTATTTGTCAATAGAAATCCTTTGTCGCTTTTAAAACGACTAAATTTCTGTTTAAATATACTTTGTTTTTTTCCCCAAATTGATGGTAGACTTAAAAATCTCTTTACCAAACATAATTACAAAGTTTCAACGAGTTTCATTAAAGAAAAACAAAGACATAAATGATCAAAAACAGCAAAATGGATTTCTATTTTGTTGCTAGTTCCAGGCCTATTGCTCGTGGTCAGACCAGCTGGATTATGCGTGCAAACTAGAAACTATGTGTATTTTTTGTTGACAATTGTTTGGGAAATGTCATTTTTTCCCTTAAAAACCGTAGATGCATGAAGTTGCGACGTGAATATACTCTGTCATGCAACTTGACGTTAATGAAAAAACAACAATTTGTGGCTCTAGTAAATCGCTGACCAAAATTTATAAAAAACGAGTAATGAATCACAGTCATAGAATAGATATAGAATGCGTACTTGGTAACCTAGCCGGCACCCAAATTGAAAAAAAAATGCCTTTATAAATCCGCCACATTGGATTTGTCCGAGGAGCGGTCTATGCGAAATACAATGGGGCGAGTTTAATTTTGCCCTTATAAATCGGCCATTTTGAATTTTAATGTTGTGTCACTTGTTTGCCTGAAAATAGATAGAACGCATTCTGTATCAATTATTGTTATGTAATGAATCTAAAACCCATGTAGGCATGCAGGAAACCATTGTTCAATCCTATTATACTGTACATGCTTAAAATATTTGGCTGCGTGGGCTAGCTACCCCTCACTGTTCAGATTAATTCCTATATCCAACTCACTCAATATTATTCAGTTCAAATACGACAATGTTCGCATATTTTCCTAGAAATTTATATAAACTTTCGACCGACTAATAGACTTAAACAATTAAGGCCATGCATAAATATAAAGAGTTCAGTATACTATACTATTTGTTTTTAAACGATATGATATCAAGAAATGTAAACAAAACTATATAAATTGTGTTTAAGCAATCGATCACAGCGGATCTAAAATCTCAGACTGATAAAGCCATTCGTGGCTTAGCTTTTGAGCGAAAACCAAATATTTGTTTAACGATTAACGATCACTTGATCAATCTCAACAATTACGTAATCGTCGCGCGTACTGTAATTAACATTTGAAAAATCACATTATATGATCACCCAAGCAGTAGAATTTATACCACAATTTTTTTTCACAGTATTTAAGAATCTAAACTATCTCACCTACGTAAGAACTTATAATCTACAAAAATAGTTTACGGTAAATTTAACTCAACGACAAAGTAAATTTCTGGTTATCCACCGATACCTGAAAATGTATACACGTAACAATGAGTGAGATCGTTACTGTTGGCTATATTATGAATGGCCCCACATATATATGGTATGTGATTTTTTTATTCAAGGCAAATTTTTTTTATTATACAGATAAGTAGCATTTCTTAGATCGAGCCAGATAATTATGCTAATTAATACACCATAGCTGAAATATTAGTCATATTTGATGAGTTTAATAGTATATACTGGCACCTTTCCACATAGAAAACATCACCTTCACGTGAGAATATTATTTATCGATCCTGGCTGCACGAAAGATGATCTTCCAAAGACGATTATAGTGGAGCTAATATTACTTTTTAGGACGAGTTTCACAATGTTTTTTTCTCATTTTACTATGCATTTTCCCTCCGAACTGTCACTAATATGATGGGGATTATAAGCAGTTAAAATTTACAAAATAAAATGGTAAAGGATGATCAATTGAGTTGGTCCCTTGTAATAGCAAAAATTACTTTTGCGAGTCGTATTAGCCAAGGTGGCACCCAACGATATCTTGCGTCATGTAGAAACGAAATATTTATGATGTAAGTCAGAATCAGGTCAGTGTGTGGAAATAATCTGCTAAAAGCGAAGTTAAATTGCGGTAGACGAAGCTAAGCCCGCGGTAAACCAATTTAATTGAACGATATATACATGCAAGGTGCTTCCGGAAGAAATTATCTGTAGGGACTCATCAAAAGCTACACTGTCAACATCCTCGGTGGGAGGGAAGCAGAAAAGCCATCACTTTGCCTTTATCACGAATAAGAAAAAGAAAAAAAAGGCCATTTCAGAAGGGTCATTATTTCTGCTGCGAGTTCAGGTGAAAATGCTGTGAAATTTGAAACTGAAAGTATTTATATACAAGTAGAAATTGTAGTGGTACATGGATGCATGAAGAAAATTTGCATGCACATAATTTTCGTTCATTACAAGAAGAGGTAGATAAAACTCTGAAATGGCCATTTCCAGGAATCCAGAGCCTCCTGAGCCACATAAACGTTCATATGCTCCCATGCGCAACAATACCCCTGCGCCATAATACCCCTGCGCCATAATACCCCGTCAAATTCCTATAGTTTAATTGCTTGATTATTGTCACGTAATATTGAATAGAAATTGCCAAGAGCGTAAATTGCCACGTACTATTGCACTCCCAAACAATGAATTTGGTTCGCAACGGTGAATAGGCGTGATTTCATGGTGACTATTTTTTAACATTTATGCTCGATAGCTACTAAAAGGCAAAAAGGCAAATATATCCCTATGGCTTGCAAAAAGGCAAATAAATCCCTATGCCTTTTTGCTATGATGCTCAAAAAATATGTTCCCCGTCCCTTTTCTCCGGCCCCATATAAAAAACTTTTTATGGTCCCTAAACAACCCATATCCTAAGTATCAAACGAAAAATAAATTTTCTACCTCTTAGTAGTCGTGAATGAGAACAATGGCGCTTTCATCATCTTTTCTTAAGTCCAGGATAAAATTCAACAATGCTGCACAGGCGTCATCTCGTCTGATGTTCTTCAAAGCTCTCCACAATATTTCGACCGTTGTGTTTCTCGTGCCCAGATTGAGCAGCAAATCTTGCGTGGATTCAGAATTGCTGGCGTTCTTGAGATGTGCAATCTCGTTTAGCGTGAACTTGAATTCGCACGCCAATTGAACCCAATTATTAGGAGCATTTGGGTTGAGCAACTGGGCCAAGATGCAGGCATAACCTCCAGGCAGCTCTTGTATTAGTGTGTCACGTTCTGCCGTAAAAGGTAAAACAAAGCGTATACCATTCAACTATGCAGCGCAAGTCTTGTTCAATTAAACGCGCAAAACGTTGCCACATGTCAAAAATTAGTATTTTTTGGAAACCTCGTATCCAGGTTGCCCTGCCCAAGTATGCCCTGGGCACTTGGACGGCTTGTTTGTTTTCGCTGGAATCGAGATAAACCTTATTTTATCAATTTCGGTTTTACTTGTTCATGAGAACTGTCGGAAAAATAGTCGCAAAAGTAAATTACATTTACTTTGTGAAATGCAAATTATTTTTCGTTTACCTGCATCTGTCAAGGCTGTAATATCTGTTAATCTTGATTCTAAGAAATACAAATCAACCATTCTTAGAAACCCTTTTCAGACTGAGCTACTATTACTGAACTATCAAGGCTACTACAACGTCAACGTTTAGGTGTGCCAGGACGCGAGTGCAGGAAGGAGATCGCTGGGGAGTTCCTGGAATAAATACCTACTATGAACACATTTTGTGACAGGCTCTCTGAATTTCATACTGAATTGCAAAAAGCACTTGGAACTTGTCTCTTAGCAGATTCTACGTCCATTAAGCCAACTGATACAACTAAACGTTGTTTGAGTGCATAGTCAAATAATAGACACAATTAGCTAATGTTTGTTAACACCATTACCACCCAATTCCCATCTTTGGAATATTCACATGGTTGGATAACATTGTTCTGGTTAGCAGAAGAGTAAATTAGGACAAATTTGATAAGTAACCAGGCATACAAATGATAAATATGAGTTATTCACTTGTATCCATGCTTCCAGATGTATAGTCACTTTTGTTTTTCATTACACAGCCACAAGCTGATATAATAGTAACTAGGCACGTGAGTGATTTTTTAATGTGAATTGGGTATGAACAAACATTAGCTGATTTTGTCTATTGAACAGATATACATACTTGAGAACAGAAGACTTGAAAAGCTTGTTGCCAAACTTGAGGTTTCGGCAAGTGCATACAGTTTTCTGCTGTAGTTTCGACACATCACGCACATGATGAGGGCAACAAAAACTATTGTAGACTCAATGACAAATAAAACACACCAGATTTGGTTTTCTCTCCAGTTTTTTTTAGCTCCTAAAGTGACTGGAAGCAAGAAAAGAAAGTCAAAAATACAATCTCGGCTCCATGCCCGGGAATAATTATCACCTGAACATTGTAAAATGGGAAAACTGCAGCTAATGCCATACATGTATGTAAGCAAAAATTATGTCCCACTGTTACATTCTTGTTATCGCTCACCCAATCTTGTTCCATCATTCTCAATACTGGTACATAACTTAATGCCGATAACAATCTACCCCCTTCCCATTTGAGTTACAATGTGTCCCACTTCATTATTCTACTTAATTGTCAAATGCCATACTCATAAGAGGGGGAAGGGGGCTATCCCCCTGCTTTCATAACTGATAAAGAACATTCTTATTTATTTGGTATAATGTTACCATTGTTCTTATTTTGTAAAAATACTCAGTGGTTCTTTGAATTTTTCATTGACAGTTCTAATTATTGTCAAGAATTGAGCTCAGAGCTAGTCTATCTCCTGGTATATTGCTAAAATTAAACTTATGCAGTTTACCATTATTAACTTGGCTTTCACTTTTAGTACAGTTTGAATGGATTGTAGTTGCTTCTGTGTGCATGGTAGGTGAAGTCACTTTGAAAGCACAAATGGTATTACTGGCAATTTCACATGGTTTAAGGACACCATGCTCGCATCCTTGGCACTTTCTACACCCACTTTCTGTGCGGTAGTGATCCTAAAATTAAAATAATAGCACACAAATGAAAATTTTTTAGCCACTTAAGCATGTAATGGAGGTGAATTTACCAAATAAGTGACAATGAAACTAATTTACCTTTGGGCAGAGACCGCATTCTGTGTCAGATGTTTGGGTACAATTTTGTATTATTGCTTTGGGAAATGTACAGCGACCACAAGATTTACAACCGCCCAATCCATGATGGTGGAAATAACCAAGACGACAGGTGCACCTTGAACAGTTGTTAACTGTGACCAACTGCTGATGGATTTTACAGTCAGCCTGGGTCAAATTCGCGCATTCCTCTCCCCATGCGTGATGAAAAGTGACACAAATCTGAATAAGGAAAATTATAACGAATTTAACAACACTAACTATTGTAGTTACATCATCACCACCACATTCCTAATTTCTGTTTCACATATTTTCACACAGTCCTTTGAATCTCTTGAGAACAGATAAGCACTGAGTCATTCAACAGTCAATAAACAGGTACTCAAGTACCACAGTATAGTTCTCACGTTATTGACATTTGTTTGGTGGCAAGGATGAAAAGATATTAGGTTCGTAAATTATGTACTACACAATATTGCAAGTATTGTACTGTATATTAACACATCGTATAAAAGCCCACTATTTAACAAAGCCACAGAATATGAATGGTAAATCTTACCAACAGCCAAATTATACTTCGAAAAGACAGTTCAAGCTTTGCCTGCGCCATGGTAAAGTATTAAAACTTCTAAAAATAATCAGACTCGAAACAGTTACATTTGCCATTGAATGTAGCAATTTGCAAAGGGACGAACACACATTCCCGGCGCAAAAAAATTCGTCGAAAAATCGGCGTTAATTTTGTCGAATTACCGCAATGACGCTCTAATGACTGACATGTGGAAATTTCTGTCCTAATTAGTAGTTTAATTAGTTGCAATCAGGTCGCAATCATTCAGGCGTCCAATCACGTGACCGGGACCTGGCCACAACCTTCCTAATTTCGGGCCCACACAAGGCGTGCGGGTATAAATATATATGTTTGACAATTTCCTTGTGCTTAATGCTTATGGTCTTGTAACTTACTAAAAATTGGAAATTTCGAATAAAAACCTTTTTATGGTAATGTTTGATGTTCACCATGTTCTTTTACGAGAAGATAAAGAAAAAGAAAAGTACAACTTGAAAAAGTTGATCGAATTTAATGCGGGTACAAATAGAAGAGTTGAGCCTTTCAAAACTTGGTTTGGTAAGGCACACATTAGGCCTTTTAGTTTCGTTGTGTATATTTGTTATCACTTATCGTTGCTTCTTGTAAAATAGTGCGCGCCCCACGCCCTCGGAGGGCCCCTTCCTGCACACTCGCAGTAAATGCATCCTTGACAAATTGTACTATGAATAACTATTTTAATTAATAACTACATAGATGTCGATTAATAAGCAATTATTGAATGAGGTTGAGCATGATATTGAGAATTATCAAGGACGAGGTTTGTGTTATAATATACCGAAGCCGAAGTCTGAGGTGGATAACGCAAACTGAGGCCATGATAATTCTCAATATTATACGAAAACCGAATGCAATAATTGTTTTATTATGTATTCAAAAAGAAAAAACAACACAATAGATAATTAGACATTTAATGCGAAAAAATTAAATAACTCATATGTCAACCTCATGCAGATTCTCCTCAAAAATACTTTTAAACTGTTTTGTTGTGCTTTTGCTGTCTTTTTCTAATAGCAATTAATGTCAAAATTTCTTCCTGGTTTAATGAAGCAAATTGGCTAGAAGCCGTTTTGTTAACTTTTAAAAGATATATAAAGTTTTAGTGGAAATTTTAGCAACCTGCTGGCTGTGCTGGGGGCCTTATGGTAATGCACCTAAATGTTCCCCAAACAGGTTTCGTACAAAACTTACTGTCCTTAAATGTCCTTGAGTTTGAAAACAAAATTTGTCCTGCTTTAGTTTTGTGGGTATTTTTCAACTTTTAACCATATTGTTGTGGTTCATGACTTAAGTAATATGTTTCGAATTCATTTAAACTGCAGTTAGAGTATTATTTAACAATTCAGTCCTTGAATTTCCTGAAATATGGCCCAGAAAATCCTTAAAACATTCTTGAATTTTACTCTTATTTACATGCATAAACTATGCCTATAATAAACAGCAGAAACTATGACATGTTCTGTAGTTACTTTAATTTGGTGCAAATTGTCTTAATGGTACTGTCGAGAGATTTGTATAGACCAGTTTTCGGCTTCATTTTGAATTTCAGATTGTTCTCATTCTAAAGTATGGCAACCAATGCAATTACCTCCTGTTCTGGCATCCAAGGATACAACATCTTGCAGTGATGATATTGTGATCACATATCATGAAGAACATGCAAATCTTGATTGCAAAATAAACAATAAATCAATGTGCATTTCAGAAAAGAGGGGGCATGATATACCAAGTATATCACCTCTTATGAAAAAGTATTTGAATAAAAAAGACTCCAAAGCTTGTGACACAAGGCTTTCCTTGACTAAAGTTAAGGTGAGAACATGACATTATAAAATGGTACATAACCGATTAAGGATGGAGAACATTAGAAATGTATAATGTGAGAAATAAAATGATCACAACATGAACATGTTTATTGAAGTGTAATTTTGCATATTTGTTTACCACACCTGTTGTGTGTGTGTGACATTGCTTGGTGTAATTGTTTATATAACTCACTTCAAAAAAAGAAACATCAGATGAGCTTCTAATCAAGTTAACTAGCTTCAAAAATAACTGTATATATCATTGCAGCACAAATAAACTTAGTCTAGTGCATTTTCAAACCAATATTAAATTACATTTTAATTTGTGTGGTATAACAATTCAAACCTATTTTTAGTGGTGCTCTTCATTCACAAATACAAGGAAGATCAGCAAAGAGAGAAAGAGGCTTAGTGACTGTGAGCAAAGCATGGTTGAAAGGCTAAAAGAAAAGGCATTAAGCTGCCTGTTTTGTTCAAATATTCGCGGGAAGTGGATAATACAAGAATCTTCGATGATTGATGGTAAGCTTTGAATTATTGCCATCATGACATATTGATAACTATAGTAATAGCTATCCCACTTGACCATGCAATGTTCATGACCAACAGCAATGCATATATTGTATCTAATTGTTTCCTGATTATGTGTCAACATATTTCTATTTCAAAATGTATACTTTAATTCAGGTTATTCTTTGGATGATCTTTGGACAAGACTTTTAGATGAATTGTGTAACAATTCATTTCAAACGTGCAGTATGACATTTCAGGTGAAACAATGATTGCTTGGAAATATTAATTACTCCAAGATGTGCCAGAAAACGGAACCATTAACATTTTTCTGTTTTATATTCGTATATTATCTACATACTCTGTAAAAAATACATTAGTTTCTTAATGGTTTCCAATGTTCCAAATACCTTGCATAACGTAACATAATGCTTACATGTTTCTATCTTTAGACTGATCCTGATCATATCTTAATCTACACAAATTTTCTTTTAAGCGCAATGGTAAGAAATTCAAGTGGACAGTATACTACTTGTAAGTAAAATAAAGCAAGTTTAAATCTAGGTCCGGTGAGGATTTCCTGCATGAGCCAACATTTCTTGTAAGTGGACTTTCCTTGTAAGGCTTTACACTAATTGCTGCAAAATTTACATGAGTTGCATAGTATATCCAACGATTTGTTGGTGCATGTGTATACTGTATGTGTCTTAGATATTTGATGTATATTAGTATAATATATGGTATAAAATAAAACAAAGTAATAGTACGCTTCCTGCACATTACACTCGTTTTCAAAGTTACCCGACTGGGCCGAAATAATTTTTAATAGTTGCAAATACCAGTTTTATATGCATGCATGCGAACAACAATAAATGGCAACAAGGAACTTAAACAAGTATATATTACCATAACTTTAGCGTGCATTGTGGCGTAATTTGCGTGCTAAAATAAACAAATCAGCCGGCTAAAATACATTTTATAAATCACTTTAAATGCCCACTTTTGAGTGATATTTTAAGTTTTTGCTCAAATATATGACCTGTAAAGTTATTATAATAGTAATAGAGTTGATGCTCTTGGGCATAAATATGTTTATGGCCCTCCTCAGAGCTCATTTTAACGGGCCAAAAACATATTTATACCCGCGAACGTCAACCCTATTGTTATATTAAATCGTACTTTTGCCATTCAAAACATTTTTTATACTGAAGCAAACAATGCGCATACATTGACGAAAAAATTTAAAACTTTGAACCGTTTGAGATTCGTGATCGTGTAACATAAAGCTGACATGTCAGTGTAGCTTTTTTTTGACTCAAACGGGTGTAAAATTTCAGTTCCATGGTGTAAAGATGATGAAGTACTGTAGAAGAGAGTATAAATGCTCCCAAAATATTGTTTCAGGTAACAACAATGTTTACTTCAATAAAGGAAATGGTTAGAAAAATGAGCTATGTTGTTCATTCCTACGGCAAAGTTTTATCCTGGAATGGCGAAGAAATTGAAATAGTTTGAGTTCTTGGGGTCTTAAATTGATATTCGTTTTGGGGTCCGTTGATATTGGTTATGTACTATTTTCTTGGTATCGTTGCCTGGTATCATTGGTTTTGGTAAGTGTTCACTAATCCCTTGTTTCTCTCCAAAACGGGATTTTTCGATAGCGAAAAAATCTCAGATTTTCTTTGAAACAAAATTTTGTTGCATCATAGTATAATTCCAGGCGTTATGACCGTTCTGTTGATTATATTAAATACACTTTATTTTTCTTCTGATTTCCTTGATTTTTGGAGAATATTCTCAATTTTTTTAAAGTTCTCATGGAAAAGTATCTCTCGAAGTTCGTTGACGCTGTCTGGCCAATATCGGTTTCATTTGACAAACGATAAAATTTTAACCACGGTAAGACTGAAGAACAGTGACATTTCTTTCTTAACGCTGGAACGAATCACTCTGACTTTGACGCTGTTTAAGAATAGCACCGTGAGTTCTTTCATCTTACAGATGCCAATGTGAATTTGTTCACTTTAACAAGCACTAGTGAAGTCTCACATTTCACAGTCTTAAACAGTATTTTCAATTCATTCACACTAACAAGTACCAAAGTGTCAATTCTTAAACTAACAAACACCTCGATGGACTAGTTGACAATGATGAACACAACTCTAACCGTTCTTCATCTTACAGGCGCCAATGTAAATTTTCTCTCCTTACTAAGGTCTAAGCACTACCAAAGTGTCTCTTTTTAGAGTGTTAAATACTATCTGCAATTCATTCACACTAACAAGTGCCGACGTGTCACGTTTTAAACTAACGAACATTTCGGTGAACTCGTTGACAATGAAGAACACAACTGTAACCTTCCTGGACATAAACATTTCGCTGAACTTGTTGACAATGATGAACATAAGCGTAATCGTCATGGACATAGCAAGCACCAACATAAAATCATTTTCACTTATAAACTCCAAGATAAATCTTCTCATTTTGAGAAACACGACCATAAATTCGTTCACGCGAAGAAACTCCCGAGTGAGGATCGAGAGAAGAAACTTAACTCGTCCTTGGCAACCTACAAAACTGTACACAAATAATCATTCGTCGACGCAAAATCTTCCTTCGCAACCATCAACAAACTATAATTCTACCACGAAAAAAAGTTTTGGGATCATAATTGCTGTTTAAAAACTTCAGATTTGTGCATATTTCGTAATGTTGTATTCTATATCAATGGAGTTTTCGCTTAAGTAAGAATCAATTAAGGAAGCTAGCTGTCCATCGTTATATTTTATAGTTTCTATACATTATATATCATTCATTATATATTACATGTATAAGATTGCAGCTTCACACTTTGTATATTTGAAGTGTGTAGATACCTTAAAAAATAATTTGTGGGAGGTTATAATTTAATCAGTTTCAAACTTTGCTGTGGACAGGAATTTTTCAATTGCTTGTTATGCATGTTGTTACGGTATCAAATTGCAATATCAGAATTCATACATAATTGCTTAAGTACAAAATATATTTTTCAAAAATAAATGCTAATTTTTGGACTGATTAATTGATGAATGCCTATATATAAATCAAGTTATCTTAAAGTTGTTAGTTACCATGTCAATGTATACGTTTAGGTTTTAAACCCTTGTTGATGCGGTGTATAGTATGTATATATATAAGTGTTCGCCATTATTAACAAAAGTAATTTACCAACAGTTCGATTACGAAAATCAAAATTTACGTGCATTGATATGTGAATAACTTTTGAACAAAAGAGTTTGGCAAGAAATTAATATTACATTTATTCTTAGATGAGTAAGTACTTTTAAATTACGCGATAAAAATTTTTGTTGCCAATGTCCTTTAAAGAGTGACCGTATGGGAGTGACTGGGGTTAAATTACGACCATACATGATACAACACTACAACTGCGTATAACACATGCACTTTTTCTTCTTTTAGCAGATATCCATATTTTGACTAAATTAAGAGTAAATGAATTACCCGTTTACTTTTGAACGGGAAAAACAGATGAGCTAGTATTTTTGGTTTTGTTATCAATGCGCTAGACAGCATGACGTGGAGGTGGCAGCCGGAGAGCAGGAGGGAAAAGAACTTTTGCCGCAAAATTTTGGGTTAATGAATCACCCTTTTTCACTTGTGAACGGAAAAAAACATGCTAGCTTGTCTATTATTTTTGTTTTTTGTTAAGTAATCAACATGACAGACAGCATAATACCGCCTAGCTGTTGAGTGTGTTAACATTTTATGCTACAGTACTACTACATCTCGTGATTATATAATTAAGCACATTTTGATTTGATTTACATGAATCTATGTCCTGAAATATTACACTCCAAAGCAGAAATAATTATTACACTCAAAAAGAACACAATGATAAGTTTAATTTCTACTGCTGGCCTGGCTGCCCTCAATATTTTCTTATGTATGAAGTATAAACATAGTTTTACTGCTATTCTTGCTGCTACCTGTGCTTATACACATTTTGCTGACAGAATTTGTCACCTCTGCATCCATGGTTTACATTACTATTTCCGGCGTATTGTTTTAGAACTCGACACTTAACTCTAAGCCAAATTCCTAATCCTGAAACATGACGCATATACAGAACGAGCAGTTTGATTGGTCGACGGTCGTTCTTATGTCGTGTTTATGTATTATTTGCTGTCATGGAAATATAACCAAAATTTGTCTGTGGCGAGTGCTGAATGCTGAAACGATAAAGTCATTAAAGTGTTCCTATTAGTTGAAACCGAGTAGTTGGTTATTGAATAACTTATAATTACAAAATACAAGAAGGTGTCACTGCAATGTCTGCTCAAAGATTTCCCTTTGTGTGTGTCCAAGCAATAATCGTGATCCATGTGTTGGGTTATTTCATTGCTAGCACCGACGGGAAGAAATGCGAAGTCCTTACGATTCCGATGTGTAAGAACCTTGGCTACAACACAACCTTGATGCCGAAGAAATTGAATGATACAACCCAAAAAGATGCGGCCTTGGCAATCGACAAGTATTCACCTTTCGTAAAGGCTAGTTGCTCTCCCATGCTTCAGTTGTTTCTGTGCTCGACGTATGCTCCTGCTTGTGTCAACGGTAAGGAACTACCGCCCTGACGATCTGTTTGTGAGAACGCAACGGCTGGCTGTCTCGTATTGATGAAGGACTTCGGAGTTGAATTGCCAGAGAAGATGGAATCATGTGACTTATGGCCAAGCAAATGTGATAATAAAACATGCCTGTCTGGAGTAGACACGCAACCAACTATCTCTCGAAGTTCGTTGACGCTGTCTGGCCAAGATCGGTCTCGTTTGACAGTAACAGATAAAATTTTAATGACGGTAAGACTGAGGAACAGTGACATTTCTTTCTTAACGCTGGAACGAATCACTGTGACTTTGATGCTGTTTAAGAATACCAGCGCGAGGTTTTTTTATCTTACAGACGCCAATGTGAATTTGTTCACTTTAACAAGCACTAGTGAAGTCTCACATTTCACAGTCTTAAACAGTATTTTCAATTCACTCACACTAACAAGTACCAAAGTGTCACGTTTTGAACTAACAAACATCTCGATGGACTCGCTGACACTGAAGAACACAACCGTAAGCTCTCTGGACATGATAAAGAACTCCCTGAATTCTTTGAGCCTGATGAACGCAACTGTGACCGTCCTGGACATAACAAACATTTCGCTCAACTCGTTTACAATGATGAACACAACCGTAAGCTTTCTTGATCTTACAGGTGCCAATGTGAATTTTCCCACTTTAGTAAGCACTAGCGAAGTGAAGAGTTATTTCAAAATATCAAATACTATCTTCAACTCATTCACACTAACAAGTACCAAAGTGTCACGTTTTGAACTAACAAACATCTCGATGGACTCGCTGACACTGAAGAACACAACCGTAAGCTCTCTGGACATGATAAAGAACTCCCTGAATTCTTTGAGCCTGATGAACGCAACTGTAACCGTCCTGGACATAACAAACATTTCGCTCAACTCGTTTACAATGATGAACACAACCGTAAGCTTTCTTGATCTTACAGGTGCCAATGTGAATTTTCCCACTTTAGTAAGCACTAGCGAAGTGAAGAGTTATTTCAAAATATCAAATACTATCTTCAACTCATTCACACTAACAAGTACCAAAGTGTCACGTTTTGAACTAACAAACAACTCGATGGACTCGCTGACACTGAAGAACACAACCGTAAGCTCTCTGGACATGACAAAGAACTCCTTGAACTCGTTGAGACTAATGAACACAACTGTAACCTTCCTGGACATAAAGAATACTTTGCTGGACTCGATTACACTGATGAACATAAGCGTAATCTTTATGGACATAACAAGCACTAATATAAAATCATTTACACTTATAAACTCCAAGATAAATCTTCTCATTTTGATAAACACGACCATAAATTCGTTCACGCGAAGAAACTCCCGAGTGAGGATCGAGAGAAGAAACTTAACTCGTCCTTGGCAACCTACAAAACTGTACACAAATAATCATTCGTCGACGCAAAATTCTCCTTCGCAACCATCAACAAACTATAATTCTACCACGAAAAAAAGTTTTGGGATCATAATTGCTGTTTCAAAACTTCAGATTTGTGCATATTTCGTAATGTTGTATTCTATCAATGGAATTTTCGCTGAAGTAAGAATCAGTTAAGGAAGCTAGCTGTCTATCGTTATTTTCTATATATCATACATCATATATTACATGTATGAGATTGCAGCTTTACACTTTGTATATTCGAAGTTTGCAGATACCTTTAGTAATAATTTTTGGGAGGTTATAATTCAATCAGTATGAAACTTTGCTGTATAAAGGAATTTTTGAATTGCTTGTAATGCATGTTGTCATGTAGTATCAGAATTCGTACATAATTGCTTAAGTACAAAACGTATTTTCAAAAAAATAAATGCTAATTTTTGCGCTGATCAATTGATGAACGCCTATATATAAATCAAGTTATCTTAAGACTTAAAGTTGTTGGTTACCATATCAGTGTATACTTTTAATATGAATATGGAATATAAACCTTGCCATATAATATGTCTTTACTGTTGTCATGTAATATCATTATTCTATCAGATAATTGCCAAAGTACGTCATCTTGACAAAGTTATTTTCAAATAATTGCATTAGTGAATCTTTTTGTTTGAGCTGAGGTGTTACTGATGAAAAATCAAATTTGCCCCAAATTTGCCGGGTGCAAATATGTTGCAAATATGAAATTTGCAAAGCTTTGCAACCAGTACAAAGGTGGCAATGGCCGAATTTGCCCGTTTTTGTGCAAATTCGACCATTGCCACCTTTGCACTGGTTGCAAAGCTTTGCAAATTTCATATTTGCAACATATTTGCACAAGGCAAATTTGATGCAAATTCGTTTTTTCGTCCTATGGTTCTGAAGTGCATGGTATTAAAAATCTGTGACCAAGTCTGCAAGACATCAAATGTCTTACTCCAGTTACATGTACATTGAAATTCTGTGATCTCACATGACAACACACACGGTCGTTCTTGGTTACCACAATAGAGGAGTCGTGTATGCGTATTGCGTGCATAAAACGTTTAGGTTTTAAACCCTTGTTGATGCGATCGATGTATAGGATAAGTGTTCGCCATTATTAACAAAAGTCATTTACCAACAGTTCGATTATGACCGGCAATTCATAAACTTAGTTAAAGAGTTACCGTATGAGAGTGACTTGTGAGTGGGGTTAAATTACGACCATACATGATACAACAGTACAACTGCGTATAGCACATGCACTTTTTCTTCTTTTAGTATATATCCATATTTCGACGCAATTAAGAGTAAATGAATTACCCGTTTACTTTTGAACGGGAAAAACAGGTGAGCTAGTATTTTTGGTGTGGTTAATCAATGCGCTAGTCAGCAAGACAGCATGACGTGGAAGTGGCAGCCGTAGAGCAAGAGAGAAAAGAACTTTTGCCGCAAAAGTTTGGGCTAATGAATCACCCTTTTTCACTTGTGAACGGAAAAAACATGCTAGCATGTCCATTATTTTTGTTTTTTGTTAAGTAATCAACATGACAGACAGCATAATACCGCCTAGCTGTTGAGTGTGTTAACATTTTATGCTACAGTACTACTAGTATATCTCGTGATTATATAATTAGGCACATTTTGATTTGATTTACATTAGTCTATGTCCTGAAATATTACACTCCAAAGGAGAAATAGTTATTACACTCAAAAAGAAGACAATAATAAGTTTAATTTCTTATGTATGAAATATAAACATAGTTTTACTGCTATTCTTGCTGCTACCTGTGCTTATACACATGTTGCTGACAGAATTTGTCACCTCTGCATCTATGGTTTACATTACTATTTCCGGCGTATTGTTTTAGAACTCGACACTTAACTCTAAGCCAAATTCCTAATCCTGAAACATGACGCATATACAGAACGAGCAGTTTGATTGGTCGACGGTCGTTCTTATGTCGTGTTTATGTATTATTTGCTGTCATGGAAATATAACCAAAATTTGTCTGTGGCGAGTGCTGAATGCTGAAACGATAAAGTCATTAAAGTGTTCCTATTAGTTGAAACCGAGTAGTTGGTTATTGAATAACTTATAATTACAAAATACAAGAAGGTGTCACTGCAATGTCTGCTCAAAGATTTCCCTTTGTGTGTGTCCAAGCAATAATCGTGATCCATGTGTTGGGTTGTTTCATTGCTAGCACCAACGGGAAGAAATGCGAAGTCCTTACGATCCCGATGTGTAAGAACCTTGGCTACAACACAACCTTGATGCCGAAGAAATTGAATGATACAACCCAAAACGATGCGGCCTTGGCAATCGACAAGTATTCACCTTTCGTAAAAGGTGGTTGCTCTCCCATGCTTCAGTTGTTTCTGTGCTCGACGTATGCTCCTGCTTGTGTCAACGGTAAGGAACTACCGCCCTGTCGATCTGTTTGTGAGAACGCAACGGCTGGCTGTCTTGTATTGATGAAGGACTTCGGAGTTGAATTGCCGGAGAAGATGGAATCATGTCACTTATGGCCAAGCAAAAGTGATAATAAAACATGCCTGTCTGGAGTAGACAGCCGACCAGCAGAGCCAGTTAGTGGAAGTTCGTTTACGCTTTCTGGTCAGCGGCAGACTTCTTTAGAACTAAAAGATAGCAGCTGGGAAATTTGCCACCGCTGTGCAAAAATATTGTTGGCGGCTGAACACAAAATGTAATTAGCATATTATTTGCGAAATACAGATTGGTTTCAGAGGTGCTCGGAATTTAGTTTCTTTGACGAGCCAGTTATAATTTTGTTCACAATTTTTCACTGATTTCAATAAAGGACTGATATAGCTGTCAGTTAATCATATTTTGAAGTGATGACATGGTCTGTTGAAGCAAATTTCCAAACTTTGACAAGTGAGTGGGTTGCCAAGAATTAAGCGCGATGTTGAATTTACGTTTGACTTAATACTGAAAAATTTAGCTTTTGCTCCAAAAAGATATTTGTTTCCTGTTACTTCCAATATGTTTATGTTTCTTTCGAAACCAATTTTTTTGTTTGATAAATTCCGCTCATGGCCAATAGTTTGTTGTGAAACTCGCTACCGGAAAAGTACTTTAAATTACGGTTGTTGTTGAAATGGTCGTGAAAGTGATAAAACATCCACAATCACGTGGGCCGTCAGTGCAATGATGTCTTTAATACTGTATAAATGTTTTCGTACAAATGGTAAAAATATTTTTCAATTGACTAATGCGTTTGGTCGATCGATTTCAGTGACATATTTGTATTGTTGTTCGAGTACGAGCGTTGACTAGTTTGAGTCGAATTTTAAAAAATCAGCCTTTTGCTCCAACATGATTTTAGCTGGAACTTGGCCTTCATGTTTATATCTACTTACCTGATTTGTTAGCGTGCTCTTAAAAATTACGCTAATAGGTTGTTTAGTCCACTGAAAATGCTTGTGATCCATGTTTGTTATATGATTTTTAAATATCACGCGTAAATCACGCAATTTCCACGCGTTCACGCAGGCTTATCTCGCGCATGCTCAGACAAATTTCCCAGCTGCTCTAAAAGATAAAATTTTAACCATGGCTACGCTAAAGAACAGTCGCGTTACTTGGTTAAGTCTAAAACGAATCACTGTGATTTTGATGCTGATCAAAAATACAAGAGTAACAAGTTTTGAACTAGCAAACAGCTCCCTGAACTCGTTGAAAATAATGAACACAAGCTTGACTGGTCTGGACATAACGCCAATGTAAAATCATTCACACTTACAAATTCCAGGATAACTTCTCTCGAAGTAAAAAACACGACCATGAATTCGTTCATGCGAACCAATTCCCAAGTGACACTGGTTAACACAAACGGAAACTCTCTGGACATAACAAACATCTCGCTGAACAGGTTGACACTGATGAACACAACCTTAACCAGTCTGGTGATAACAAACACCTCTCTGAACGCGTTCACACTGTTGAACACAACCATGACCAGTCTAGAAATAACAAGCTCCCATATAAAATCATTCACACTTATAAACTCCAAGATAAATCTTCTCATTTTGATAAACACGACCATAAATTCGTTCACGCGAAGAAACTCCCGAGTGAGGATCGAGAGAAGAAACTTAACTCGTCCTTGGCAACCTACAAAACCGTACAAAAGTAATCATTCGTCGACGGAAAATCTTCCTTCGCAACATCAACAAACTATAATTCTACCACGAAAAAAAGTTTTGGGATCATAATTGCTGTTTCAAAACTTCAGATTTGTGCATATTTCGTAATGTTGTATTCTATCAATGGAGTTTTCGCTTAAAGAATCAATTAAGGAAGCTAGCTGTCCATCGTTATATTTTATAGTTTCTATACATTATATATCATTCATTATATATTACATGTATAAGATTGCAGCTGCACACTTTGTATATTTGAAGTGTGTCCTTAAATTAAAAAATAATTTGTGGGAGGTTATAATTTAATCAGTATCAAACTTTGCTGTGGAAAGGAATTTTTGAATTGCTTGTTATGCATGTTGTTACGTAATATCAGAATTCATATACATAATTGCTTAAGTACAAAATATATTTTTAAAAAATAAATGCTAATTTTTGGACTGATCAATCGATGAACGCTTATATATAAATCAAGTTATCTTAAAGTTGAAAGTTACCATGTCAATGTATACGTTTAGGTTTTCAATCCTTGTTGATGCGATGTATAGGATAAGTGTTCGCCATTATTAACAAAAGTAATTTACCAACAGTTCGATTATGACCGGCAATTCATAAACTTAGTTAAAGAGTGACCGTATGGGGGGGGTGACTGAGGTTAAATTACGACCATACATGATACAACACTACACTTGCACTACAACACATGCACTTTTTCTTCTTTTAGCAGATATCCATATTTTGACTCAATTAAGAGTAAATGAATTACCCGTTTACTTTTGAACGGGAAAAACAGATGAGCTATTATTTTTGGTTGTGTTAATCAATGCGCTAGTCAGCAAGACAGCATGACGTGTTAAAGAGAGAAAAGAACTTTTGCCGCAAAATTTTGGGTTAATGAATCACCCTTCTTCACTTGTGAACGGGGAAAGCATGCTAGCATATGTCTATTATTTTTGGTGTTTGTTAAGTAATCAACATGACAGACAGCATAATGCCGCCTAGCTGTTGAGTGTGTTAACATTTTATGCTACAATACTACTATATATGTCTATTATTTTTGTTTTTTGTTAAGTAATCAACATGACAGACAGCATGCCGCCCATGCCTGGTTTAAAATCATTTAATTGTATATAAGTCAATTGCTAATCTATTACTCTTGCTAAAAATGATTGTCGTGATTCTCTGACTATTTTGGAGGGAGACTCCGTCTTTTCCACTTTATGCCCCCATAAAGTGGAAAAGACGGAGTCTAATAATAATCGGACGCAAGTTGTTAATAATCGAATTTTTCAACGTCTCAAAGAGAAAGGGGTGAAATGCTAATCTATTACTCTTGCTAAAAATGATTATCGTGATTTTCTGACTATTTTGGAGGGAGACTCCAAAATAGTCTAATAATAATGTTTTTAAACATGAGTTTTTGACTCCGACTCCGTACTCCGCAACCTGATTCTCAGGGTCTTCACCTCCGCTACCCGCGCTACGGTGAAGACCCTGACACAGGCTGGTCACGTGGCACCCAAATTTTGGGTGCTTGACATTCGTACTTAGCAGGGGTAAGTAAAAACGCGTTATCACAAATTATTCTCCCAACTAATTGTTGGCCCAACAATGTTGCATGATGTTGGCTTCGTTTGAACAGGCCTTTAGATTACAACAGTGTGATGCAAACACAAAAGAAAGCAAAGATATATAACGGTTTTAGAGTCAGATGACTTCCCGCTTCGTCGGTTGTTTGACAATAATTTGTAATAACGCGTTTTTACCTACCCCTGCTAAGTAGGAATGTCAAGCACCCAAAATTTGGGTGCCACGTGACCAGCCTGTGTCAGGGTCTTCGCCGTAGCGCGGGTAGCGGAGGTGAAGACCCTGAGAATCAGGTTACGTACTCCGACTCCGCACTCCGACTCCGCACTCCGTCTTTTCCACCATACCACACTTAACTCTAAGCCAAATTCCTAATCCTGAAACATGACGCATACGCGGAACGAGCAGTTTGATTGGTCGACGGTCGTTCTTATGTCGTGTCTGTGTATTATTTACTGTCATGGAAATATAACCAAAATTTGTCTGGCGAGTGCTGAATGCTGAAACGATAAAGTGTTCCTATTAGTTGAAAGCGAGTAGTTGGTTATTGAATAACTTATAATTACAAGTACAAGAAGGTGTCACTGCAATGTCTGCTCAAAGATTTCCCTTTGTGTGTGTCCAAGCAATAGTCTTGATCCATTTGTTGGGTTATTTTATTGCTAGCACCAACGGCAAGAAATGCGAAGTCCTCACGATCCCGATGTGTAAGAACCTTGGCTACAACACAACCTTAATGCCGAGCAAATTGAATGATACAACCCAAAAAGATGCAGCCTTGGCAATCGACAAGTATTTTCCTTTCGTAAAGGCTGGTTGCTCTCCCATGCTTCAGTTGTTTCTGTGCTCGATGTATGCTCCTGCTTGTGTCAACGGTAAGGAACTACCGCCCTGTCGATCTGTTTGTGAGAACGCAACGGCTGGCTGTGTCGTATTGATGAAGGACTTCGGAGTTGAATTGCCAGAGAAGATGGAATCATGTGACTTATGGCCAGGCAAAAGTGATCAGAAAACATGTCTGTCTGGAGTAGACACGCAACCAACTATCTCTCGAAGTTCGTTGTCGCTGTCTGGCCAAGATCGGTCTGATTTGACAGTGACAGATAAAATTTTAACCACGGTAAGACTGAAGAACAGTGACATTTCTTTCTTAACGCTGGAACGAATCACTGTGACTTTGATGCTATTTAAGAATAGCACCGTGAGATTTTTTGATCTTACAGACGCCAATGTGAATTTGCTCACTTTAACAAGCACTAGTAAAGTCTCACATTTCACAATCGTAAACAGTCTCTTCAATTCATTCACACTGACAAGTACCAAAGTGTCACATTTTGAACTAACAAACACCTCGATGGACTCGCTGACACTGAAGAACACAACCGTAAGCTCTCTGGACATGATAAAGAACTCCCTGAATTCTTTGAGCCTGATGAACACAACTGTAACCTTCCTAGACATGACAAGCATTTCGCTGAACTCGTTAACAATGATGAACACAACCGTAACCTTTCTTGATCTTACAGGTGCCAATGTGAATTTGCCCACTTTAGTGAGCACTAGCGAAGTGACTTATTTCACAATATTAAATACTATCTCCAATTCACTCACACTAACAAGTACCAAAGTGTCAAGTTTTAAACTAACAAACATCTCGATGGACTCGCTTACACTGAAGAACGCAACATTAAGCTCTCTGGACATGATAAAGAACTCCCTGAATTCTTTGAGCTTGATGAACACAACTGTAACCTTCGTGGACATAACAAACATTTCGCTCAACTCGTTGACAATGATGAACACAACCGTAACCTTTCTTGATCTTACAGGTGCCAATGTGAATTTGCCGACTTCAGTAAGCACTAGCGAAGTTTCCCATTTCAGAGTATTAAATACTATCTTCAATTCACTCACACTAACAAGTACCAAAGTGTCAAGTTTTAAACTAACAAACATCTCGATGGACTCGCTTACACTGAAGAACACAACATTAAGCTCTCTGGACATGATAAAGAACTCCCTGAATTCTTTGAGCCTGATGAACACAACTGTAACCTTCGTGGACATAACAAACGTTTCGCTCAACTCGTTGACAATGATGAACACAAGCGTAATCTTTATGGACATAACAAGCACCAATATAAAATCATTTACACTAATAAACTCCAAGATAAATCTTCTCATTTTGATAAACACGACCATAAATTCGTTCACGCGAAGAAACTCCCGAGTGAGGATCGAGAGAAGAAACTTAACTCGTCCTTGGCAACCTACAAAACCGTACACAAATAATCATTCGTCGACGCAAAATCTTCCTTCGCAACCATCAACAAACTATAATTCTACCACGAAAAAAAGTTTTGGGATCATAATTGCAGTTTCAAAACTTCAGATTTGTGCATATTTCGTAATGTTGTATTCTATCAATGGAATTTTCGCTTAAGTAAGAATCAGTTAAGGAAGCTAGCTGTCCATCGTTATTTTCTATATTTCTATATATCATACATCATATATTACATGTATGAGATTGCAGCTTTACACTTTGTATATTCGAAGTTTGCAGATACCTTTAGTAATAATTTTTGGGAGGTTATAATTCAATCAGTATGAAACTTTGCTGTAGAAAGGAATTTTTGAATTGCTTGTAATGCATGTTGTCATGTAGTATCAGAATTCATACATAATTGCTTAAGTACAAAACGTATTTTCAAAAAACTAAATGCTAATTTTTGCGCTGATCAATTGATGAACGCCTATATATAAATCAAGTTATCTTAAAGTTGTTGGTTACCATATCATTGTATACTTTTAATATGAATATGGAATATAAACCTTGCCATATAATATCTCTTTACTGTTGTCATGTAATATCATTATTCTATCAGATAATTGCTAAAGTACGTCATCTTGACAAAGTTATTTTCAAATAATTGCATTAGTGAATCTTTTTGTTTGAGCTGAGGTGTTCTGAAGTGCATGGTATTAAAAATCTGTGACCAAGTCTGCAAGACATCAAATGTCTTACTCCAGTTACATATACATTGAAATTCTGTGATCCCACATGACAACACACACGGTCGTTCTTGGTTACCACAATAGAGGAGTCGTGTATGCGTATTGCGTGTATAAAACGTTTAGGTTTTAAACCCTTGTTGATGCGATCGATGTATAGGATAAGTGTTCGCCATTATTAACAAAAGTCATTTACCAACA
This sequence comes from Muricea muricata, assembly GCA_963855995.1. Classification (NCBI taxonomy): domain Eukaryota; kingdom Metazoa; phylum Cnidaria; class Anthozoa; order Malacalcyonacea; family Plexauridae; genus Muricea; species Muricea muricata. Next base: position 16,486,199 of record OY979720.1, read on the forward strand.
GTTCGATTATGACCGGCAATTCATAAAATTAGTTAAAGAGTGACCGTATGAGAGTGACTCGTGACTGGGGTTAAATTACGACCATACATGATACAACAGTACAACTGCGTATAGCACATGCACTTTTTCTTCTTTTAGTATATATCCATATTTCGACGCAATTAAGAGTAAATGAATTACCTGTTTACTTTAGTTTTGAGCGGGAAAAACAGATGAGCTAGTATTTTTGGTTTCGTTAATGAATGCGCTAGTCAACAAGACAGCATGACGTGGACGTGGCAGCCGGAGAGCAAGAGAGGAAAGAACTTTTGCCGCAAAAGTTTGGGCTAATGAATCACCCTTTTTCACTCACCCTTTTTCACTTGTGAACGGAAAAAACATTAATTAGTCCACATGACAGACAGCACAATGCCGCCTAGCTGTTGAGTGTGTTAACATTTTATGCTACAGTACTACTATATCTCGTGATTATATAATTAAGCACATTTTGATTTGATTTACATCAGTCTATGCCATGAAATATTACACTCCAAAGGAGAAATAGTTATTACACTCAAAAAGAAGACAATAATAAGTTTAATTTCTGCTGCTGGCCCGGCTACTTTCAATATTTTCGTATGTATGAAGTATAAACATAGTTTTACTGCTATTCTTGCTGCTACCTGTGCTTATACACATCTTGCTGACAGAATTTGTCACCTGTGCATCTATGGTTTACATTACTATTTCCGGCGTATTGTTTTAGAACTCGACACTTAACTCTAAGCCAAATTCCTAATCCTGAAACATGACGCATATACAGAACGAGCAGTTTGATTGGTCGACGTTCTTATGTCGTGTCTGTATATTATTTGCTGTCATGGAAATATAACCAAAATTTGTCTGTGGCGAGTGCTGAATGCTGAAACGATAAAGTCATTAAAGTGTTCCTATTAGTTGAAACCGAGTAGTTGGTTATTGAATAACTTATAATTACAAAATACAAGAAGGTGTCACTGCAATGTCTGCTCAAAGATTTCCCTTTGTGTGTGTCCAAGCAATAATCGTGATCCATGTGTTGGGTTGTTTCATTGCTAGCACCGACGGGAAGAAATGCGAAGTCCTTACGATCCCGATGTGTAAGAACCTTGGCTACAACACAACCTTAATGCCGAGCAAATTGAATGATACAACCCAAAAAGATGCAGCCTTGGCAATCGACAAGTATTTTCCTTTCGTAAAGGCTGGTTGCTCTCCCATGCTTCAGTTGTTTCTGTGCTCGATGTATGCTCCTGCTTGTGTCAACGGTAAGGAACTACCGCCCTGTCGATCTGTTTGTGAGAACGCAACGGCTGGCTGTGTCGTATTGATGAAGGACTTCGGAGTTGAATTGCCAGAGAAGATGGAATCATGTGACTTATGGCCAGGCAAAAGTGATCAGAAAACATGTCTGTCTGGAGTAGACACGCAACCAACTATCTCTCGAAGTTCGTTGTCGCTGTCTGGCCAAGATCGGTCTGATTTGACAGTGACAGATAAAATTTTAACCACGGTAAGACTGAAGAACAGTGACATTTCTTTCTTAACGCTGGAACGAATCACTGTGACTTTGATGCTATTTAAGAATAGCACCGTGAGATTTTTTGATCTTACAGACGCCAATGTGAATTTGCTCACTTTAACAAGCACTAGTAAAGTCTCACATTTCACAATCGTAAACAGTCTCTTCAATTCATTCACACTGACAAGTACCAAAGTGTCACATTTTGAACTAACAAACACCTCGATGGACTCGCTGACACTGAAGAACACAACCGTAAGCTCTCTGGACATGATAAAGAACTCCCTGAATTCTTTGAGCCTGATGAACACAACTGTAACCTTCCTAGACATGACAAGCATTTCGCTGAACTCGTTAACAATGATGAACACAACCGTAACCTTTCTTGATCTTACAGGTGCCAATGTGAATTTTCCCACTTTAGTGAGCACTAGCGAAGTGACTTATTTCACAATATTAAATACTATCTCCAATTCACTCACACTAACAAGTACCAAAGTGTCAAGTTTTAAACTAACAAACATCTCGATGGACTCGCTTACACTGAAGAACGCAACATTAAGCTCTCTGGACATGATAAAGAACTCCCTGAATTCTTTGAGCTTGATGAACACAACTGTAACCTTCGTGGACATAACAAACATTTCGCTCAACTCGTTGACAATGATGAACACAACCGTAACCTTTCTTGATCTTACAGGTGCCAATGTGAATTTGCCGACTTCAGTAAGCACTAGCGAAGTTTCCCATTTCAGAGTATTAAATACTATCTTCAATTCACTCACACTAACAAGTACCAAAGTGTCAAGTTTTAAACTAACAAACATCTCGATGGACTCGCTTACACTGAAGAACACAACATTAAGCTCTCTGGACATGATAAAGAACTCCCTGAATTCTTTGAGCCTGATGAACACAACTGTAACCTTCGTGGACATAACAAACGTTTCGCTCAACTCGTTGACAATGATGAACACAAGCGTAATCTTTATGGACATAACAAGCACCAATATAAAATCATTTACACTAATAAACTCCAAGATAAATCTTCTCATTTTGATAAACACGACCATAAATTCGTTCACGCGAAGAAACTCCCGAGTGAGGATCGAGAGAAGAAACTTAACTCGTCCTTGGCAACCTACAAAACCGTACACAAATAATCATTCGTCGACGCAAAATCTTCCTTCGCAACCATCAACAAACTATAATTCTACCACGAAAAAAAGTTTTGGGATCATAATTGCAGTTTCAAAACTTCAGATTTGTGCATATTTCGTAATGTTGTATTCTATCAATGGAATTTTCGCTTAAGTAAGAATCAGTTAAGGAAGCTAGCTGTCCATCGTTATTTTCTATATTTCTATATATCATACATCATATATTACATGTATGAGATTGCAGCTTTACACTTTGTATATTCGAAGTTTGCAGATACCTTTAGTAATAATTTTTGGGAGGTTATAATTCAATCAGTATGAAACTTTGCTGTAGAAAGGAATTTTTGAATTGCTTGTAATGCATGTTGTCATGTAGTATCAGAATTCATACATAATTGCTTAAGTACAAAACGTATTTTCAAAAAACTAAATGCTAATTTTTGCGCTGATCAATTGATGAACGCCTATATATAAATCAAGTTATCTTAAAGTTGTTGGTTACCATATCATTGTATACTTTTAATATGAATATGGAATATAAACCTTGCCATATAATATCTCTTTACTGTTGTCATGTAATATCATTATTCTATCAGATAATTGCTAAAGTACGTCATCTTGACAAAGTTATTTTCAAATAATTGCATTAGTGAATCTTTTTGTTTGAGCTGAGGTGTTCTGAAGTGCATGGTATTAAAAATCTGTGACCAAGTCTGCAAGACATCAAATGTCTTACTCCAGTTACATATACATTGAAATTCTGTGATCCCACATGACAACACACACGGTCGTTCTTGGTTACCACAATAGAGGAGTCGTGTATGCGTATTGCGTGTATAAAACGTTTAGGTTTTAAACCCTTGTTGATGCGATCGATGTATAGGATAAGTGTTCGCCATTATTAACAAAAGTCATTTACCAACAGTTCGATTATGACCGGCAATTCATAAAATTAGTTAAAGAGTGACCGTATGAGAGTGACTCGTGACTGGGGTTAAATTACGACCATACATGATACAACAGTACAACTGCGTATAGCACATGCACTTTTTCTTCTTTTAGTATATATCCATATTTCGACGCAATTAAGAGTAAATGAATTACCTGTTTACTTTAGTTTTGAGCGGGAAAAACAGATGAGCTAGTATTTTTGGTTTCGTTAATGAATGCGCTAGTCAACAAGACAGCATGACGTGGACGTGGCAGCCGGAGAGCAAGAGAGGAAAGAACTTTTGCCGCAAAAGTTTGGGCTAATGAATCACCCTTTTTCACTCACCCTTTTTCACTTGTGAACGGAAAAAACATTAATTAGTCCACATGACAGACAGCACAATGCCGCCTAGCTGTTGAGTGTGTTAACATTTTATGCTACAGTACTACTATATCTCGTGATTATATAATTAAGCACATTTTGATTTGATTTACATCAGTCTATGCCATGAAATATTACACTCCAAAGGAGAAATAGTTATTACACTCAAAAAGAAGACAATAATAAGTTTAATTTCTGCTGCTGGCCCGGCTACTTTCAATATTTTCGTATGTATGAAGTATAAACATAGTTTTACTGCTATTCTTGCTGCTACCTGTGCTTATACACATCTTGCTGACAGAATTTGTCACCTGTGCATCTATGGTTTACATTACTATTTCCGGCGTATTGTTTTAGAACTCGACACTTAACTCTAAGCCAAATTCCTAATCCTGAAACATGACGCATATACAGAACGAGCAGTTTGATTGGTCGACGTTCTTATGTCGTGTCTGTATATTATTTGCTGTCATGGAAATATAACCAAAATTTGTCTGTGGCGAGTGCTGAATGCTGAAACGATAAAGTCATTAAAGTGTTCCTATTAGTTGAAACCGAGTAGTTGGTTATTGAATAACTTATAATTACAAAATACAAGAAGGTGTCACTGCAATGTCTGCTCAAAGATTTCCCTTTGTGTGTGTCCAAGCAATAATCGTGATCCATGTGTTGGGTTGTTTCATTGCTAGCACCGACGGGAAGAAATGCGAAGTCCTTACGATCCCGATGTGTAAGAACCTTGGCTACAACACAACCTTGATGCCGAAGAAATTGAATGATACAACCCAAAAAGATGCGGCCTTGGCAATCGACAAGTATTCACCTTTCGTAAAGGCTGGTTGCTCTCCCATGCTTCAGTTGTTTCTGTGCTCGACGTATGCTCCTGCTTGTGTCAACGGTAAGGAACTACCGCCCTGTCGATCTGTTTGTGAGAACGCAACGGCTGGCTGTCTTGTATTGATGAAGGACTTCGGAGTTAAATTGCCGGACAAGATGGAGTCATGTGACTTATGGCCAACCAAAAATGATAATAAAACATGCCTGTCTGGAGTAAACAGCCGACCAGCAGAGCCAGTTAGTGGAAGTTCGTTTACGCTTTCTGGTCAGCGGCAGACTTCTTTAGAACTAAAAGATAAAATTTTAACCACGGCTACGCTAAAGAACAGTCGCGTTACTTTGTTAAGATTAGAACGAATCACTGTGATTTTGATGCTGATCAAAAATACAAGCTTAACAAGTTTTGAACTAGCAAACTGCTCCCTGAACTCGTTGAAAATAATGAACACAAGCCTGACTGGTCTGGACATAACAAATGCCAATGTAAAATCATTCACACTTACAAACTCTACGATAACTTCTCTCGAACTAAAAAACACGACCATGAATTCGTTCATGCGAACCAATTCCCAAGTGACACTGATTAACACAAACGGAAACTCTCTGGACATAACGAACATCTCGCTGAACAGGTTGACTCTGATGAACACAACCTTAACCAGTCTGGTGATAACAAACACCTCTCTGAACTCGTTCACACTGTTGGACACAACCATGACCAGTCTGGAAATAACAAGCTCCCATATAAAATCATTCACACTTATAAACTCCAGGATAAATTCTCTCGAACTAAGAAATACGACCATGAATTCGTTCACGCGAAGAAACTCCCGAGTGAGGATCCGCATCGTCCGAATCAAACCAAAACCCCCAAATGTTTCTTCGACAACGAAAAAAAGTTTTGGTGTCATAATTGCGGTTGCAAAGCTTCAGATTTGTGCATATTTCGTATTGTTGTATTTTATCAATGGATATTTTGCTTAATTAAAAATCAAGGAAGGTAGTTGACCACAATGATTTTCTATAGTTTCTATATATTATATTTGATACATCATGTATTACATGCATGAGATTGCAGCTTCACACCTTGTATATTTGATGTATGTAGATACCTTTAATACTAATTTGTGGGAAGTTATAATTTTATGTGTGTATGAAACTTTGCTGTGGAAAGGAATTTTTGAGCTGCTTCAGCTCTTGTCGTATAACTTTAGTATTTATATTATATAGTTGCTTAAGTACAAAATTTTGACAATGTCTTTTTTTAATAAAGTTCCCGAACAATTTCATGCTGTTCCATTATTAGCAGCTTGTGTCTTCTTACTTACAAAGCAAGCGTTTAAACCGAGTTTAAAATATTTTCAAAAAAAAAAATAAAACAATTATTGAATTCGGTTATGAGGAATTATTAAGGCCTCGGTTTGTGTTATCTTCCTCAGCCTTCGACTTCGGCTTGCCATGCGTGCCCTTTGTGACAAATCAGACATTAGCTTCTGGTATTCCATGCATGCCCTCTGTGACAAATCAGACGTTGGCTTCTGGTACTCAAAACAACGGTAACTCCGAAAATAAACATTTTGAATTTATTCTAGCTTGCGACTACAATTAGTCATCATCAGGAATAACGCTAGTTACATAACAGTAATATGATATGTAATTGCTCGCTGCATTTTACTACGATTAATTGCCCCTAGCCGAGCTGAAATTTCAGCTTAGCAAGCCAGACTGAAACTCAGCCCAGGCTGAAATTCTCCATGTAATTGGCCCCTAAGTTTTTGTAACTTTAAATTATTATGGATGCAATTACGTTATAATATACGTATCACTGTTATTTAACTGGCGTCATTCCTGCTGATGGCTAAAATATAGTCAAAATCTTGAATAAATTCAAAATGTTTATTTTAGGAGTTATCGTTGTTTTGGATTTTGTAAAAGTACTCAGTGATTCCCGCAACTTTTGAATCTAGTATTCCATCATTCCATGCATGCATGTATTCTATGACAATTAGACATTAGCTTCTGATGCCCCATGCATCCCTGATCGGAGTCTCAGACCAACCGCATTTATTTAGTAGCACCTAGGGAGTCCAATTATGCTAATATTTTTTCTCACGTGCAAAAATTGCTTCCATATGCGCTCATCACGAGTGTCTACAACTGTGGTTGATTAGATTTTGATTGCGTTTATCATTGATTGCTTGTGAGGGATGCTATCAAATTGACATTTTGTACGTTTTTGCTGCCACTGGTAGTTGAGCAGAGAGGTGTTAACAAAATTACGATTTTGTTGTCCTTTCCAAAGCCAAAAGATCAAAGATGGGGTTCATTCGCCAATCGCGGCTATACAAAAATTAAGTATACTCGATAAATGTTTTTCATTTTTCAAACGATTCAATTTCATCGTTCAAACGGACGTGATAACCTGTCAAACGATCTGATCGAAACGAACACAGACGTGATATTTTTTACACGACTTTAGTTTGAGGTCACAGCATTGTGTCACCTCCCTCAGCCGCATGCTGGCAACTATAATAAATTACCCAATTGTTTGGTTAAGGGATGGCCAACTTTTCTGAAACATTGTTATCTCTTACTTATATATGAAAGGATGCAAACTACAGTTTACGAATAATGCTGGACAACATCATAGATAAGGCGTTATGATGTAATGTAATTCTATTATTGAGTTTCCAAGGCATTTGTCCCACTAACGATGGTCTTAGCAACATCACAAGATTGCATTAGCATCTCGCTATTTATCTACATCTTGCAAACATTGATTAAACTCAAAGAAGTTATCATTCAACATTTAAGTATGTGTCGCTAAACCAGAACCCCAAAATAGGTATTGACGACACGTCATAGATAGACAATTCCAGCACAATTCGAGATGCAGTAAGTGCATGTCAGGGACTGTGGGGTGAAGTTTAAAGTGGGAGAGAACACCAAAGGCGACACGCATCCTAGGGTTCCTAATAATCCACTAATCTCTTCTGGTAGAATAACACTACGACACTATTGGAAATGCTGTAATTTAAAGGCCTGTTAAAACGAAGCCAACATCATGCAACATTGTTGGCCCAACAATGTTGCATGATGTTGGACGAAATTTTAAGCAAGTTTAAGATCAAACCAACATCTTCCAACATGGTGTTCAAACGAGGCCAACATGTTGCATCCAACAATTTTGGGTGATGTTGGACCAACATGTTGGCTTCGTTTGAGCAGGTCTAATGTTCTCTATTGCTTGGTAGACATAGGAGCAGCAAAAGGATCATTTTGCTGGCGCAGTTTTTCCAAACAAAATGGCTAAAGAATCATTTCTTCTGCAGAATATTTTGTGCATCTTCTATCTCTGATTCTGTTAAGACAATTAGATTACTTGCTTACGACTCCTATGAGATGACAGATCACCCTCGTCAACAAAACCTCGTAGAAAATGTTAAATATCGCGTGCGCAAAATCATTATGAACATGCGAAAAGCGCGAGTTGCACGAGAACAGGTCGCATCATCGTGCACAGGAAAGACTTTAACAGCAAGCTATCATATAACATAAAGTGTCGATTCAAAAAGAATCTTGAAAAACGACCATTAGCCTTTAATTAAGGCTTTTATCAATTATCACGTTTTTATGTAGTACACGCTACGGACGCTATATAATGTATTTGCATGCACTGCTCCATGCAGACAGTCCACGTTACAGAAAATGATAGATCTTTATAAGTTCTAGAAAAATCACTGTCTATCTCACTAAAATTATAACTGAATTATTGAAAAGTTGCCCGGTTTTTCAAAGCAGGGTTAGCGTTTTACCAGACTGCAGAGTATGTCAACAGTGCCCTCAAGATTTTTTAAAGAAAGAAAATTAGCGCACCTTGGACCTTCCTCTTTCCAGATTTTACACTTCAACCTGTCCCCAAAACTCTAATTTTCATTGTTTTAACATGTATTTTGTTACTTTTGCCCCTCAACTCAATCATGATCCGCACTTGGGAACTGTTTTGCGTACCCGCACCTAAGGTTTGCGGCCTCTCCGCACCCGAGATCTCGCCGAAAACTGCCATACTCTGCCGTCTGTGCGTTTTAAAGTATAAACCACTGTTTCAGTTTCTGTATTTCTACGCTTCCGCTTATTTAAAAACCCAAACTACGATTGCTCCAGGCAAGATTTGTGAAGATACATTTTCAAGCTTATCAACAAACTACTGGGAAATTTGTTTTAAACTTTGCGTTGCACTACAAACCTGATGAGCTATTATTACCTGTTCTTACCATTTTGAGCAGTATCTCTTTCTCGTGTTTGACGAAGTCAAATTGGAGGAAGATAGTCCAGTTCATACATGTTGAGGGTGGGGAATTTCTGAAAAAGTTATCACTTATCAGTGCGACATTTTTCATACAAAAACCCCGAACTTGAACTTTACCAGATTTCCAGTCCTTGCATTTTTCTGCTCGAACTCATATTCACAGCAGCTTCTTTTACCCAAATGTCTACATAAATGTACTACCCACTGCTTCTCATATTTGTTTAGCAAAATATATGAAAGAATATCTCCAGGTAATCTTATATTCTTGCCGAAACCCGGTTAAGACAAACAACATTGTCTTGCTTGTCTCGCGCTAGGAAGTGGCTGTCACAGTGAGGATGATAAATATACCTAGGTCTCGTCTCTCTGATTAGATTTTGATGATCGCTTGTCATCATTTGTTGGAGTTAATGAGCTGGGATCAAGTTTTGCCGGGGGGGTATCCATCATACTAAAGGTGCATAAAAAAATTACCAGACTTACATGGCTAATCGGTTACGGAAATATTTTTTGTAGAATCTGTGATAAAAAGACGTAAAAATAAAAGACTAAACAGGTTACAAAAAGCCCCAGACTTGTTGAAAGTTGTTACAGATGTGTCAAGAAGTTTCAACAGACTTGTTGACTTCATCAGCAGCAGTTGACTCGGCGTTAAAATCAGGCTTTGTTGTTGTAACCCTGTCATTTGCGAACTTGTTGCGATTTGTTTGAAGCAACTTGTAGCCAGTGATGACAAATTTTGGCAATCAACTTGCAACAGTGAAAATAATTACTAAAATATTTAACTGAAATCGATTCATGATGACTATTTTAAGTGATCGATGTACAAATTGTTCCCCATATATTTCCTTCTAATGATATCAGATTTAGATCTGAGATAATTATAATTTCACATCGACCGACCATAGCCTGGCACAATATTGACGTGATGACGTACTTGTCCTTGAACTTAGGTTACGAATCATGCGAACCACGTAAACGTATGTTCCGGCGCGCAGGAAATTGTAAATCGAATTCCAACAGTATTGACAAAACGGAAAGATTATTATCAAACTCAATTCCTTGTAGATGTTGCAACGGGTGGTAATTGATACATGTCTCGGTACATCTCATTGTCAGTCGGCCCTTCTAGAAGAAATGTAAGGATAATTTCTTGCCATAATTTGCCTTAACTTCATGAAAAAATTTAGAAATATCAACTACTCGCATTGTATAAAAGTATCAAAAGTATATCTATTATTTAGAATTCTATAATTCTACATGTACATCAATTGCATTGGGAGGTAGCCGTGAATTGGTTATACGAACCGCTAATTTCCCGTTTCGGAACTTGTTCTTATAATTGTGAAAATGTTGTTAATTAGGTAATCAGTTTCTAATAAAGCTGTTGATAAAACCAATGTGTTACCTCCGCTGACCTAACGGTGTGGTACCTGCCCGTGACTCCGCGCACGGGAATTCACAGGTTGGCATATCTTGCCATTCATTGCAGGCTGTGAACTGCATATGAACTAGTGGCTTGGCCCCAATCTTTCTAGCTAGGAGGATGGAACAGTTGCACTGGACAGTGGTGCCATCCCCTTGTTTTCAATTTCCTTCTGATTGGTTTCATGAACTGATAATCTTCTAGCAGATAAGAATTGGCCAGGGGCCGGTTGTATCAAAGGCGTTTGGCTTAAACAGGGGATAAGTTGAAAATATAAAACAAGTTTTTACATAGCATGAGTGGACCAGCTAAATATTAAAAGAACGATTATTTGTAAAGGTAAACATTTATTCCATAAAATTTATAAATTCGGTTACGTACAAGATGTCAAAGTGCTTTTTAAATTTGAATTATTCCGTCTTTGATACAACCAGACCCATGCAGGCGTCTAAGAGAAGATGGTGTTAAAACTGTCCACGACCTCCATATATAGTCATTCTGCCATCTTGGCGTCAACAAAGATATGATTCCAGTAACTGTGTAGTGTTCACTGGCATATTCATGTGGCTAATGTGATACACCTGCTTCTAACGATGTTGATTGTTTATTATCTTTTCATGTCTGTCATCAGTCATCTCATTTTCTTCACGTCAATCGTGATCGCACTTGAACTAAACATACCACGGCTTTGTGGGCTTTCATAATTCATATCTTACAGATCTTTAAATTCAAGGGAGACCTTGCAAGATCAATTCCCGATTCATTAAACATCAAGTTAATAGCGACGATGTTGCAGTTTTTCCGAAGCCATTTTATCCCCTCCATCTTGTATTGTTTCATTGATTATTCTGCGCGTTGAATTGAATTGAATTTGTTAATTGACATTCGCTGAAAAGGGCTTTTCAATAACAATTTACATAAGAAAATAATATGATACGATAATTATATCGACTATATTTACAAAATATTGTCATTAATAGTAATGTGTTAATAATATATATAAACTAAAATTATACTTTACATATGGTTTAAGTTTAAAACAGTGGTCAGTTTATGTATATATAATTTAAAACGTCATCGCTTTTCCGTAAGAATTTACCTGAGTTTCATTCTAATTTTTTTCAAATTACTCCTTGATTTCAGCTCTGTATCTAGCTATAGCTCATTCCATATCTTAGTCCCTCTGTATTTGAGAGATGTTTGACCGATCGATGTCCTAAATTTTGGAATATCCAGGTCCCCATTAGTGCAAACGTTGTAAATTTTGAGCATATGACACTACTATGTGAAAGGAAATTTCCTGGTTAATATTGGCTTGTTTAATGTATTGTCTACAGCACTTTATTATCACTACTATGGCGGTTGTAGCTTCAAACAAGCGAGATGGCCTAAATGATTTCACCGCCTCGAATTTAAGACCTCTCCCCCCAACCCTTTCATGTCCATCCGTCACTGGGCCTGAGCCTGAGCCGATCACGCAGACTTTACTAATACTCACGCTATCGTCTCTTTGAAGACCATGTCCTTTGTTCTTGAGTTAACAAGGACTGATCGCGAATTTTTAATGAGTTTTGTTTATCGTGAAAGTTTCCCCTAAAAATTACTGCTATATATACTTCGAAATCTGCAAAATTTTTATCGGTTTCCTTTTATGGGTTTACTAGAACAATTGAAATATTTTAAAATTTAGGTGTAAGCATTATATTCTGCGATAATTCTTGCTAATACCATACGCATGAAAACCCGTACTTAAATGGATGTAAAAATTCATCCGATTTGACATTTGTCATTTTCTCAGCAGATTATCCATTCTTAAAACAAACCTATTACAAGAAAGTAGTTGATCTTTGGCTTCCGCCGCCAATAATCAACCATTAACCAATCATACGAGTTTGATGCATGCGATTAACCAATCAGGTTTATGCTAATGAGCTTGTGGAGAGGTAACGGTATAGTGGAACCGGTGAAACTCTCATAGACCTTGATTTTTAAAGTCCACATGCATGGGTACAAACTGAATAAATACAAACGTATTCATCATGTATTATCCTGGCCGCGCTTCTTCAATTTTTTCCTATGGTACAAACTGTAAGCGTTTCTTTACATCTGAAATTAGATTTTAACTTATTTAATAAAAACTTTGTATATATTTGTATTACGTCCAGAAATTGTTACCTTTTTCGATTCAAAAATGGCTACATTTTCCGCGCGTAATACAATTATATACAAAATCTCCAAAGTTTGCAAGGCTTTTCTTTTCAACTTTTCGCCGCCAAATCTTGCAATCTTTCTGGGGATTTTCTTTTTGTTGCCTATAAATAAAAACTATAAATATTGCCTATTCTGTGGGTGAATTTTAAGGAATTGTAAAAGATCTGGAAACTCGCAAAGTATAAAAATTTCCTCGAGCATTTTCTACAAATTCTTTAGTTTTCTCCAACATTTCCCAGAAATTCTTTGGCTTTCTTGAACATTCCTAAAAAATTCTAAAAACTTGAAATTTACCTAGGAACCAATTCAATAAAATTTGCTTATGACTGAGCAAGGCGCTCCTCGACCGTAACGTTACTGAATTGGCAAGTCCTGCAAGGTTGCCACCTAAAATCGATGACCATTCTCATTATGTTTAGCTAGCACTACATATGCGTTTATCTCCCCCCCCCCCGTCGTAGAAGTATCCTTAATTGTTGCTACGTCATGCGTTGTCTGCCTTGGATACCTGACGCGCATAATAATGTATTAATTTCCTTTTAATTATACGGCAATTCTCGGTTTATTGGATATGAATGCGAAGCGATTGAAGCCATTACGGGCACACAAAGAACGTGCGTCGAATAGAGCGCAGCCACAGGCCAAGGAACGGAGCTGAACTTTCAAGTGTCATTTTGCCACATGATTGCCAGGGATGAGTCCGTGTTGATTACATTGACCATTGTCGTCAAACTGGAAATAAAGCTCGGCGATTACTAGCGTTTTATTGGTCAGATGAAGACAGACTAAGGTTTTATATCCTTTCAACACGGCCGCGATTAATCTATTTCTTCAAGTCGCTGTGGCGTTCAGTCTTGAGGATTGAATGAGGAATGAGGATTTTATACACTGTGTGTGCAAATACCTGCGTCCTTTGAGGTTGTGAGAGGACAATGGCGGAACGTAAATATTTAAGGTAAGAACAGTTCGAGATCTTCTTGGTCTCCGCGAACTCGCGTGCCCTTCTCGAGAGCTAATTTAATCTATTGCCTTATCACGCTATATCTTTACATGAACGAAGTTATCATTAATTCTCGTAAAATGTTCAATTAAGATTGATAATCGTCGTGGAGTGGTTACAACCACCGTTTAAATGACGTGTAAATATCAAACTGACTTGATAACGACGCTCCTGTAGATACGGAGACGCCATATTACATGATGATTGGCGTTGGGTTCAAATTCTTGTCACAAATTCATATTTCGCAAATCGACTTTAAATTAGTACACGAATATATCCACGTATTCTCCCTAATTGCGTACATGTTTGTAACTATTTGTTTGGTATGCTAAATATTTTGCGCGTGCACCACTTGTCATAATATTTTGCAAACATTTCGTGTGTAGTTTCATAGTGTTCCTTGCGCACGATCTTCCTGTTATTTTCCAAAAGAATTCAAAACACTCCAAAAAGCAGCCGCAGTGCCTCTTGACTGTTTGTAACGCGCGTTTGTGTTACATTTTTAGATCGGGTTATCCCACAAATGACCCAAAAGCATTCACAAACGACGCGCTGGATGTAGATGGAGAAATGAATTCGATTGAAGGTTAGTTTGGATTGAAGCAAATTTCTAGCAGATATACATTTTGTACATTCACGATATCGATTAAAAATTAACAAGTAAAGTTGTGCGCGAATTGGGATTTTCATATTATTTCATTTGAAGGCCTTGTACATACACCGAAAGGAACCGACTTCAGCATTCTAGAAATCCCAATGACCTTTTATTTTATACAGATCTTGAACTATTTAAAACAAAGCGTCTTTGCACAATTGGCTTCGATTTCATTTCTAATTAAAACTGTCGGTTGGAGGTGGATTTTAAGTTGTAGGAAATCCTGCGTCTCATGAATTTATGAACCTTCGCGCTTTATACTTCTAGATTCTAGATATGTAAATTTAACCTGTAATTCTATACAGCAATGTTCACTTTCTGTAGATCTACTCCATATAAAAAACAAATGTACTCCTGTTTTCTACGCGTACTGTACGTGCGGTTTTACACTCCTCGAAATTTTTTATATTTAGCGAGTGATTCGCTAGCTCATGTATAGTGCTTCGAGAAAAACGCATGTTTTTGTCCATAACTCTAAATGATCCATAATGGTTTGAGCATTGATGCACTCCTTGTTAGAACATCACACAGTTGGAATGCGTTTTTAATATGGCAGTAATGAATAGTGTATGGCTCGTATAGTCAGTATAGATCGAGGCACACGGTTTCAACTCTCTCATAGTATGAAATATTCCCAGCTTCTGCTTGCACCCAGGTTTGAGGTTTCATCGATTCAAAGTCTCAGTTAATGGAATAGATTACATGAGTTGTGTAAATGCGTTATAAACGCTTTTATTGTAAATAGTTTATATAGATTCCCCGTTTTTATCTTGTTACACTAACTGTATCCCATATGTTGTTTCGTCCTGCTGTTTTAGAAATATTAAGAAATTGGAAATTTGGAACGGCGCATGCAATACTCTTTGTGCATGACTGCCCTCCAAAATGTGCTTAATGTGATGCCATAAATGTCCAATGTCTTATGAAAATATAACTTGAGAAAACGTCTCGGCCGCATTTTGTGCTAATGGTAAAATAAATACAGTGCGCAACGGGGTGTTGCATTTGCGCGAATTGTAAATTATATATCGATGATAGTTTTGATGTTGTTCCGTGTTTGGCTCAGTTCTGCGGAGAATCGCTCTTGTGTTTAAAGTGTTTTCAAAAACCAGAGCAGGGGAGTGAATTTTAATGCTGAAACTCAACTATATATTACAAACATAATCTCGAAATAACGTTGCCAATGTTGGTAGTGAGTCAAAAGCACACAAAGATCTAGGTTTTTTCAATACCTGAAAAAATGAAAGGCTTCTATATCTTCGTTGGTGTTAGCGAATCAGTAGAGACTACAATATCCATTGTGGTTATTGGTTAGTGGTCACTACCAATTCGACTTCTGTTTGATAGTTTCGGGTAGTGAAAGAACCGAAATATATCTTTGTGTACACTATATATTGTCTGCTCTCTTTGGCTTTCTATTAACTATATGGATTCCCTTCGTGTTTATCTTGTTTAAATACACTAACTGTATCCTATGTTCTTCCGTAATGTTGCTATGATGCTAATATTGGTGATGGTAATATTAATGTTGCTATGTTAATGTTGTTAGTAAGAAATATTAAGCAATTGAAACGGCGCGTGCAAAACTCCCTATCTCATCGCCAGCTTATGTTTGTTATTTTGATGGTATATCCCTTTAAGATTTTGAATGTCCGCGATTGGACATCGTTTTCACTTCTTTCAATTTCGTCTATTATCGATTTCTATATTGTTTTTATCAAAGATAGTGATGCTTTATTTAAACATGGTTTTCGTCATTTTTAAACTGTCATGACATACATTGATTAAGAAGATTTTGCCCGATGGCAATGTAATAACGTGTCGACATCTTTAGAATCAGAACTGATCTGCACACATGAAAAAAAAACACCCTATCTATTATAGATCTTCAAACATGACTTGATTAAAATTGTTTCCAAAACTCCTGGTGGCCCACAAATATCTCAAATTTTTTGCATATTTCTGTTTGCTGAACAATTTTGAGGCATTCTTGTTCAAAATTACGAGCTTCTATAGCTATAAAGACGATAAAAATTCTTTTCTCAGAAAAACTGTCCATTAAAAAAGTGAGAATATTTTTGTCCAGATGGATTCGTGCCAGGATTTTGTTTTATTTTTAGGACTTGTTTTTCGAAATAGGAGTTTGTTTATTTGCATTAGAGAACACATGTGCTTGACCTTCTCGTGACAGGATGCAGGAAAAACAACAAGCATTGTCCTGATTCGCTGCATGAGGAAAACAATCACAATCCCGTATAAGACCAGCCCAGCAATGATATGGACCCAAAAGAATACGCTGCGTTTCGCTACGAAACGGTTGAACTGGGTAGTCCCTGGTTGAGTGTTAATGAAAATATAAGACCTGTAACAAGGAACTTATAAATTTAGCCAAACTTTGGCCGGGTCTCCAGCATGCGCCAAGTTATATAGGCTTTTTGAGTGGTTGGTTGTAACAATAAAAGACAATATAACAATAGAGTTGACGTTCGCGGGCATAAATATGTTTTTGGCCCGAGTCAGAATCATTTTAGCCCGAGCGTAGCGAGGGTTAAAATGAGCTCTGAGGAGGGCCAAAAACATATTTATGCCCAAGAACATCAACTCTATTACTATTATAATAACTTTAAAGGCCTTTTAACGTTTAACTTTAACTATGTTTTTCAAAAAAACGACTACTCTTAAATGGCTTCCGACTATTTTGGCTATCACGTCAGCGGGCTAAAATATATTTTAGCCCGCTGATTTGTTTATTTTAGCCCGCAAAATACGTCACAATGCTCGCTAAAGTTATTATAATAGACTATATAAATTGTTTCTTTAATGAACGAATCACAAACAATGATTTGACTGGTCATTGACTGGTCATTTTAGGTTGGTATTTACCCCCAAACTTTTGAAGCAATTATAAGATTCCGTTGCTGGGGTAGTTCCTACCAAGTCAGTAGTAGTCTTCAGATCACGATAATTATACCTGATCTGTATTGCTCCGGATTTTGCGGGATATAGCACTTGCATTGTTATACTTATGGAAGTACAGGACTGAGTCAAAAAGAAGTTTATTATTTAGGGATGATAGCAGCACCACAATAGAAACAGTGTGTTCCCGACCTCAATGGTAGTACAGAAACATAAAATTTTGTATCCAAGATTATAGGAAATGACTTCCGTTGCCTAATAACTTTAAAAATGTTTGGTATGAGCAAAACATATTATAGAATAGTGCGATTAAAGTCTTGAGAAATATCATTTTGCTAAACAAATTTTAAGTTCTGACGCAAAGCCATACGAATCCTCTAATGCGTACCAGTTGAAAGTTTATAAACCTTTTAAAATATTTTTACTCCAATGAGAATTGGGTTGGGAAGATTCATAGCCAGGTCGTCAGTGCATTGAAAAGCATACAAAAACATAGGATCTTTATTTTAACTTGAGGGGAAGATAATAAACGGTTTCTAAATAAAAGACGTTATCCGTCTGTTTGATCGAACGTCATATCCCGATTTATCAATGCGCAAACGTTTCAACAAGAATCCAAGCTCCGCATCTTATACTGACAAGCCCACGCAAGATATTTAAATTAACAAAACGCATTTGTAAATATCGGAAGGAAATGGGTCATGGTATATTTTTGTTCATGAATAGCGTTCCCCCTGCGCATTTCCGCAAAGCAGCTTCGTTTGGCAGGTTATTTCAAAACTAATTTGTGTTTGTATATTTGTTGCTTGTTGGATTTACTGTGTTTGTCGTCCTAAAAAGATACCATTGGCATTGGTCATATAATTGTCCTCCTTTCAAATAATGCTGTGCGTCACGAATGGTATGTTTTTACATGTTATGTGATTTGACTTTTGACTTCAGTGTTGACCTTATGGTAGTATGTACTTCAAGCGATCATATTTTAACATCGTACATGCGAATGCTTGATTCTTTTAGTTGATATAAACGTGATGGGGTTTTTTGTTAGCTTTTGTCCGCGATATAGATGTCTGGCCACTTTGTTTGGAAATGCCGCCATGTTAAAATACAATATAGATAATGATAATGTTATTTTTGATGATCATTTGTAATCATTTTACTCGTTCATTAAGATCATACCCATAAAAAACGCAAAGGAGCTTGTATGTTTGCGGGGAAAATGGCATTTGTTTGTCTATGGTGCTAGATTTCAACCACTTGTTTACGGGTAGTTTTCCTGATCCTTGCACAATTGGACGACGGCTTATATGCTTCATACTTGCACTAAACATTACACTAAAACTGTCAGCTTCTGGCCATGCGTGTTCGTAGACAATGAAAACTTGTCATCATCTGACAGGTGTGAAATTCTTTACTGCGCGGATTATTCATAGAAGAAATTCGTTGTCTCGATATATCAACAACCAACTACAGCAAGCCTGATCATAAACGTGCATATAATAATTATAATTGTTTTGTATATGGTTTACATAGGGCGCAGCAATGTTGGTCAACATATAAGTTTCGCACAGAATAGAGACAATAGTTAACGTCATCTATTCTTTATTGTTTTTACTGATCTATCATTTATCATTCAACTGTCTGAGCGATTATTATTACATTTGCCTTTGGCAGTGCTCCTTAATTCTCTGGCGCCATCCCACACCCGGAAACCTATTAGATATAAAGACATCGATTTGTAAACGAAAAACAGCAAGCGAAACATTAAGATTAGAGACAAGATGGCAGTCTGTTCCATTCTAAAAACTGCTTTCGTATCAAGTTTCGAAAACGTGATGCATAATAGTTTTATGCTAAGCATTACAATTAACAAGATGGCATGGAACGCGTGACCGTTCAATAGATGGTCAAAAAATAATGCTGAGGACTTTTTTGCTGAGCATGACAAATGATTGTATTTATAGGTATTATGAACAAACAAACAAGCAATTAGGGTTAGCGTGAGAAACAAATATATGTCTGTATGTGTGATTAAAGAAGGTGATAGTTGAAACAGCTGTCTAGAATTTGAATCGCGTACTTGGCAACAAGTTCCCAATTACCCCAGGGAACAATTAAGCAATGAAATCCTGTTGCAAATGCGTGTATTGGATTATGATGTATGTGTACTATAGTGATGACGCCTGGCAAATAGGTGGATGCATAGAATTACTTTTTTCAAGCAAAGCAGTAGACGAGCCATAAAATTTCTGGAACTCGGAACCAGGGTTGGTTTCAGTGCATGTTAACTCGAAATTATTGCGCGATACTACTTGAACTAGACATGAATAGGACTCTTTTATAAGGTACAGACGAGAGTGGCGAGAGTTGTTTGTTTTATATTTGATAAATACGAGTTTTTGAATGGTTTATCAAGTTCTTCAGCAAAGTAATTTCCAATACGAATATTGCCCAAGCCGAAAAAATCAAACCTCAAGTTTATATGTAAGCTGTAACATGAAACTTCTATCGCATATAAAACTTACTCCACGTTGTCCTTTGTGTTTTTTTTTGTGAAATTCAATATGTTTTAATGTATGTGAGTGTGTAGCTCGATTTCATACGTCAGAATAAGAACAACAGAATAAGAACTGCATTTAAAGTCCATCGATCATGTGGATAAATTTGTGGTAAAGGAGATACCTTATTGCTGGCTATGTGATAACTGTGCCTATATCCTTGTTGCTTCAAAACTCAGTTTGACATCGCGTCTCCTGTAGTCTGAAAAATTACTAGACGTCAGAAGATAAGCATGTAACAACAATATCAAAGGCGTGGCGTGTGACCCTGTTAAGTGATGGGTTATCTTTTAGAACTATGATGTGGCCAGAATACAGGTTTAATCATGTAATTTTCTCGCGGAGCAGGAATATTCTGAATGTTTAATTACGTTGTTCTTCAAGATGACTAGGTCGACCTATGCAGCCAAGTTTTAGTAACTGAAGAACTCTTTGCTTTTGCTTTAAAGGTCAAACTTCTATAATTACAGTATACGCCCATAATATGCGTATATTACAGTATACGCCTATAATTACAAGGCGCTAAGCTGACGACGTCCCCTTGACTGAGAGGTTCATCTATTGGATTAAGCAGTATTATTTTCTCGATGATTTAGGTCGTTTGAATCTCTTTGAGTAAAAAAACCCACGGCCAGCCGACAATTTAAAAAAATATAAAAAGAAGCAAGTTCCGGAAAGTCATCTTGCAATTCAAGATATGAATAAATACAAGACAATTGTGAATTTTCGATTGTTTGTTTTTTTTTTATTCATATCTTGAATTGCAAGATGACTATTTGTCAGAATTTGTTTCTTTTTGAGTAAACAACCAATCTTTTATATGAAAGAACTGTCAGTACAGTTTAAGCTGTCCACTGGAGTACAGATATTCTGTATTACCTTTAAACTACGAAAGAGATAGTGATAGACTGGGAGATTGGGGCAAGCTGCTATAAAGAGACGCGCCACTCCAGTTTATCGTGCTAGAATTAGTTTGTGCCTAGTTCACTCCACGATATTACAGCGTATGTGTGACAAAATGTTTTAAATTCAACGTAACACTTGCAAAACAAACGACGCGTGTAAACTGTCTCGTCATAAATCTTGTCTTCATCGTTAAGCTTTATCAACTAGCTTTATAGCTAAATAGGTTCTCGTTATACCAATGGCTATTTTTGATTTGTTATTATAGGTGAAACCGGTCGGAAAGCAAACGCATCAGCTTGTGTTTCCAGCTTGAAACAAAGCATCGTTAGAAGAACGGAATGTCTTCTCAATGACATTCAGAACAACATTCAACGTGGTGACATGAAGTCAGCGGCTGTATCTTTGTGTCATGCGTACTCCTTGGCTCCCCGACGTACCAAAAAGCAACTGCGAAGAATCGACAGAGCAGATTTGACAAAACTTGTAAAAATTTTCGAAAACTTTTGCACAGAAAAAAACCAAGAGCCTTCTGTGCTATCAGATAAGAAAATTGCCGAGTTGATACTCTTACCCGAAGTTGATCCGTGCAATTCCGTCGCCTGGCGAGTTCGACTATGGGCGTTACTCGAATCAGAAGAGTATGAAGAGGTGGTGCTTAATACCGATCGATTAGAGGGCATGTCAAAGACTAATGGAACCGCTGACTTATATCTCTTGTGTTCGCTGGCCCATATGAAGGTTGGAGTTAGAGAGACAGGCATAGAGTTGTATATGAGATCTTTTAATATTGATGCGGACAGAGCGAAGAAGTGTATTTTGGAGCTTGGGGAGGACAACAAGGAAATTATCTATAATACATTCTTAGAAAAAGCATCCCAACTTCACAGAAATATGATGACATTGAGTTCTAAGGATAATGTCGACATGTTGAATTATTACGGCGAAGTATTGAGACTTCGGCCAAGTGATGTGAAATCTGCGGAAATTTATGGCCAGCTTCTGATGAAGGTGGGTAACAATAAATCCCATTGAAATACTCACCCTTGGTAGACCTTAGAACTGCTAGTTGATTGCTAACCTTAACTTTAGTTCTGTCACAGAATAGAAATTAACCAGAAGCTTCACTCTGTAATAAGTTATTAGTCAGGCTTTACGCAGTTTGGGTTAAAGTTACAATTAAAAACAGCGACAATTTAGAATCTATTTCAAAGAAAAATGTCACTACGTCCGTTTTAATGATGGGAACAAGTAGCGGACTGCGTTACACTAAGGTTTAGCTCGATGTGAAAAACGAACAGTTTTTGGCAAGAGTGAACGTTCTGGTTAATTACTATTTTCTGGTTGCGTCTAATGCATTCGCCGTCAATAAGGAAACTTCTTACTGGCACGAACACCTCTCCAATTGCGACTTTCTACACCCTTCTATTTTCAGGCAAAATGCTTACGGGGCTCGTACACCTTTCGCAGACGCGCAATCTTCTAATACACTGTCGTGCTTGTAGGTGTTCCGGTACGAAGATGCAAAAGTAAATTTTGCTCGGTGCATTGACCAACTAGAATCGCAAGGCAATCTTCTCGAAGCTGTGCAATTCAGGCTGTACCATGCTGACTGCCTTGTCAACATTGGAAACTTCGATGAAGCTGTTTTAGATTACTTGGACGCAAGGGAACACGACTCTTGCCTAACGCAGATCACATTGCAGTCTCTTTCCAATTCGCATGTCACAAAATTAACTTCGTGTATCATCGACCAAGCATCGGCACTTGTCAACCAAATATCGGGTCCCGAAGGTGAGGAATCGGATTCGAACGCATCCGACAGTGCTCTTCATTTATACCACCGCCTTTATGAATTGCTGTATGCGATTGACAGCGAAAATACAGACGCTTTACGCAAGTGTGCCGAGACATTACAGGTCAGTATTGCCACTTAAACTTGGCAGATATGGAAAGCTGACTACTGTAATCATAAAGATTATCTCACACGATTGTGAGCAGAGCGTGTTTTGGAAGATGGGCTTGAAAGGTTGATACACCCTGCTAAATTTATAAGCGATGTAATAAAAGCTGCTTCTGAGCATTTGTTTTACAATACTTTGAATAACATGGAACTTAAGGATAACAAATTTGCTACAAGCTTGATTCTAGCTGATCTGACCGTGAGTAAAACGCCTGGAACTAGCTACCAAATAGAAATCCATTTTGCTGTTGTTAATCACTTATATCTTTTGTTTTCCTTTGTGAATCTTGTTGAAACTTAGTAACTGTCTTTAATAAAGAGTATTATAAGTCTGCCCGAAATTTAAAAACAAAGTAAATTATATTTCATGAAAAATTTGATAATTTGGATCGAAAAATGGATTTCTATTTGACAACTAGTGCCAGTACTTTTCCGTGTTTTCAGATCAACTGGTTGTCAGAACATTTTACACCGATGCGATTTGTTTCAACATCTCGCACAAAGCCGATAACTTGCAAGTTTATGACTTGTATGTGTTTTTGACTGTGTACAGAACTTGTCACTGTTATTATTTTTTTTCTATATGAAAATCACTTCTTCCCTTTGCAATTTTAGGTCGCGGGCAAACACGAAGACGCTGTCGCCTTGCTAACGGAAGCCATTCGTAAAACGCCGTCAGTTCATTTACTTTGCGAACGTGCAATGTCATATTTGGGCATGAAGAATTTCACGATGGCGCAGACAGACCTTGAATGTGCTTCACACCTGCAGGCGAATTCAATCGAACTTCACTGTTGCAAGAGCTACTTAAATTTCTTGATACAAAAGCCGGAGAAAGCTGTTCGAGATTTGAGTTTTGCTTGCTCTGTTAGTCCATCTCGTACAGTGAAGGTGCTGAAAAGATTCACTGAAGGGCAGTGTAAGATTATCACACACGGCGTTGAGAAGTATGTTCATGACTGCTTGAAGAAAACCAAGCCTGGAATGAAATCTAAAAACAAGTCTAAACTCGTAATATCGTTGTGCGATATTCTTGTTAGCCTGTCTCCTGGAAAAATAGACCATTACGTATTGTATAGTGACGTGCTTGTTGCCATGGATATGCCAGACGAGGCCCAAGCGATAATGCTGCGAATGGTGAAGAACACGCCCAACGAATGCCTTCCGATTATACATCTCGCCGCACTTCGGCTCAAACTCGGAAACACCGAACTTGCTATGGAGGGATTTTGTAGCGTCTTACGAGAAATTGACGAGGAAAGCTTGGCCGCCGAAATTTCCGAGTTCCCGAAAAAAGAACGCGCGCAGATCTCTCGCGAGGCACACACGCGTGGACTCACCCTGTCCGGCGAAGAGAAGCACTGTGAAGCAATTGATTGTTTTGGTGTTGCCATAGCAGCAGCTTCGTGTGACGCGCCCGATTCCTTTTTAGCCCGAGCGCGGTGCCTGGTCCAGTTACAACATTACTTCAAAGCTATCAGTGATTTTACTGCCGTATTGAAACGTACTCCATCGTGTGTCGAAGCCCGCTGTGGTCGTGCGTGCGTGTATGTCAGACTACAAGAACATTTGGCTGCAAGCCGAGACGTTCTATTCAGTTTGCATACAAACATTCCGGCCACCACGCGGTTTTTGTCTGCATTACCGGAACTAAGACTTCGAATGATGATGTTTACTTTAGAGAAATACCTTCAAGTGGCATTTGCATATTGCGGAAAGAATGGAGACCTTGCGTCGACGATTCAAGAAAATAGCTCTGTTACCTGCGGGGAGTCGCTTTTGCTTCTCTCCAACCTTCTGCTTAGCTTGTGCCCAGATAACCCTAAGTTTCTCAGTATTTTAGGCGATGCATTCATCGTACATAAACGCTATCCCGAAGCGATCACGCAACTTCGAGCAGCACAGAAGCTCTCGCCTCTTGATGTATCAATTACAGCAAGGATTTCTTTACTACTCACGAAAGTTGACGAGAACGATGAGGCGATGCACGAGCTATCGAAACTCGCCGAAGATTGGGAAGCTCTGGCGTTCTGTGTCCAAGCGATGGACGAAACAGCCAAGTGTAAACTCGCGCATTCCTCGTTTAACCAAGGAGAGCTTCTGAGGAAAAGAGAGGAAAATGGTGAAGCACTGAAGTTCTATTCAATAGCTGTGGTTGCGTCGGGTTGTCGAGACGCAGGAATTTTGCGCGCACGTGGGAAATGTTTGGAAACCCTCCAGGAATACACGCGCGCGATTCGGGATTTCAGTGCCGTTCTTGCCTTACCGAATCCACTGATCAGCGATTTTTGCGCACGTGCGGTCGCCTACATGATGGATGAAGACGATGATAAGGCGTGCCGGGATTTCGTTTCTGCGCTCGAACGAGACGCGAATGCCGCACGCAATTTGATCGCGTCGCGTCCTGGGAACGATTCTGCGCTCGGAATATTTCTGACTTCTGCACGAATAGCGCATGCGCGAAAGGACTACAAGAAGGCACACAGTATTTGTGAATATGGTCTGATGTTGGACGAGAATGAAGCTGATCTCTTGGCTCTTAAGGTTAAATGTGAGAATCACATGGAAAAATGTATTCTAATGTAACATAAACGCTGACATGTACATATCGATGCTAAAATGTAAGATATGAATGAAGCCATCCCGATATTTTGCTGATGCAACCTCGCTAATTGGATTCAAATCCTTGTATCTTTGCGTGGTGGTTATAATTACATTATTAACACTGATGAGGATCCGAGATTACGGATTGAAAGCTTTGTAGTTATAAATTTACGTGGTGTTTCCACAAAATTGCACTAAAATTTTAAATTATTTTTCTTTAAAAATCGGTCGTTTTTACGTTCTATAAAATCGAAATATTTGCATAAGAGGACCAAATTGTCGGCCTGGCTTCACCAGTGACTTGTTGACCACAGTGAAAGTCGTTATGTATTGTTGATATAAGTAAGACTACCAAGTAAGAGTAAGACTGTAATATGTGGTCGCTAATCTGTTGCAATACCTTTAATTTATTAGTCAAGGTTTCTTCGTGAGGCGTAATTGTTTCTATGAATTGTAAATATTAATGTGAAGAAAAAAATCTTGAATCTTATGCATTGCATTTGTCTGTTCACAATTAATTGTAAACCAAGAATGCCGCGACTAAAATATGAACAGGGGTCACGAATAACAGCAACGCCAATATTAATATTTTTCTCTTTATTTAAATAATAAATATACCCAATAACGGATGATATAAGAGTACAACAAATCATATCGTTTTACTCTCTGATTGCATTTTTTTACTCTAAAAACGTTCCATATAATATAAAATATTTCTACAAAACCCTGACTTGTGCTTCACAAAACCTGATTTGTTCTTCGGTATTCGTGTGTCCCAGTTCCCAATCATCCTAAAATACAGGAGTAAGAAATGTGAGTAGACATTTCGTTTAATTCAACTAGTCTTATTACTAGATAGGCCCGTGAAGCAAAACCTAGTTTATAGATCCTATTAGGCTCCGAGGTTCTTTAAAGAAATTCTTTAAAACGTTTGAGTAGCTCTTGCGCCAGCTATACTATCCGCGATTAACCAATCATGTGCGTTGCACATTTGCAGGAGGAGTGCTTCCACTCCTCCCCTCCCCCAGCATTGACGCCCCTGCGTGCCTCCCCCCCAGCATTGACGCACTTGCATCGGCGTGGAAGTGAACTAAAAATACCTGTGTAAAAGTACAACTAGTATTTCTGCATTACCTCAGCATTAACAAAGACCGCATGATTTGGCGCAGTTTTGACTCATGTAATTTTGATATATCCCTTGACAAAAGCCACGGCTCTCCCAATTTTGACAGTTTGTGTTGTTATCAACGCACGTTTCTATAAAACCAAGAATAACCCAGCATTTTAAAACTTGCTGATGCAAGTTGCAGACAAAAATTTATTTCACATCTTATTTGCTAACCTGCATTACAGATATTGCATGTTTTTTGGCAATTTCTGCTCATGAAACGTTCATATCTTCTGTCTCTGCAGTACCGACTCCAGCCTGGACAATTATTATTGTTATCCAAGCAAGATGAACCTTGTTAAAAATAAAGAGAAATGAACCGTTAATCACAGTAAAAAGTTTTCAAAAACCTGCCAAGTTGTTTTCACCGATTTGTTTTCAAAACAAGAAATAATTTTTTAAACAGTTTCATTTGCCAAGCTGAAGTAGTTCTTGTATTTTAGGTGCTCATTTGGCCAGATTTGAGGCTCGTCGTTCTTAAAATTAACGGGGTTTCTTTTATGTGGGGTTTTCCTTTTATGTGGGTATTTCCTGTCCCATATACATGCACACATACCTCCTCCCGTTCCTGTACCTCCATCTGTTCTTTTGCCTGGAATAAGACAAGAAGATTGTTATTGTTGAAGGACACAATGGCTGGTATAAGCCTAGGATAAAGTCGTTGCACCAAAGCGCAGCGATCTTTTCTTCATGATTATTTGGACAAATGTACGTCCTGATATATATATATATATATATATATATATATATATATATATATATATATATATATATATATATATATATATATATATATATATATATATATATATATATATATATACACAGGTAGTATATATATATATATATATGTATATATATTGTATATATATGTACTACCTGTATACATATACTACAGGTAGTATATATATACAGGTAGTATATATATATATGTATATATATATATATATATATATATATATATATATATATATATATTATATATATATATATATATATATATATATATATATATATATATATATATATATATATATATATATATATATATACATATATATATACTACCTGACGACTCCTTGATGAAACAGACTGTAGTGGTAAGTTTTTTAGGTATTTTGCACGATTATACATCTTGCTCTGTGTATGTGTCATTGAGCACAATTTATTTCAGTACAAATTTGTTTCGTATTACAAGCAGAGCTATGCCACAATTGTACCTTATACTCTGTTGCTATTGAGATCGGAAAACCTTGGCATATACAGCAATTCCCTACGTACCATATAAAGACTGAATTCCTTGAATGTCATCGTTATCCAGTGCAAGGTTTGGGTCATATCCATTGTAGCTTGGCCACATGATAGATCCTCTGACATCAGAATGGAAAAGACCTAAGGCATGACCAATTTCATGTACTGCCACGGCCAGAAGGTCAATGCCATTTCTCGGCGAATTATTAACGGTATAACGTTCATCTTCATCAAAATGGACGCGGCCGTTTTCGGGGAAAAACGCATGCGCGAGGACTCTGCCAGGACCATCAAAATCTGCTCCGTCACCATGACTACCGCTGGCAAACCTATTGAGACACAATACATAAGTTGATGGTTCATTGTAAAGTCCTCTCTGTGCATTGGTTCAGCTCATAACAAAGAGAAAAGTGGGCCGCAAATATAAACATTGACCAAATTTCTAAATACCTAACTCGATATCAAATTTGGTCAGCCGTTTACCGTTGTTCAGCCAAAAAATATTTTGATCAAATAATGCATAGTTTGTCACCTCCCCCCCCCCCCCCCCCCAAGAACTTTGAGATCAATAACACATATCAATAGCTCCGAAAATATGGGACTATCAACCGTTTCTAAAACATTGTAAATAGACGATAATACAAACGTTTTTCAACTTACAGGATTGTAAAATCACTTCTTCCACTTAGCACTTCGCGGAATGTAAGAGGCGTCTCGTCACTCCAAAATTTGAATGCGCTTCTGAAAGTTGCTTTCATTGTAGCTTCACTCATGTCACCTGAATTGCTGAGAAAACGATACGTTAATGATGTCCTGCGCCATTTAGAACCAGTTCTAAATGCCTGAGCTCTGCTCCCATCGCTTTCCAATTTCTCCGCATTACCACAGCGCGGTTTTGACATTTCCTCTCTTGTTTCCGTGTCTAGTTTTCCAGTCATCTTGAGGTGAAAGTACTTTTGAAAACGTACTATCATTCCACTAAAATCATTACCAGATCTGCCCTGTGCGGCGTATCCAAATTTTTGCAGATAGTCCTACAAGTAATAGATTACAATAACGTTATGTGATATTTGAATATCGGCATTGGACGATTCACTTTGCTAATGAGGAAAATCTAAACCGCCCCAAACATTGTCATTGATTTTAACATCATTCATGCTCCTTGTACTCTAAAAACTTCGAAATCTGTTTTCGAAGTCAATTTCAAATGATGAAAAGAGCATTACTCAGCGGCTTACAGATAAAATTTGTATCTTCGCACCGCCATGTAGCATTCTCTGTATATATTTTCACACGGACATGCGCTGCGCGTATATTGATTTTATATTATTATTAGGATTTGTGAGTGTTCCTGTCTCCCACATTGATACTTTATCATCTCTACGAGAATTAAAAGGTATATAGGGCATTCTGAGGTACGTTTTATACTTCAATAAAAAATGTAACCCATCCTAATTATTGAAAGGTTTTAAACATGCAGTATTCTTGCTTTTATGCTGTAAAAACTGTTTAAGATCAATAAGAGCTAATTTGAATTTCAAGCTGTGTCCTAGGCCTTCGAATCGAAATCTGTTTTTAACATTACTGTGGACTTAGGAGCATTAAAGTGCAGAAAATAACAGAACTGTTAAGAATTAGTCCAAAAACCATGACCAGCCGATAATTTAAAAAAGTAAAGTGAAAAGCAAATTCCGAAAAAAGACAAAGGGTTAGGCTAAGAATTAGGTGCAACTGTTTTCGTGGTTCATAAAATTAAATGCAAAACTACACCAAAAGCTAAGAAAAGAAAAAAGTGTTTCATTTTGTATGAATGGTGAGTGGTGAAAACGCCCAGATGATGGCTACTAGTTTTTTTGCGCGCCTGGCAGGCAGCATTGTTTGTTTGACGGTTTGGTAGACTGACGAAAGCGCGCAGCTTGACAAAGAGGCGTGACTGTGTTGTGTTGACGCAATTGAAAATATCCTTGCACAGCTTTCGTTGAATTTTCACTTGCTATTGCACGGAACATAGAATTTATCAAACTGTATGTAGTAGCCTAGACTTCCTCAGACTTTAAATTGTCTACTTATATTATTTTTTACCAAGGATACATGTTCAACGATGTATCTATTTATGCAGCTTTGCTTTTGTGCGTAGCAGGCGTTATCGAACCTTCCTTATAAAAACATATTGTATGAAATTCGCAATCAACTCGCAATGATATTCTCGCTTTTATAATTTTTTCCATATCAAAAACTGCCACTTCACTACAGTTCATTTGCAATCTTATCTTACCGGAAAGAGCATGTTCCTATGCAAAGTAATTGATAGCTGATGCTATAAACCTTGCAAACATATTGCCACATTGCAAATTTATAGTGCGCTATGGCCAAACAATATAGCTAATATAAATTATATGCGAGGCTCACGCTTATATCCATTGGCGTTAATGAATATTTTCAATACTAGATATAAAACATATTCAATTCACTGCAGGCAGCCACACAATGTTTGTAACTCCGTGTTTCATAGCTAGGGTAACCCGATCAAAATCTAACTGCAGTATATCAAAGACAGCGGCAATTGAATATAAGTTTGTTTAAATTCATACCATTGCCGAGGTTTTGTTCATTTTTCCGACCGCTTTTCCAGTGACTGTTGACGGAAGGACACCCATAAGACAAAACGTTGCAACCAATTTAAAAAACATCGTTGTATTGTCTAAACAAAGCTTCGACTATTTTCTTGTCTTGTCTTCTTCACCGTATCTTCTTTTCTTTTCGTCTTGACTATATTCCTTCTTCAGTCCTTGGACTTGGTAGACCTGGTTTGACTAACTGAACTGCTTGACTGCGCTTATATATGTTCACCGTGAATTTTCCAGCAGCCCGCACAACTATACCTTGCCCAAGTACGGTAGCGTTTGGGCCCCTCGACCACCCCTCGTGACTATTGGGGTTTGGCGTTGATAATGGGATGTTATGATTGTTTTTCCGTCAAACACCCCGTACCAGGAAACGCATTTGCATATCTCCTCGACACTTCCTATTTTGAATAATTCTAATTTCGAAACTTCAAGCTATTTGTGTGTAAAATGCCTTGAAAAGTTAGTTAAGAACACATGTCATATCTTACACGAACTTATCTGTGTCCTGTGTTACTATCTGCTTACTAACGATTTAGATTAACTTTACACACCACAGGGTGTAGCGTGTTCACACGCTCCCAAAATGGGGCTGCATGACAATCCAGCTTTAGAAATTCGATACGTAGGCGTTCTTTCGCGAAACTTTGCCGCAAGAGAAAAGTAGGGTTTATCCTTTGATATTGTTAACCCATTTATTACCTTACTTCAAATCTATTACAAGTGTTTCAAATGGGACATTGCTGCCTTAACATTTTAAAATGTATATACGTTTCTTAAATCTCAATCTCGACTGTCTGTCTATGCTCGGCCATTGTCTCCCCATGGCGGCTATTCTTAATGGCGTGGTTTTCAGAGCAGTAAGTACACCTGTATGGATATATATGGCGTGGTTTCGATTCCTGTCGCGGAAGACCTATATAGCTGTTGAACATGACCTCAACTTTCCGGCCTCAATTTCGACATTATCATTATTTCATTCGTTAAGACATATTCAACCTTTTGAATCGCCTCATATCGCGAGTAAAGTAGCACGAAATCTTCACATTTGGACAATTTACGTTTCCACAACGTAACTTTTTCAAATCTTTCCGTTCACAGGAAACTCGAATTTCATATTAGTCTCATGGCAATTCACTTCTTACTAATTGCAAAGTGAGTAATTTGAACGTTTATCAGCTGTCCATCTTCATGCACATAGAAAGAGACACATAATGTATTTCACTCTGTTTGTTGATGTTGATAACTTTATCTTGTTTGATTCATATCATGAATTTCAAAATAGCATTGTTTTTTGGAATATGCACCAACTTTTCTTTCCGTAATTTTTGAAATTTTCGTGGCTGCACAGCCGTAATCGTGGCAAGGCAATCGTGTCTCCAGAAAAAACACTTCTACTGTGGTCATTGTGTCAAGAATTGCGTGTACCGAAATATAAGAGTTTACATGAATCAAATATACATGAATCAACTCGAAGTTGGGTGAGAAATTTGGCAGTCAAACGCGAGTGAGATTTGAAACCTCTTGACGTAGGTCGCCCTTGTGTGACCGTGTGCTGCTGACAGACTTTTCTATTTATATTGCACGCTGTGACTAAACGTAAATTTCAAATCTTTGATTTCAAAGTTGAATAAGAAAATGCATGGTAACTATCTGCGTATAAGATTGTTATGCTTCAAACAAGAGAAAAGTTCAAATTTGAAAACAGTTCTTAAGATCTGGCAATGTCACTAGGTATCCTAACATTTTTAAACTTGAATAGAAGCTCTACTTTGACAAATTTAGCACATAGAACTATTGTTCAGATCAAGTGTCGTGACGACCAACATGTTTTACCGGTTTGATATTTCGAGGCGGGCCTTAAGAAGAGAAATCCATTATTATTCTCACCGCACTGTCTAAAATTACACCGACTGTGATTTACTGACTTTTCCGAATGCAATTTCGCAATAAACGAGGAAGCATTTTGTAGTATGTAATACGGGTCTGGCCATTCGGGTCTTGGATTGCGAAAAAGCCCCGTTTGGAGCTATTATTAATGTGGAGAAAAGGCTGGTTTGGGCTGAAAAAAAACAAATATTTGGAAAAATTTAATCAGCTTCAAAATGCACTTCTGAAACTCAATAATTCATGTGTAAATACTGACAAGTAAATAAATAAGATGAAGCATGGAGTATCTGATTTACGAACACGAGCCGAAGGCGAGCAGTTGTAGATCAGATCCAGATCGGATGCGAATGCATCATCGTACTTATAAAATATCTGGATGAAAACGTTCGTTTTCTTTCATAATCTCAAAGAAATGAATGATATTTGGTCAGAAAATCAATCTTAAAGTTTATGTGTAAATCAGAGCAAAATCTGTATCCGATTCATAGATATTGATTAAACATTTTTTTCTGTTGTTTTTTTTTTCATTTTTATAAATACTGCTATATAGAATCGAACTGATTAGCATAAAATATAACTGCAATTTTCTAATGGCTTCTTCACATTTGATTTTTAAATGTAATTATATTCAATGACTATTTCAGAGCGTTTTAGAAGTAATATATCCAATCCGAGTTGGTGTTTTAGACGTGGTTTCTAACTCCGAGTGCCATGAACAATGGCGAGGCGCAGCCGAGCCATTGTTCATGGCACTAGGGAGTTGGAAGCCAAGTCAAAAACACCAACGAGGATTGGATATGGCTTCTCACACATCATTAGATATTCATAGCAATGAGGCATGGAATTATTACGATTACATATTGATAACAAACAGATCTGGGACAATAAAGAGTGAACACTAAAGTGGAACTAATGACTTCAATACAAAAGAAAATCTAGGATACGTTACGATATGGTTGAGGTGAAAAACAAATTTACCAATTACATTTGCATGAAATTTTGCATGCATGAAGTGAAACGAAGTGTTTACTTCGGCTTAGGTTCGTCGTGAATAGATCAATTGTGTTGGGAAGAGAGCATGGCATCTTCTTTTACGAAAAAACGGTTTCGAGAGGCGGAAAGTGTTGAGCACACTATGGAAAATTTGAAGAAATCCACTCCACGTAGTACTATGTACAAAAATGGATGAAATATTGCTCCAGAACAGATGATGTTGTCCAGCAATACTTTCAACAATTGTAGTGTTAACATTTGTTTTAAATTAAAATAACTATAGTTGTGTTTGAAGGGATATTTAAAGCGTGTTTACAGTGGGTATTTGTGTTATAAATAAGTTAAATTGCGACATGGTAACACCGTCCAAAGTTTTTATCTAGGAGATATTCTCGAAAAACAGTAAAGTGTATTTAGAACAAAATTCTAAATACAGTAAACTGTATTTAGAATTTATTTCTAAATACAGTTTAATGTATTTAGAATTTATTTCTAAATACAGCAATTAAGTTTAATTGCATAATCTTTTGTTTACCCCTCAATTTCCCTCAGCTTCAAAGCCCTGCCCACTTGAATATATTAAGAGACTGACCTAGACTGGGTTTTCATGTACAGACACGTGATGTGAATGAGGAAGCATCATTGGCCGAATTGCTATGAATATGTAATGATGTGTGAGAAGTAATATATCCAATCCGAGTTGGTGTTTTAGACGTGGTTTCTAACTCCGAGTGCCATGAACAATGGCGAGGCGCAGCCGAGCCATTGTTCATGGCACTAGGGAGTTGGAAGCCAAGTCAAAAACACCAACGAGGATTGGATATGGCTTCTCACACATCATTAGATATTCATAGCAATGAGGCATGGAATTATTACGATTACATATTGATAAAAAATAGATCTGGGACAATAAAGAGTGCACACTAAAGTGGAACTAATGACTTCAATACAAAAGAAAATGCTAGGATACGTTACGATATGGTTGAGGTGAAAAACAAATTTACCAATGACATTTGCATGAAATTTTGCATGCATGAAGTGAAACGAAGTGTTCACTTCGGCTTAGGTTCGTCGTGAATAGATCAATTGTATATTTAAAGCGTGTTTACAGTGTGTATTTGTGTTATAAATTAGTTAAATTGCGAGATGCTAACACCGTCCAAAGTTTTTTATCCAGGAGATATTCTCGAAAAACAGTAAAGTGTATTTAGAACAAAATTCTAAATACAGTAAACTGTATTTAGAATTTATTTCTAAATACAGTTTAATGTATTTAGAATTTATTTCTAAATACAGCAATTAAGTTTAATTGCATAATCTTTTGTTTACCCCTCAATTTCCCTCAGCTTCAAAGCCCTGCCCACTTGAATATATTAAGAGACTGACCTAGACTGGGTTTTCATGTACAGACACGTGATGTGAATGAGGAAGCATCATTGGCCGAATTGCTATGAATATGTAATGATGTGTGAGAAGTAATTTGCAAAATTCGTGCCCGTTATCTGTCTGTAACTTAAGATACTCGTGCGGAGCACTCGTGTCTTTGTACACTGATAAAGAACGCCTAATCATTTTGTAAATATTACATGAAGATCTTGACAGAATCTTGAATGTGTGTTGTCCTTTTTGCGCGCGCTATTATTATAGTGCTAATTTTTCACTGGCAAGCCCGAGTGACGTCGCCGGCAAGATAAGTGATGGGGGATATTCATGTGTATTCGTGTTCTGCACATTTAATTTATTTTGAAGTTGATTTGATTTCAAAAACAGAAGACGAATGTCTGAATATGACCCGTTCACTTATCGAGCTGGTAACGCGTCTTGCCGCAGGAGGAAGGAGCACGCTTTCTGTATCTTTTGTTTTTATGCCTTTCATTCTCGTCATGTATTCGTTCTGGAAAAAATCTTTCCAAACTCAATTTCTTGTACATGAGTTTCTTTTTACAAGGAGTATTGACGAGCTTGCACTCGCCCTCAATTTCTATGCGTTGGTATATAGTTGATTTTCGCCCTCATCAACTATCACCACATAGAAATCTCGAGCTCGTAATCGAATTGTTAAATAGCAAGCTTGTAAATAGTTCTTTTTTGTTTGACTATAAGTTTGAAATAGAGTGGAAGTCATAATCACCCGCATATTGTTGTCATGTGTTTTTCACATCATTGTTCATACGCTACGTTTACAAGATTCCGTTCGCCTTTTTTGTAGTGCGATTTTTATTTTAGGCACTGTGAATGGTTAGACGGGTGATGAAAGTTCGAAAGCAGGTTATTATCAGTGAAATAAGATCGAGTGATTGCATGGGATGCCATTCTCATAGCATGACATTGTTAAGGTTTACCTATAACCCTAGGGAAAACGTTTACTAAACTGCACACTAGCTAAATGATCTTCTGAGCGATGTTATTTTACGCCATCCTAACAACGAGAACATATAAATTTAACTATGTTCTCTGTAAGTTTCATTGTGAACATCAATGTGGCAATTTAATTTCGTCGAAACATCACGTAAATTTACATCGCAAAGCTTTCGATCCGTAAGCTCGTATCTTTTAATTCATCAGCCCTGATAACAATAATCATTTGACCAGATATTTATCCCGTTTGAAGACCGACATTCAAGCTTAATTAGGTTATTTACAAAGTTTTATTCAAAATTATTATATACCATCTGTAAATTTCAGCCATATACTGATTGTCCGGCCTCCATCCTTGGGCATGAATTTGAAAAAGATCAAAGCTAGCTTTGTCAAACGTTTTTAGGTCAATTAATTTTCACAACGAGTATATCCTAAAGGAAGTCACAATGTACAACACGAAACATATTTCGAAGAAATACATCTTGTAAACTTAATATACACTCGAGTTAAAAACAAGAGACGGTTGAAACTGTAATCAAATTGAAATATTACAGTCTTAACCGTTTCTTATTGTTTAACTCGAGTATTGGGTTTACAAGATGTATTTATTCGGAATATGTTTTATTTTGTATTTTATTAAATTGTCGTCCGGTCAAGGCTTAAGTCGCACTGTGTCTTTTAAAAAGCTTCAAATTTTCACCCACTTCATACATAACAAAACGTGCTCCGAAATAGTGACCGCGGTTTGAACATTGAGTGTTATAGGAAGAACTACTTAAGTTGTTTTGAGTGTGGTTTAACGTTTTTCAGATAGTTCGCCTGCTCACACCAATGCAATTGTCGGCAATTAGTTAGAAAATTTGCACTCAAAACCTTACATGGAAAACGTTGCCAAGGTTAGTAGGTATAATCTTCAATAATTGCATAGTAGAATCTGATATTCACACACGTTTGCTTACTTGTTTGCTACAGAAAAAAAACACACTTCACCAGCAGACAATTTAATAAAATATAGAAAAACATACTCCGAAAAACAACATCTTGTAAATTGAAGGTTCCAGCTTTTTAAAACAAGAAAATAATTTTGCGGTGATATTTCGACTTTATTTCAAAGTCATTGTTAAGCAAGAATGAGCTGCCTGCAAACTTGCTGTTAAAATATACTTTTCCTGTTTCGTTTGCATATATAGTTAACAATGATTACGAGCTAGAGATTTCTATGCGGTGTTATGAAGTTGATGAGGGCGAAGCCTGAATATTAGTAGAATCATACTAGCATACTATTGCAAATGCTGTAATTTGATTGGCTACTGTACTCGCTATCTATTTAACAAATAGATTTCATTTTTGCGTGCATCTGTACTGTAATAGATCACAGATGACGTCATAGCGTGTGAAGATCAAAAAAGTACGCACGAGACGCAGTCGAGTGCGTGACTTTTTGTTCTTCACACGCTATGGCGTCATCTGTGATCTATTACAGTACAGACGCACAAAAAAATGAAATCTATTTGTTTTATATTATAATAAAGTTGACAAAAATCATGCGAAGACCCGCGAAAAAAATTAGCTAAATTAGATCACGCCATCAGTTGACGTCATCCGTGCGTGTGTACTTTAATAACACACAGCTCGCGACCAATGAAAATGCAGAGTGAACACGTATTATTATATAATGCACGATAGATAGCGAGTAGCAAAACAATAATTTTTCTAGGGGTTTTTTTTCAATTCAAAGACAATTTATATTAGGGGTTTTTTGGCAAAATAACTTAAAAATCAATAATTTATTTCAGATCATACTAAAACAATTAGATTACCCGCTCTCGATTTCTTCGCCCTCATCAACTATCACCGCATATAAATCTCGAGCTCGTATAATCTAATTGTTGAATAGCAAGCTTGTAAATAGTTCTTTTTTGTTTGATTAAAACTAGTATAAGTTTGAAATAGAGTGGAAGTTATAATCACCCGAATATAGTTGTCATGTATTTTTCACATTATTGTTTATATAGGCTAAGATTCCATTGCCTTTTTTTATAGTACGATTTTTATTTTAGGCACTGTGGATTGTGAGAGAGGTTATGAAAGTTTCTCACAGGACTTTGTTTGTATTTTAAATAAATAAAATAAATAAAGTTAGAAAGCAGGTTATTATCAGTGAAATAAAATCCAGAGATAATTCATGTAGTCGTAGCTGAACTAGCAAGACGAGAGAAGCAAAACACATTGACTAAAATTGTACCGGCCTACAACCATTGATCTATTAAAGCTAGCACGTGTCTTGTATTTTGAAATCGAAAGTACGTCATATTTTGTGACTTGCGGCCATGTTGAATGGCCTCGCTTAAGTTGAGAAGCGAATGATATGTGGATCACTATTATAGGATCATATAGTTTTTGTTTTAAACAAAAGCTTTCTATAAATGTTTTTGTACATGTCGGACTTGACATGCCCAGATAAATTGAAATCCATGCATTAAAGATTCTGAAGATATTTGCCAATTTTTACTCAATGCACAACTGCTTTATACATTTAATATTTTTATTCCAAATTCAACTCTCAAGCAACTTTTATAACTGGAGAAACGAGAAAGGCATGTATGCAGCAGTGCTCATCAAAATCCATCGGGGCAAAGTTGATAAAAGCGCACGAGAGTTGACCGTCAAAACTAGAGTAAGACAAACTAAGTATTTTTTCTAAAATTTTTAGAATTTGATTCTCAATGACTCTGAACGTAACTGCCTGAAATTCATTCTAAAAATAAGCTTTTTTCCCGTTATACTGCCATGACATCGAATAATACAATCTCGAAATAAGAACAAACAATAAAATTCCGGTCGTTCTTATAAGAAGGACCAATTAATTATTTCGTGACTGTATTATTCCGTTTCATGGAAGTATAACCTTTTCCCATATTTCTAATCACGAATTATGGAATTAGAGTTGATTAGTTCAGCTCCGTGATTTCGCATCACGGTTGCGCAATTTACGTAAATATTTAGCTGTCTCATAGCATGCAATGACGTATCACTGGAGTATGACGAACAAAACGACGTCGGCTCACTGTAGAGGAGCACAAAGAAAAAGAAGTTGTCGAGACGTGTGCAGAAGCTAATTACTTTCGGTATATATTGCAACGTACGACCAACGCAAAGGTGCATGTATAAATTGCAAAATGACATATAGGAATCCGGTATTTCTATGCCATGTGCTTGTACGGTACCTTGAAAGGGCGTTTTGGACAATAAAAAATGCTAGAAGCATGCCTGCAGTTGCAAAATTATACTGGATGGAACAGTCTACCATCCGAACTAAAATATTTCACTATTATACGAGCATTTTTACCAAAAACATCCCATTATGCCAATATTTTAAAGGATATGGACATCTCAAACTATTTTAACTCTCATCAGATTATTAGAAAAATAGTTATTTTATATATAGTTCCTTTTATGTGGCTATTTACAGCTATAATCCAATAAAGGTTATCCTTCCAAAAACTTAAACTGTAGACTATGAGCACGCAAATGATGACAAATAATTGTTTATTTTGAGCTCTTAGGCTTAGCACGGAATTATTTCTTTGAAACACCATCGAGAGCACATATTAGGAAACTTACGACGGCAAATTTACTTGCTACAAAGACATTTCCCTGAGTATCAAGGCCTAAATAAACAACGGAAGTACAACCTTTCTGGAATTAGCTGTATATGCATATATGTATTCTTCTCATTCGTGCGTGCTAGCCCTTGACTTGGTTTTCTTACGTCTATAATTACGAAGGCTTCTCGCCATCACTTTCTACTGTCATGTGTTTACTCGTAGGACGTGGTTTAACTTTTACTCTTTCAAACTTGGGAGAAGCACACAGTGTCTCCAGTAAGGCGGTAAATTAGCCGTGAGAAACTGAGTCATTGATATGGGTACGTGTTTTCACTTCAGCATTTAAGACAATTTAAGTGCCATCACCCACATATATGCGTTGGCCGTACCGTTCAATATAAACCGCGGAAAAGCGAACTAACGCTATATTCATGCAGTTATTTATTTTCAATCGAGTTTTTCCACAGCAAAGCGGAAACGTCGAATACAAGCGCATAAAAGCTTCCTCGGACTCCTGGGAGGCCTTTCGCGTTTGTACTCGACCTTTCCGCTTTGCTCGCTGGCGTTAGTTTCAACCGCTCTTTGTCGTTTCGCTGCAGTGAGACCCTTGTAAGTATCCGTTTATTTTGAACCCTCAGGGGCTGACGGTTGTTTAAAAGTGGTCTAGCTCACCCAACCCTGGGTTCATTCACAATTCAAAGCAAATTTTTCAAGAGCCTTTTTGTGAACTTGAAAATATTTCTCAAGTTTTTAAAGAAGTGGATTATTGAATTACACAAACTAACACATTTAGTTAAATTAGGCTCGGCTGGGTGACGGAAACGTTAAACCAGTTTTTAACAAATGGCCCCAGAATTAAAACTATTAAAACCCCCTCACTGTATAGAGAAGTCAGGGGTTGAACAATCAGTTCTAAATTTATAAACAAACCACGACAGGTTCAATATATCGTAGATATACTACCTAAACTGACCGGGCCAACATGTGAATTAAGGTGTCATCTTTTGTTTGCTGTGTCTTTATTGAAATCTTCAATCAATTCACTAATTGCTCTTCGAGGGCAAAAACCACATAGCTGTCCCATTATGGGTTTAACTTGAAGTCTTATTACAAATGAGTCGGTGAGATGGGCTTTGAAGAGCTATCATTTTACGAATAACTTTCAACGTTTTAGCTCAAGTTGAATACTGAAATTGTTTATCGAGGTGTTGTGCCTTCAATTTTAGATCCGCATCGCTTGCCGTTTGCGGATGTCAGAAAGGTTTCCTACGAATGATTGTGCTATATTTGTTGTCAATACCACAGCAATAAGGAAAGGTACGTGAAGTTAGTGTGTATGTTGCTAATACTGTTCATCACTTTCACGAATTGGTTCACTTCTTTGCGCAAAGTCAAATCGAGATCAAATCTGTCAATGTTATCTTTGTATGTATCTAGAACGTTTAAGGGTTGAGGGTTCTTCCTTTATTTTGCAATTACCGACATCATATTGAGATGACAAGGCAATGTCGACCTATTTAAAAGCCTTTCGGTAGTCGAACTAAGAGATTGGTTGATCCACTTGGTGAACACAGATTAGGTTATCACAGGGTTAACTAAAATCTTCAAAACGATCTATCGAAGGCTTATTTATACACATAAGATATTTTCCTTGATCCAATATTCCATTTCGCACCTTGAAATAGTTACAGGCCTTCGTCTGAACAATCGCACCACTGCAACATCACATAATTAGGATAATTAGATCAAATGCTGACCATGATATAGTTGGGTGAGCTTTTGTACAATATGACAGATTAGAAAATAAGCAGAATGGCCACTCGAGTCGGAACCTCTGACGTTTGTGTAGCCGCGCATGTCGCATTACGCACGTTCATTATGCAGGTTCTGGCCAGTCAATAAGGGGGACATGTGCATGTTGAACTGCTGAGTGACCCTGCTGTTCATTCCCTTATACTGGGCACTAGTACGAGTTTGATTCAGTTAAAAAGAAGCGCCTGGTAACGAGGCAGCTGTCGTGTAGCACGCGGGACGAGTGAACATGTCGTGTAACTTTCGTGTGCACGCCACGAGCCGAGACGAAAGTCCAGCTTCAGTCATACTTGTTCCGCTCGCGGGTTAAGTGACTACGATATTGGCAAACGACCTTTTTGCTGTGGCGAAGCCAGGCCTGACAATTTAGTCGTGTGAAATAAATTTTATCATCATTATCCATTTGTTTAGACATTGACCGTTTCCGTCGCTGTAAACACGGAAATATTTGCGCAGCATGACGAAATTGTCTGGCTCGTTTCGCTGCTGCTTTTTTGAGCACCGCTGAAAACGTTTTTCTGTAATGTAAACAATGGTTTCGACTTCAGATCGATATCCGGCCTTTAATCGGTTTTCGCCAAACACACTCCTCAAAACACCCAGTTAACTGCTGTTAGTAAACCAATTTAAATCCTTACCAATTGTTGGTGAAATTGCCTATTTCTCGTCTGGTTCTTATGGTAAACTGTTTTTGAGTTTTTCATTCAGTTTCGGTAATAAATACAAAAGTTTTTAACAGATGGGTTCGGAATGCTGGATGGAACTTGTTTATAATAGATTCAGTTTGAGCGGGTTGGTGCTGTAGTCAGGAAATTTTTGGCACATGTTAGTGTATATTCAAGTCTTCACAGTTTCTCAATGGAGAAAGACCGCCATAGAGATCACCGCAATTGCTTATCTAAATTGGAGAGGCTTGATATTGTTTATGAATATAGCGATTTAATGTTTGTGTGCTAAGTGCTGCAATACAAGTTATAAGACTAAAAGGGGGTGTGTTTGTGTGAGATGTGTGGGATGTGATATTGAAATCATTGGTCTCTATAGTTGAACTGCAAGTAGAATTGGCTTCGAAATAGTTCCATATAAAGAAAACAATATTATTTTATCCTCTTTAAAAAAGGATATCTAGCCCTTCAACGTGAGGGAAAGACGTTGTTTTCTAAGGGGCCGTTGCATATACAAAGAAAAATATACAAATAGGTCAAAATAATATATTACCATAGGAAAATAATACAGGTTTTCTGAATTATGAACCACATTAAACTTTCTATACTTTCAATGCATCAAAATCAATCCGTCCCTGGCAAAGTGAGATCATATCGAAACAGCCTGTCGATGAATCAAACATCATCACGCCTCTTGTCTCGTCCTAAGGAAGAAGGAGACCATGTCAGCTGGTATTTTTAGGAATAGCTCAATTTCTGAATTGCACTTTTCCCCTCTTGTTCCGTTAAGATTTAAGTAAACCTCGATGCATTTCGCACCGAGAATATATCGTTCAAAATGAAATAAACGAGTTTGAAATCTTCAATAATCTTAATTTTTATTTCGCCTTGTTAAAACTCGTGATAAATTAGCATAATTTGCGCGATATTATTTACCTTACAATATACTATTGTATTTTTCTTTAAAACAATACCAAAGAGATAAGAAAATATACATGCAGCCTTCTATAACAGTTATCCTATTAATTTTTTCTTGTGTAAACAGGCGCAATCGAGAACACC
The DNA here is from genome assembly GCA_963855995.1 of Muricea muricata. Lineage (NCBI taxonomy): Eukaryota > Metazoa > Cnidaria > Anthozoa > Malacalcyonacea > Plexauridae > Muricea > Muricea muricata. The sequence goes on from OY979720.1 coordinate 16,529,027, forward strand.
CATGCAGGCATAGACATGCATTTTGAGGTCACTAACGATCCATATTGTTCGACAAGACCCCTCGTGCGCAACGTCTAGCTTGAAATCTATTTACAGGTTAGCAATTTAACAGATTAACCGCACAGTCGATTAACGGAGCGACATTGTTATTGTAGTGTTTCTTAATTTGGAACAGGTAGTCTCGTTTCTTGTTCAAAGTCAGAGGGTGGCTTTTATGTCTACTTGAGCTAATATTAGAGTTGTTAAAGACATTTCTCAAGTGCTTTACACAACACCTGCTAGTGATACACTGACATGATTTTCAACAAGCAATAAATCACTTTTTTAACAGGCTTTCTCGGTGTGTATATTCTCTGATATTCTCTTCATACACATACTATATATTCTACATAAAATTCGTGTGATTATCTGGATAAATTTGTTTAAATTATTTATAGCATTGTCCGTCTGCGATTCGCTTTGGTCTAAATCTGAGCCCGAAAATTCGACTGTGAGAAAATATCGACAGCAATTTACTCGTAAACTTGTGAATACTGTTTATCACCTTCAAATTTTGCGAATCTCGATAGCTTTCATTAGGTAATAAATCACTTTGATTTATAGTTATGTGCTAGTTGGTTTCCGTTTTGTATTGAACTCTGTTCAACATTCAAGGTAAACGCGACCTCGGTGAGTTATGCTATTAAATGTCTTTTCAGTTCACACAATCATATGTAGTTGCATTCTTGTCATAGGATATAAATGATAGAGCTAAGCTGTTGGCTTATGCAACCTAAACACATTCCTTTCTTCAGTATTTTGAGTGGAATAACAGCGATTCCTAAAACCGGAATCCCTGGCATCTACCCTTTTTGTTTCCATGCCGAATTCATTTACTACCATGATTTCGCCTCCGGGATTCGATGAGTTTCTGTGTCAATGCAGTTAAAATTTAAAATGTGGAATAATACATTTAGAGGCGGCATTTTAGACCGCTTATGTACCACGTAGACAGATTATGAGCGAAGTATAAAGTAAGAAAGTCTTCTTAATTTATCGGACTTTATATTTGTTTTAAATTAAATCGTACCTTAATGCCGATGGATTTATGAGAGAGAAATATTTCAACTGGAATAAATAAAGCGATGGACAGTCTTTTCCCGCTTTCTGCCAAACACAATTATCTGATGTGGTGTCTACGGTAAAAACGTATTTCGTATAAAATGGATGTGATATAGGCGCAAGCGTTTGACAAGAAGTTCGAAAGAGAAATATCAGTTCCTGATTAGGTCAGCCACGTGTGAAAACTTGCCAAATATCTGTTCAATGTAAATAGTTCTGTTTGATCTGAGCACCTCGAGGTGCGCAACTCAAACACATGGGGCTTTGACAGGCTAGTGGCAAACACTTGCCGTGCATGCCTGAATCTCCCGTCACGGCGATTGAAATTCTATATGCATGCCTCCTTCAAAGATAATCTGGCTTATAAAATTTTTCAAGAAAAGAATAAGTCCTCGGAACAGCTTTTTTTTTAACGTCTTTCATTATGGGCTGGGCGCAGTTGGTCCGATCCCGCAATTGCCTTATTGTTTCCGTTAGTTGTTTGGCAGCTAATTAGCATTTTATGCGCGTTTTTAATTGGCGACGATGTATGCGATAAGTGGGGCCGAGAAGCACATTTAAAACGCCTGTTTCCGAACGTAATCAATCATTGTTGACTCTGCTCGCGAAAGCTGCAAGTTAGAGAAATTAGCTCTGCGAAGACTTTCCACATTTTACTAAGGTTTGTGATGATACGCTGAAGTTAGCATTTGACATAGGTCATTAACATATATGGCGCGTTAATTTGAGTGCGCGCACTTGTGCTTATCGCTTTGAAGTGTTGTATCCTAAGTGCGCACGCTTGACAGTAGCGCTGTTAAATCAAACATACGCACGCTCTGGAAGCCACGAAATCGTTAAGGTTGGTAACTGATGGTTGTTTAATCCCACAGGTTTTGAGCATAACGAACTACTACGATGGCTCTGATGAGAGTGGTTCTCGTCGCTGTTATTTTGTTGAATTTGATGGGTACAGTACACTCAAGAAGGCGAAGAAGCAGGAATAATTCTCCGGTAAGATCTTAACTTTAGCTGCAGAACGGCTTTGTGAATAAATACAGGGTGATCTATCCTTAATTCGACGAGCAATGGAATGCTAAATAACTTTTAGTGCAAAGTTAGGCTAGATTTATACTTACAGGCGAAAATCTGTCTTGCGATTTACCAGTTAGAGTCTCACTGCAGGCCAAAATACAATCATTTCATAAAAGGAACACTTTTAATCGCAGAAAGTGTGTATTTGACACTACAAATCGTTTGTCTGCGCTCTTCCTTCTAATATAATGCAATCTTTGCTCAATTAAGGACCCTGCCTGCTGTGCTAAATGCATATTCATTTACGCAAAACGTCTGTGATAGACGATGTTTAGAAAGAAAGAAATATGAGCGAAAACTACAGACTACATGAGGCAACCCTAAAAAAATACGGTTGTCAAAGCATGCCCAGTGCTGAAAGAAAAGTTGTATAAATACGCTGATAACGTTCTTAGCACGATCAAATAAGGAGAAAGTTTATTTGTTATCTAATACTGTCGCGTATACGCCGCGTGTTTTGAAATTTTGCTAATGATAGCGAGATTGTGTATCTAATTTGTACTAACAACAGCGTGCCATACGATACGAAATACTAGAACTGAGAAAATTTTGCAAACTGAGAGTATTCAGGCCTTTCATCGTTCCACTCCTCCATTCCACATGCCAAAGGCAAAGGACAATAGTTTATCAAAGATCTTGTTATGTTGAAATTGGAACTATTAATGCTCTCCTTAAATGGGATTTCAGTACTATCGTGTTTGTTCACAGATTCTCCACAATCTGCTCTAATTATGATTGAATTTCTCTCGCCACCACAACGAAATTTATTTGGCTTACCATGCCTTGAGGTAATGAACCAAGTATCAGGTGAAAAGTCGAAGCATTTCTTCGACTGCACGAGTCCCGCGAGTATCGTTTCTTGACACTGAATATGATTGGCGAATTCAGGTGCAGTGTATCAATCAGTCAACCATGGTAGAATTTGGAGCGATCGACACAAGTTCGGCATGGTCCACCACATTAATTGCGTGAAACTTTTTCAGATGAGATACAAGCATATACTGACATAGTAGTTAGCTGTCTACTAAGCTAATATGTCGGTATGTTGGATCTTCATTCCATTTCTTCTGGGTATTCGGAATTACTGCTGTTAGTGACCTTGGGTGGTGCAATCCACTCATCACTGGGAGAAATTGACCAAATCCATAGATTTGCCAATATAGAATTACTATGGAAAAATTCAAAAATTATTCTACTTCCAATAATTTACACATCCATACAAATTCCACACCATGAATTTCATTTGTTAGTGCTTGATGGAAAATGAATTAATTTCATCAAACTTCCTGAAAAAAGAATGTTTTAAAGAGGGATGGAACACTTGATACAGGCCACACAATTTTATAAAAAGATACTTAGATCACATGCAGGATGGAGAGTTTGAGAAAACTTAACAAACGTGCGCTAATGAACAGTGCCTTACGCATCGTTCATCAATTCAAGGTTTGAAACCGTAATTTTACAGAGCTATCAGTTTGATCAATCAGTCAACAAATGTTTTCTCTAGCAAGCCATCAGGACTACAATCTTATCTCTGCAGACATATATCAAGCTGTAGACATCTGCCGGCTCAAAAGATCCCAATATTAACATATTGTACAGCGCACCGCAGCTATTTTCAATCACAATGACTTCACGATTTTACTGTCAACATTAAGACCTAAGATAATCGCTGAATATGGATTTATATTTTATCGGCCTTGAAGTGCTCTTCCTATTCAGGGGCAGGCACACTATCCAATCATGTATTAGTTCACTAGTTCAGTGTCCTACATGTCTGTCTATCCTAAACCTACAAGTATTATAGGTATATATTAATACATCCGTATTGTATCGGATATACAAATTCGAACTGAAGCCGAGAGTGTTGTGATGCGAATGTTGTAAATGGCTTGCAAAACTCTCCAATTTTGTTCTGTTGAGGATTGTTTTGTGTTTTCTTCTTGGATTACTAATGTGAGTTTCACAAACTAAACTGCAATTTTTATTTATACTGAAGTCCGTGCTTTTTTCTTCCTAAAGTTCAGCACATGTTAATCCGCTGCAAATGAAGTAGGTTTAAACTGCTTTCGATTCCTTAACAATAAATTATTGAAGGCTACCACTTTCGGTAGCTACAGTAGTCAGTATCATGCAGGCTGGCTCTGTGAGGTTTTTCCTTATCTATAAGGTTTTTCAAATATGTCCAGTGAAACTAGCTACATGAGAACAACTGACAAAAACTGATAAACGTTGTGGTAGTGCTGGATTATCCGTCATTAAAGTATGACTGCTTTCTTTCTTTTTCTAAATTGTTCTCTCGGCAAGGAAATTGATCGGGGTTAATTCGCAAACATTCTTATTGGCGATTTACCGGTCCGTACATTATTAACTAACGTTTAAGCACTGACGGAATATATGCTAATTAGATTTTGCGTAAAAATACTAAGGTAAGTCCCTACCTTGCTAAAGCCTAAACGTTCGATAGTTGTGCGCACAGCGTATATAATAATTTATGGATTTAGTCGCATAGTTTTGCGCACGCCGAATTATTTATCTTCAAAAAGTGGAACGTTTAGAAATGTCCGTGACTCAAAAGCTGTCTTGAAAAGCTTTACTTGTAAAAATAACGTGCCAAACTTGTGTGGTCGAACTTTGGGCTGCGACTGAATACTGTCTTATCTATTTGCTCCTTGATTTCATGTAAATTCACAAGTGGCTATTAAGCTAACAACATTCCGCAGTCTGTATCGTCGCAAAAACTTCTGCCCTTCATGCCTTTGGCTATATTATACATTTAAAACCTTTTATGGATATAAACGATTATTCCTAATTTCCGTGGCAATCTTTATCACTTTATGAAGTCTAAAATGTCTTTCAAAACCAATCATAGAATGAATATTTCCTCACTTGCTTTTAAGTTTCACAATAAACATTTTCAAAAATCGAAGGGTTTCGTGAAATGTTTGGTATTTGTCCAATACCAGGTGACATACGCATATATATAGGCTATATATTGTTTGACTAGATAAGCTAAATGCATTACGTTTTATAACACTCACTTGAATCTTGAGAGATTTGAACAGTACAGTCTGAGAACAAATTAAATAAAAGCAGATTAAACATTTACAGCAGGAAATTTAGTATCTTCCAATGAAAACAAATCGACGGTTTTTCTGTGGACCCGCCTAGTGACTTAAGTTAAAAGCGCATTAAAAAATTCGTAAGAAATATGGTAAAAACGGCTTTGAGATGATTCTGGATAATTCCACGCAGATTTCTTATGATATTGCATGAAAACATTGTTAATGTGCTGAATGGGTCTCACAGTTAAAATAAAGATTATTATCATCAGTCAGCTTCCTTGTAGTGTTTCAGCTTTCAGCGAAGTGCATCTTGATCATGTATGTTGGTGATTCATGCTGGTGATTCATGCATGCATACGTGAGTACAAATGTGTGTGGGTTATGAGCGCTCGGATTATAAACATCAAATCAAAGATCAAATTATCGACAGTTAAAAATAACAGTTTTTCGCTTTATTTGGTAAAGCTTCCTTCCTTACACAGAAATTTAATAAACAGTTAAAATGTTTTCAGTAGGAAGTCCTTTTTCACACTTTAATTTAAGTGCACGCCGGCTATATTGTTTTCATCTTTTCGTGTATAGCTAGTATACACATTCTGACCATCTGTCACAAAAAACGTTCAGAATTCGTTTGAACGCTCAGAAATACATGCTTTTGATAAAATTTAGCACTGTCTATTCAAAACTGCACTTAAAATTTGACTATCGGAGATATTTTTAAACCTAAATAATCCTGCATTTACTCAGTTTATGGTAATTAATAATTATGTTATGTCAAGTGTAAAGTGGTCTTGAATTAAATTCCTATGACTGAAAATGGTGATAACTAAAGTGATAAGTACTTTTTTCGCACTAGCTTGGGAATAACAACATTGCAACACCTTATGAATCTTCGCTAGGGGTCGTGAAAAACATCAAACAGGAACATATGTTTTACACTTTGTGTGAAAGGCGGGAAAATTTCAGTCCAAACACCATCGCGGATTTTCACACTCCTACAACACAAACTTTCAACAAATGGACAACTCCGTTCAGACCCAAGTGAGATCAAAAAAATGCGATACGCTGGGCCATGTAAAGCAAAAGGGCTGTCGTGATCCACCCGGGAGGTGGGCAGAAGGAAAATAGTGGGCCATAAACTATTGCTGGAAATCTTGTGGGGTTGCGGAAAAATTTGAAAATAATGCTGGGCCATGATACATTTTCAAGTTTGTACTTAATGTTTACTTGTACTTGATCATGTGTAGCGAATGCTATCCAACCCCCAACCTCCTTCATTGTATTCTGATGATCGAGATTCATCCCAGTATGCACATTTTTTTTAGACTGCATTCCCTACTTTTATAAAATCCAACATTAGCGTATATGATAAGCTTTCTGCTTTTCAATCAAAGTGTATTTCGACAAAATTATTGCAAGGAATTGTACGAGATGTTTTTGTGCTTATGTGTTAAGAAAGCAAATGAGGCCCTGCCCAATGAGGCTCAATGGTTGAGCTATTGAGCCAGTCTAACCAATTTATGTTCACCATATATTTTCGCGACGACTTCGTTGAATAGAATTGAGGACAATGCGCGTCTTCATAGAAAGGCAGCTTATTAATTTGATGTGCATACTTCGTTTACATCATTTGATACAACTGCTACAATTGCCTGCCATGAGTTTTTGAACGACTCAAGAGTTCACACTCAACACGCGCGACTAGCTTGGTTACGTGTGTTTACATAATAAGACTTTACAAATTACGTGTTGGCGCTTTCTAGTAGCAGGCAAAGATTATTGAGCAATTCATAGCATGATTATTCCGATAATCCTAATTCTAGAAAATATGGACATAGCGTAGCCAGGTTTAGACATAATTTAAAATACAACGTTCTCGAGCTCTGACTAAATATTTTATCAAAACGAGCTTTCGACTACCTAACTGTAGCCTTCAACGGATTAAAGCGCAATGATTCCACTTTAACCCATCGAAGGCTACAGTTAGGTAGTCGAAAGCTCATTTTAATAAAATATTTAGTCAGAGAACGTTGTATTTTAAATCCTAATTCTAGTGTAATCGTATTGACCTTATGCATTATTCAACTTTAAACCCTTGCCATTCTTCTTGTTCTTATAGAGCACAGACAAGGAGGATTCGTACGACACTCCAGTTAATCCTCACAAGAGTTGGCTGCAGTTTCAAAACTTGGCGACCACGTACGAGAGTGAGAAAAAGGATGATTTATATAAGACTAAAGATGGGAAAGTTGTGGTGAGTGCAAGTTCATCACTGAGTGTATTCCATGCGCCAGACTTAACCCAGTGGCGCATGCGTGCACACGTACACTTGTTCAAGCTTTCTCACTCCAGTTTTGTTTCTTTGTTCAGTGTAAGTGTGCCAGAGGACCCCCCGGACCGTCGGGGCCACGAGGACCGCCAGGGGCTGAAATGACCGAAGCACATTTGATGGCAAAATTCAGAGCTTTGATACGAGGTGCGTGGTATAAACTGTTGCATGTGACCACATCTTCTTTATCGCCGTGCAGTCTTCACCTTTTACTCTACAGCGTGAATAAACTTTTTTTGGATGTCTTCCCTTCAGAGCCTCAAAAGGTTTTTTCCGCATCTAAATCTCTTTTTGTTACAACAGCAACAGCTCAGAGACGATCAGACCGAATACGAGAAACCTCAGATCAGGTAATGGTTATATAAATACAAAATATACAGTAAATACAAAATCGCTTTGTTCATGTGTATGGTAAATACAAATTGGTCTGCTCGTGTATGCAAAACCGTACGAATGTTCAATCATTGCCAAAATAACAATATAACACGAACAAAAATTCGACGACTCGAGGAAATGTGTAGTTTCTTTTGATTTCAATGTATGATCGGAGTAGACTACAGCCTGCTGCATGGATCCGATGCTTGATTACATTCAAGTTTTCATATTTCTTCCTAGGCCATGGCTTTGATGGCAACTGGCGCTGCAGACCTCGTTTCAGCGTTTCATATAGAATTAAAAAACAACGTTCAAGTTCCTAAAAAAAGTATGCTGGAGCTGAGGAACTATAAAACGAACGTAAGTTGGAACAGAAATCGAGGCTTTGCCATTTGGTAGTCGCTAGATAGTATGCTTGAAAATAAGGTTTAGACTAAAAATTGATTATATAGGATGTCATTTCTTCGTTCTTTAAAAACTTTGAATGAGAACTTTTTTCAGACCAAAATTATTCAATATGTATGTTTTACCGCATTGGAAGTTTTAATATATAGAACGAGGCAATGACATCTGTTACAAGTAATTTCTTGGTCTTATGCTTCTCGCGCGGAAAATATTTTGAAGTATACTATCTAGCAATGACCCTTTGCATTCTAAGATTTTATTTAAAAAACTTTTTTGCTCCTTTCAGGTCGGTCAGTATGGTACATTCGTCCGAGGAGATGATATTGATTTTCGAACAGGACAATTTACTGTTCCTTATACCGCAATCTACAGATTTTCTGCGGGTGTGAATATTGCCCGATTTAGGGACGCCAGCCTGCGACCACGTGATCTTGTCAAAGTTCTCGTCTGCATAGATTTTCAGTGTGATAAAAATACGTAAGTATTTGTTCTCATGTAGTTATCAAGTCAGAGATGGATTCACATTCCTTAAGACTATTCTTACTAATGTACTGTTTTACTTCAACCTTCAATCATATTACTTATATCCAGCATAATTCTAGTGCTGAATAATTTACCTTGCTAGCTTGTAACCTTTCAAAACGATTGTGCTGCTGTTTATACTCGTGTATTTATCTTTCGTAGTTCCTTGATGACTGTCAGTGGTCTTTCGTCGAATAGTAGAGTGTTTACGGTACGGGTTGAAGGTCTGCTCTCTCTAAAGGTAACATATTACTTGACGTTCCCCTCATCATTTACTCTCAATTACTCACTTTCTCATTACTCACTCTCATTCACCATCATTCACCTTTATTATTCACTGTGATCCTCCACCTTCATCATTCAGACTGATTCATTGTTATTGTCCACTTTCATCATTCGCTTTCATTCTTACCTTTTACTTTCATTTACTCTAATCACTATTCTCATTATATCATTCACTCTCATTATTTACCCTCATTCACCCTCATCGTTCCGCCTAATCATTCACTTCTATTCACCCGCATCATTCACTGTCATCCTTCACCCTTATCATTTACTCACATTAACCTTCATCATTCACTTTGATTCACTCGTGTTCACTCTCATTGATCATCCCACTATCATTCACGCTCTTTCACCCTCATCCATTTAGCATAATCATCCAATCTCTCAATCCCTCTTCGCCCAATTTCTCTTATTTAAATATACTATATTTTCTCGCGCAGGCTGGTCAACATGTTTCTGTCTACGTCGATAATAACTCGGGAAACCCTGTCGTGGTTCAAGCGAGATCTTCGTTTACTGGAATGCTCATTGGAATCTAAGAATTGTAATATACATGCGTTCTAAGAAACTCTTAAGGTTGAAACAACAAGTAGTAAGACTATGCAACCCTCTGAATTTTCCAAGAACGACGGTGCACAACCGTAATTGGTCGTACGATTCTCATCTTATTAATGATAAAGAATTTTAATCTTCTGTCGCGATCCCGTTTCGACTTTGAAGAGATTTACCATTTTACTAGTCTTATGTCTAATCGTTTATCATGTAAAAAATAAATTTAAGAATAAACAGCTTTGTAGCACGAGATGTTTTTCGGTCCCAAAATGGCAAGCTTAAAAAATTGACTTTCTTTAGCAAGAAGGAGTGTTCTTTGATAAGATGAAAATCGAAAATTCGATTAATTATATTGTGTAAATAACCATAAAGTATGTAGTCACTCGTGATGTGTTATATATATTAGAGTATTTATATATAAATATATAGTTTGTAGTGAAGCGATGAAAAAATCAATATTGACAAGATAAGAATGTTGAGTTCTAGCTGAAAGAAATCATATAAATAACTGATATAATAATGAATAACTGATTAAAAAAGCTCTATATAAATATAACTGATTAAAAAAGCTTATAATTACTTTTTCAATATATATTTACTATATGGGTTGACTTCTGGCGGCTAAGCTCGTGGTGGTGTTCGAAAAACCAGCATTGTATAACTGTAAATGAAAAATAAGGGCGTTTATATTAACACTGTTTTGACAAAGAGTTGTTAGCCATTCTGTGACTATAAGAGAGGACAAGAAGAGAAGAAAATGGACACAGCGCGGTCTTTCATTTTACTGCCCAGGGGAGGGTAAATGGTCGTTCACAATCTCCTAAAAGTTATACCATTATACAGTTTTAAAGACTTCTGATACCCTTGGTTGTAAACAGTACATATCACTACACTGTATGTGACACAAGGTTGCTGAACATCTCTCGCTCCTATCTAGCTTCGCGAAGGAATCCGTCAAAATTTCTCGTTTTAATTTTAAATTGTTTGTGCTCAAATTTCATTTTATCCGTAAAGTCAGGGCGCGTTCAAGTGTTTTTTGCCATTATCTTTTCTAGCCAAAAATGATTAGCCCCAAACAGAAAAAGGTTTCAAAACTTTCAAAAACGTTCAGCCTTCTCGAGTCATGGGCGTGACTCCACAGGGGTGTAGCGGATCCAGCCCAAGGTGCATTCCGTGTCAGGAAAATCCAGACCAGCGTGCGTTCTGTGCGCAGGAGTTCAGAGATCCCAAGTTGAAAAGAGTGCAACATATAACCCTTGCCCATTTTAAAACTGTGTGGGGATTAATAGATGCTTTCTGATATATTTGACTAAGCCTGTTTCAGACGTTGAACTTTTTATGTACAGAACCTAATGTCAATAATTAATTTGCATAAGATTTGGCACATCAAAAGTTCGACATCTGGATGATCTGAAACAGGATTATCACACAACTGCTTGCTTTGTTATCTGTGCAGTTTATTTACTATATCAGTGATTTGGATTTCTATTTGACAATTAAATTAACAATCATACTTTGGGGTTAAGGGTAAACGTCTATTTGACGGATTTCTGCGCATGGGTGCTTATTGTTGTTTTTTCAGAGAAGGAAGAGAAATGGAGGGAAATGTAATCTTTTCGGCCGCTAATAGTCATTATCTGTTACCGTTTCTTTAAATAAAATTCTTTGTAAACATATTTGGAAGGCTTGATTTGTTTAATCGGCTAGCAGGGTTAGCAAAGGCCGAATTAATCAGTTAATTGTATCCAAGAGAAATTTTTAAAATCTGTTTGCATATAAAATGGCATATTACAAAAGTAAAGTATATTGTAATAGATATTGTCATTTTTCTTCTTTTTATCTGAAACAATCAGGTTAAAGTTGAACTTGATTCAAAGTTGGGCGTGGCGTACAGGAAAACATATTTCCCTTTGTTCAAGAGGACAAGTTGTCTTCGTCGATCGGTACAAGAAGCATATGCGCAAAGATAGGCAAACACTGTAAAGCCTTTAAAATAAGTCATGTTTTCTTCTAGAAAAGAGTCAATGATGACAACGATTACTAAATCAAAGCCGCGTTGTCGTGTTTTGAGCTTTTCAGCTATGTTTACCGATCTTTTATGGCGTGGTCCTTGCTAGAAGGAAAGTTGCATAATTATTGTTGACTTTCCGTTGATCGTTTCTTTCTTGATCGAGCTTTATATGCCATTGCGTTCAGTGTCCTTGATATAGGAGTCATATTTATGGTCTCGGGTTTAATTCCCGAACACTGAATGGCAGTCTTCAGTTCTTTCAAGTAATGAGATATATAACATTGCAACAAGATGGCACTGCGTTATTGCTTTGCCTAGTTACTATGTCGCAATGTAACCTAACACATGGTATATTCTACAAATAACGAATGTTTATGTATGAGTGCAATAGTAAGAATATTTTCATGAGGTGAATGATGGAATGTTCTATTCAACGAGGCGATAGCCAAGTTGAATAGAACATTTCATCTTTCACCGAATGAAAATATTCTTACTATTGCACGAATAAAAACATTCATTATTTGTTCTATATAATACCACTCGCTCAGTTTAGTGGTTGAGCTGACTAAACCTGTGCCGAATATCTATGGCGAACTTCTTCCAATGCAATGCAATAAGATTTATTAGGTTCGTAACGATCTTCATACCTAATTCACATGATAAAATGTATAAAGAGATGCAAATATACTGTTATTCAGGGACGTAGCCAGAACTTTCAAAGGGGGGAAGCCCTGCAGATTCTAATAATTATGATAGGTTTGATGCGCCTATCGCGTTAAATACTAGGGAGGTTTAGCAAAGAGACGTAACGTCAATGCGACGTAAAATGCTGTGATTGCCCATCTCCAGATTTGCTCACGGCATTTCCACATCGTTTTTACCTCGCTTTGGCGTTGTCAAAGGCGTTGTGTCGTCTTTGCTGAACCTCTCCATTAAAGAAAGGGGGGGAGCCGCGGCCCCCTCGGCTCCCCCCTGGCTACGTCCCTGCTGTTATTTACATAAATATATGGTGTGGTTAATTTAGCCTACTACTGCGAAGATAGCTTCTCAAACTATGTTTGAAAGTGTTCAGGTTCGACAAATTACGGATGTCAGGAGGCAGCAAGTTCCATAAGGCTGCTCCTCTATAGTAAAAAGAGTTCTGAGCCAGTGCTGCACGGCACTTAGCAAGATTAAGGTTATTAATGTTCCTGGCGTTATAGTCGTGAATCTGAGATCCTTTCTGAAACATGTTCTTCAGGTAAGCAGGTGCTTGATTCTTCATACATTTAAACATCTTAACAGCATCTCTGAATCTGATAGCATCAGATACTGGAAGCAGTGTTAACTCTTTCAGTGTTAGTGTAATGTGTTCATATTTCATTTTTCCTGACAACAAGCGGGCCGCAAAATTTTGAACAAGTTGAACTGACTGTTGGCGACAGCCCAGTCGGGTTGGTGCATTGAAGACTTCTCGTCGCTATTACCCTTCTACGAAGAAGACAAGTTGTCTTCGTCGAAAAATAACGACTAGCAGATTTTAAAGCACCACTAAACCAGTACACTGTAAAACTACATTGCGGTACAAGAAGCATGGATGCGCCAAGATCCGTAAAGCCTTTAAAGCAAGTGTTTTCTTTCAGGAAAGAGCCTAAGACGAATACGCTCACGAAATCAATGCCGTGTACTCATGTTTTAAGAAGGAAAAAATGAAACAACAAGGAAAGTCACAGTTTGCATGTAATTATTATTGACTTTCTGTGGGTCATTTCTTTCTTGATCGAGCTTTGTATGCCATTGCGTTCAGTGTCCTTGATATAGGAGTCATGCATTTTTATGGCTTTGGGTTTAATTCCCAAACACTGAATGGCAGTATTTAGCTCTTTCAACCATTGAGATAGCATTTCAACAAGATGACACTGCGTTATAACTTTGCTTTGTCACTATGGCACACTGTAACCAAACACATAGTATATTCTGTAGGCCTTAACTGAAAACGCTGCCGATTCAGTTTCTACTTTGATAGTAAATTATCATGGTTACTTTTAGATATTGCCGACACTGGTAACGTTGTGAAATGCGTGGTTATACATGAGTTACGAGTGTCATTCTCGTTGATAGGCAGCTAGTATTTTACGACCACAACGTGCATGTTGTTTCTCTGCAGTTTTCATGTGATATAACCTACAAAGTTCGTTACTTGTACAAGCTGCGAGTTTCAAACGTTCCTGTTGGGAGTACGTATCTTGATTTAAGTTTCCATGATAGGATCAATAGTTCCCTATCAACGAGAAAGCTTTGCACAAAAGATCTGTATCACCCTAGCTCTTACAATTTTGAGCTACAACGATACCATTGTCGGCAATGTTTAAAAGCAAGCATAAAAAACCATTGATAATTTGCAATCAAAACAATAAAAACTGAATCGGAAGCGTACGAAGTTAAGGCTTACAGAATATCGTATTTGTTTGGTTACAGTGTGACATAGAAACTAGGCAAAGCAATAACGCAACGCCATCTGGTAAAATGCTATCTCATTACTTGAAAGAGCTAAAGACTGCCATTCAGTGTTTGGGAATTAAACCCAAGGCCATAAATACGTGACTCCTATATCAAGGACACTGAACGCAACGGCATACAAAGCTCGATCAAGAAAGAAACGTCTCACAGAAAGTCAATAACTACATGAAAACTGACTTTCCTTCTTGCAAAGACCACGCCATAAAAGATCGTTAAACATAACTGAACAACTTACAACATGAGTACACGGATTTGATTTAGTAAGCGTTACCCTCTTCGACCCTTTCCTGAAAGAAAACACTAGCTTTAAAGGCTTTAATGTGTTTGCGCGTCTTTGTATCTACATGCTTCATGCCTTCTTGCAAATACCTCGCCATTACAGACCGTTAAACATAGCTGAACAACTTAAACATGAGTACAGGCTTTGATTTAGTAAGCGTTGTCGTCTTTGACTCTTTTCTAAAAGAAAAAACTTGTTTTAAAGGCTTTAAAGTGTTTGCGCATCTTGCGCATCCATGCTTTGTGCACCGTAAGCTTTGGGAAGAAGACCGCCATATACACTTGGCACAGTGTAGTGGTGTAGCCAGCTAAACCACTACACTGTAGTTTTACAAACGAGTGTAGTGGTTTAGTGGTGCCTTGAAGTCTTCTCGTCGTTATTTCTCGACGAAGACAACTTGTTTTCTTGAAAGGGAAATAACGGCGAGAAGTCTTCAATGCACCAACCCTACAGGCCTGTCCCCAACAGTCAAGTTAAGGAAATTTGCTTAAATAGTAGTTAAAAACACCAGGCAGATAACGTTTGCCTCCTTGGCCTCCTGGTACTGCCTAGTGTTTTCCTGCACTCCACGCCCAACCTTATCTTGAGTTTTGGGTGGATCGTCGACCGGTCTGTCCAACTAAGCGAGTGAAGAATTAAATTCTCACCAACTGAGCAACCGTTGGACTTAACCTGTCGACGATCCATCCAAAATCATATTTAAACGATGTGCGAAATCGGGAAGACAGTTATTTTTACCTCTCGGCCACGGAGGGAAAGTTGATTGCCAATGAGAACTCGAACGGGTCTTTCCTTGCTCATCAGCATGCAAATAAAAAAATATATAAAAACGCCCCTTGCAGGCGCTTCTTTTGCGAAATAAATGAGTAAAGTACAAACAAAGAGATTAGAGAATACTATGAGTGAAAAATAATAGCAAAAACACTTAATTCTCGCAATAAAATCTTACTTTAAGCTTCGTACAAAGATCATTAAACATTGTACATACGGGTATTTTCTGCTGGACAATGGTCATCTGACGTCATTTACTGCTTGGTCGTCGAAGAAGAAGGTTTGTCCAAAATGTCTGCTCGGAACAGAAACTTTACAAGCCACAAGTCGTTAAATTGCTATCAAACACACATCTTCTACATCTGTTGATTCGATAGAAATGGTGATGGAGACATTTGGAGGAGATTCGAGCCAAAATGACGAAGAAATAGAGAAAAATAGCGAAGCAAAATGTGGCGTTGTCAACAGAAGTTAAAACCAAAATGGCGTCGTCTTCTTGTCCAATCTAAAAATGCAAGGAAAATTGTTCTAGTGTGATTGGACATCAACAATATCGGATTTTTATTACACATGTAAGTGTTCTCTAACTATTTTTAGCATGTTTTAGTTGTTAAATGCTTTTATGTCTGAAGAAATTCGTTTTGCTTACCAGGTCGAAATCCTACTTTTAAATTTAAATAAATGTACTGATATATATGACTAAGTTTCTAATACTCTCTCTGTAGCTGTTCCGTAAAATGACGGTTCGAAATGGAAGACCGTTGAGAAGATTAAAACAGAAACTTTTCAAGGTAAAATAATTTTCAATTGATTCAGGCAAATATGTTAATTTTCTTGAAGAATTTAAAATACTTGCCGCCTATATGGAGTTAATACCTAACATATTGCATCACACTTTAGATATTCCACACATTGCAAGAAAGTTACGCGAAAACAGTGATACGAGAACCCACAGACAAAAAGAATTTTCATATGGATTTAACGGTAAGAAACCAAATATTAGAATAGTAAATTCTCAATTTCAGCCCCCCCCCCCATCTCATAAATTTTATATCAAAAATTAATGAATGCCTTTTTTCTGCAAAGCTTCTCGGTAATAATTCCATGTTCTCAGTACGCAAAATTAAATCTTAATTAAAACATGACAAATAAAACGTTGGTTAGTGTTAGATAAGGATTTATATTCGCCATACTGAGAACACGGAATTATTACCAGCTTCTCTCTGTTAACTTGCTTTTCATGATTACTTTTGGCAACCGAAGTCATTGGCCCTGCTCTCGTTTTAAACCTCCCTCCCAAGTGATGACACCCACCCTATGGGGATTAACCTAATTAATATACAGGGTGTCCCAAAAAAACCCAAAAACTATTGAAAATGATCTATTGTTAGAATTTCAATGCCTAGCACTAAATTGAACCCACGAGTGGATAAACTATTGACCTATGTAACCGTCATAATTAATAGTAATTATAATACTCAGTGTTAACCTTTTTTATGCCAGACAAAAAACTAAACCTACGAGTGCATATTAAAAATGCAATCAAAATTTATGCATGGTTATTTTAATTAGCCTATTCAATTTGGTTTTTATCAATATTCCCATGAGCAAAACAAACGTACTTTACAAAGATATTTTAATTTTTTAACAAGTGCTAGGGCATTCAAATGTTAACAATAGGTGATTTCAATAGTTTTTGGGGTTTTTTGGGACACCCTGTAGAGCTTATTATTTATATTATAATTTTTAGTACATAGTTTTCTTCTTATAACTTACTTTTATTCTTCCTTTTGTTTTCCTCTTCAAAATCTCTTCTATTATCCACATATACGCTGCACTCTATACAAGAAACAGGAAATTCAGATTTCCAGTTCAAATTCAAGGGAATTCCAAATTAGGACCAAGTGAGAACCAAGTGTGCTGACATGATGTTTGAACTGATTTTGATTTGAGATGACGGTCTGAATTTCGTGATCCTTGCACTTCAGCCCTTCGTTTGATTTCCTCTTAATTTACTCCAATCGAATCTTCATCCTGTCTAACCTTACCCCTAGTATCCCCTTAGTATGCCCAGGATAGTACCCTCTTCGTTTACTACCACCCAATACCCCAGTAGCCCTCCAGAGTCCTTTGCCGTAGTTACTGAAGAATTACTTATTCAATTTGACAATTACACTAGCCGCAACAATCTTAGTCAATTACTCGCGTTCCGTTGATTACTGATATTTTACAATACTGACAACCCTGTCAACATTCCCAAACCGGAATACCAGAAAGACCCATGCTTATGGGCACAGCGTTCTCCTCACACAAGCGTCACGAGTTTGAAGTGGGGATTGAACCCACGATCTCAGAAGTGACAGGCACTTGCTCAGACGATTACACCACTTGGTCGTTGCTGTGCAGAATTAAACGATCCTACACGAAAAATTCTCTGACATTGTCTTGTGTTTCACTGTAATTAATTTATAAAACAACTACAAAGTAGTTTCCTGGGCAGAATAATGTCATTTATATAATACCTCGTTAAATTCTGGTCGTTTAATTGGTTGATTATGGTCACGTGATATTAAATAAAAAGTTCCATTTTCCAAGAGTGCAATGGCAAACGTTCCATTGCATTCCCAGGAGTGCAATAGTTTTTCCATTGCACTCTCACAATTCCCATCCGTCAAAAAGCTCTTCGTACGGTCTTTGTAGTTTACTTTAGGCTGGTTTCGGTCTTGCGATGAATGCGAAATAATCCAAATACTAAAATGCGTGAAATTGTTTTTGAAAAACAATAGTCTGGTATTATATAAAACAAATCATGAATTTTTTTTTCGTGCAATAGCAAGAATATTTTCATTCGATAAAAGATTGATTGTTCTATTCAACTCGGCTATCGCCTCGTTGAATGGAGCAATCAATCTTTCACCTCATGAAAATATTCTTACCATTGCACTCATTGACATTCATTATTTGTACACCATCTAACTGGGATATTACCCGGCCTTCGGATTCGACTTGAGTTTTTTTGAAGTTCAATATTTCCGAAAATGTTCAAAGATTACCCGCGCATGGATGACGCTATCCTGAACACAAAAAACTAGTATTTTGTTACTTTCTTATTTTCTTATCAGTCATTTACGTTTTTTGGAATTTTAGCTCAGTGCCCTAGTCTATTTTTTTATGATAAGATTTTTTCCACATTATAATGATGACTAAAATATATAGTGGAAAGCTAGAATAAATTCAAAATGTTTATTTTCGGAGTAACCGTTGTTTTGTATTTAGCGTTAAGTAAATGTAGATAAAAGTAACGGCGTAGATATTAGTTTAAAAGAATTTTTATGTCCAATGTTCACGCATGGTTTTGAATAAAAATATCTCGAGAAATAAAAAAATATTTGAACAAGGCGTAAAATAGTATTCCACAGAATTCTAAATATAGTTTTCCACATTCTAAGTATAATTTTTTACAAGAAGCACGTACACCATAACTTAGTTTCTTCAAATACACCCCCACAATTGTAGATGTTTTCGCTCTTATCTAATGGCAATATTTCTTGTTTTTCAAAAGGACGTAAAAGGTGGTACGAAGAACCAGCCAGAGATTGCGACATCGAACAACGAGTCAAGGCCAACATGCAAGTTTTAGAAATGTAAGTGCACAGCAAAAACATTTGTGCCCAAATGTTAGTGGCGATTCTAATCGATTCAAAATTCGTGTTGCTGCGGAAAACTTCAATTTCTTAAGGCTGTTTTCCAGTTACGCGTTTTTCACACGTACGTACACGCACGTAAAAGTCTAAATCAGTTTCAATATTAAATTTGAAATAAACAAATATTTTGATGGAGAGAATTCAGCATTCCCTACGAAGTAGCATACTTTAGTGATTCTATTTGTTAAATACAAACTATAAATAGAAGAGTTTAAACTTTTACGTGCGTGCACGTACGTGTAAAACACGGATAACTGAAAAGCAGCCGCAAGAAATGTGCACTTTCAGCCTAGTTTCTATTTAGTCGTGAATGTTGTAAATACATGAAGGTGAGCGATGAGATAGAGTATGTGAGCTTTCTAGACTAGAGTATCTACTCTTAATATTTAACAATTATTCGCCGAAGGCGAAGTGGTTATTGGTGAACATTCACCGGGACGAAGTCGAGGTGAATATTTACTATAATCACTGAGCCTGAGGCGAATAATTGTTTTAGTATAATTTCTTTAGTAAAATTTACGTGCATAAAATGCACTGTCGTCTTTTATGAATACAGTTTACTTCTGAAAATTCCTAAAGACTTAAGTTTACTTAATAAGTACTTAATGAGTTATTTGCAGACGATCTATTACCTTAAAATAGTTTAACATCAAAGTTTGTTTGTATTCTTTGAGTTTATATCAATGCAATTTTCTGGCCGATGTGATTAAGGCAGTTCTATACCCTTGCAAAAGCAATCTAAAATTTGTCCCATATTCAATTTGTTCACATACTCATTCACATCCATCAGAAGGAGAAAATCCCCGATTCTTACGACAGGTGTGAATCAGGCTTTACGACCAAAATGAAACTAGGCTTCACATGCAGAAGCGCGCAACTTCTCGCGGGGGGGGGGGGGGGGGGCTGAGATCAATTGCCGTTCAATTGTCAGTCCCTCTCCATTACTTCTTGTCGGCGCGATTGACACCATGTGCCAGGAATGTACCGAGATTTAATGTCTACACTTTGATTTAAAAAGTGATGTTATAATTTATGGACTTACAGCTTGGTTTCTTTTTGAGAAAGGAAATAGCCGAGAAAACTATGGTAAACTGTTCACAACATTAAACAGTTATTGAATGAGGTCGAGCAGCATATGAGGAATTATTAAGGCAGAGGTTTGTGTTATTGCCGAAGACGAAGGCTGAGGCAGATAACACAAACCTCTGCCTTAATAATTCCCCATATCCTGCGAGAACTGAATTCAACAATTGTTTTATTATTTTTTGAAAATATTTTAAACTCAGTTTAAACGCGTGCTTTGTAAGTAAGAAGACACAAACTGCTATTAATGGAACAGAAAAAATATTCTTAAAACAATTGTCAGATTATAAGGTCAATCATCATACGACGAAATGAGTCTTAATGTCGTATATTTGTTTTTAATATACGACGAAATGACTCATAATGTCGTATATTTGTTTTCAATATACGACGAAATGAGTCATAATGTCGTATATTTATTTTCACCTCCAAATTTGGGTAACTACCAAGCGGATATGACGATTTCACCTTTAGCTCTTAACCAATCAAAACTCCTAAAATATTTTCAATAGATAATAATAATGTTTGATGAACCTCATTGTTCACCCAAACGCTTTTACCTGGAGTTGTCGTTCCAGTGTTTCATAGAGTTCAATGGGTCATTTATATGAACACGAAGCTCTTTTGTCGGGTATACCCCTAACCTTGGAACCTTTAAATGAAAACGATTCAATCTAATGAAATAGTTGGCATGAATACTTGACGACAATTACCGTCAAATTTTGCATGTCAACAGAAACAGTTTTTTGTTTGATGTTGAAAATGATTCACAACTACGTTACGTAAAGCAAAACTTTTCCTTTTAGTTTACTTCCTTTTAGAATAGTTTTATACAACAGCTAACGAATTTTCCATAATCGTTGTCTACAATCAATATTTTTAGGTAATAAGATGTAACGAAATTCAAGAAGAAAAGACCAGAATGAACGATGCTGAAAGATATGGCCGACAAAAGAAAAAACCCACAAGAATGAAAAAGCAAGCTAGACATTGCTAATACGACAGTATTGGAAGTTATATAAATGTAAGTTAGTAGAAAACAAGATACTTATTGAGAGATCAAAGAGGATTTAATAAATGCTATTGTTTCTCGTTGAAAAAAATCATTGTTTCTCGTCGTGAAAGAAGAAAAAGCAAAAAATTGAGATTGAATTAAAATATTCTAAGATCATATGTTTAAAACAAGGGAATCGAGATATTTTTTTTCTAATTCCCAGGGGTAAAATAATATTTGTATATTTCTCTGTTAATTTGAATCATCAATGCATTTTTTGGCATTTTCAATTCCCATGGGAACACTGCTTGCCTTGTTTTCATGGTGATACTTAAATTCATGGTGAGACTTAATTATACGAGAATCCTCTTTGATTATGAATATGATAAGTATCTTGGTGCTTCTGGGTTTTGGTTTGCTTGGTAAAGCAACCTCAGCCTTCGGCTTCAGCAGATAACACAAACCGAGGACTTAATAATTCTTCATATCCTGCGAGAACTGAATTCAATAATTGTTTTATTATTTTTTGAAAATATCTTAAACTCGGTTTAAACGCTCGCTTTGTAAGTAAGAAGACACAAACTGTTATTAATAGAACAGAAAAAAATATTCTTAAAACGATTGTCAGATTACAAGGCAGTCAATATACGACGAAATGACTCATAATGTCGTATATTTGTTTAATTCAATATACGACGAAATGACTCATAATGTGGTATATTTATTTTCAACCCCAAATTTGGGCAACTACCAAGCGGATATGACGATTTAATCTTTAGCTCTTAACCAATCAAAACTCGTAAAATATTTTCAACAAATAATAATGTTTGATAAACCTCATTGTTCACCCGAACGCTTTTACCTGGAGTTGTCGTTCCAGTGTTTCATAGAGTTCAATGGGTCATTTATATGAACACGAAGCTCTTTTGTCAGGTATACCCCTAACCTTGGAACCTTTAAATGAAAACGATTCAATCTTATGAAATAGTTGGCATGAATACTTGACGAAAATTACCGTCAAATTTTGCATGTTAACAGAAACAGTTTTTTGTTTGATGTTGAAAATGATTCACAACTACGTTAAGTAAAGCAAAACGTTTCCTTTTTAGTTTACTTCTTTTTAGAACAGTTTTATACAATACATAGTTATATCCATAATCGTTGTCTACAATCAATATTATTAGGTGATAAGACGTAACGAAATTCAAGAAGAAAAGACCAGAATGAACGATGCTGAAAGATATGGCCGACAAAAGAAAAAAACCCACAAGAATGAAAAAGCAAGCTAGACATTGCTAATACGACAGTATTGGAAGTTATACAAATGTAAGTTAGTAGAAAACAAGATACTTATTGAGAGATCAAAGAGGATTTAATAAATTCTATTGTTTTTCGTTGAACAAAATCATTGTTTCTCGTTGAACAAAATCATTGTTTCTCGTTGAACAAAATCATTGTTTCTCGTCGTGAAATAAGAAAAAGCAAAAAATTGACATAAAAATTGAGATTGAATTAAAATATTCTAAGATCATATATGTTTAAAACAAGGAATCGAGATATTTTTATTCTAATTCCCAAGGGGAAAATAATATTTGTATATTTCTCTGTTAATTTGCATCATCAATGCGTTTTTTGGCATTCTAAATTCCCATGGGAATACTGCTTGCTTTGTTTTCATGGTAATACTTACAGGGTTGGTAGATTTTATGAATAAATAAGCCAAACCGTCATTAGTAACATCAAAATAACAAAGAGAACAAAAGGCAAATACAAAGGAAAACAATGAGCATTGTTAATCTACCAATCTACCAACCCTGAACACTTAGGGTTGATTATATGATTCCCGCTTACCCGGGATTACGTGAAGCGTAACATGATTTTGAGGTATTGAAATAAGTCAGTTTACGTTGTAAAAAATGCTTAACCTTGATTGCTTGAGATTTTCGTTTTGCCGAAATATGAAGTAAACGAAATGGTGTATATCGCATTAATTTTTGTTAAATCTATCTTTGTATTGATTAATGCTGAAAGCATTCGAACTTTGGTCGTTTCGTTTTATAAAATGACACTTTTCAATACCTCAAGATCATTTTACGCTTCACTTAAATTCATGGTGAGACTTAATTTATACGAGAATCCTCTTTGATTATGAATACGATAAGTATCTTGGTGCTTCCGGGTTTTTGGTTTGCTTGGTAAGCAGGAACAATGGAACAATAAAACCATTGTTTGTGTGCACTAAAACCAATTACGGAAGTGGTTTGAGAGCAGCTGCGAGGTACCATGCAAATGAGAAGGCGTTTCGGTTAAATAAGTATGAGAATTGCGGGAAAATGTTAAAACATATTGATCCTTTTAACTATTTAGTAAGAGTAACTGTACTAAACCGTTTAGAATTTACATGTTCCTATAGATAAGCCTTAAATGAAAAAACTCAAGTTGCGTTTCGCGTTTTCAAATTATTTATACCCTTTGCATTCTCATGCTTATTTGACCCAGCCTTACACTTTGGTAAGTATTAGGTTTATATTTACTTCGTACCAGTTAACACAACAAAAAGCCCATGCCCTTTCAGCTAAGGTTTTACGTCTTGAAACTCAATCAAATACTCAGTCTAAGTGGGTTTAAGTAGCTAGAGATAACGTAATTTATCTTTTTATTTTGGTTTTTTTGTTTATAACGTAATTTATTAGCTAAATGTATGGACTGCGAGGGTGTGCGCCGTGTGTAAGTTGCATGGGGTTTAGGTTATTAAAGGAATTAAAATTTTTGAAAGTATGTTTCAACTAAAATCTACGGTCATCACAGCTAAATTATCAGCATTATTAATACATTATTCCAACTAAAATGTTTATTAGTGTGCCTGTCGTAACAAGAAATTTTGAATAAAATTGCCCGTCAAGTTTTGTATGTTAACATGAAAAATTAGGGTTAGAATTAGGGTTTGTATGTTTTAGAAAAAGAATTAAGTTTTGTTTATTTTGGAACTTGTTAATTTCGTGTATTAAGACAAGTAGCTGGCGCTCACCTGTTTGTATATAGAACCTCCTTCAATTTTTCTTTAAGTTTGGCCTAAAATATCCGAAAAAAATAATATTCACCACGCATACTTTACCGAAATTTTAATTCTTTTAATTTTCAAATTTGGGTGGCAGTCGGGGTGGTGGTGGTGCATGCGGGTTTATCAGCTGTGAGTGACTGTACGATGGTGAGGAAAGTGAAGGTAACGAATGGAATGCAGGAGTTTAGGACCGAGGAAGACAGCTTAGAACTGAGGCAGGTAGGCAGTTGGTAGGATCAGAGGGGGGAACTTGTCATTTTGGCTTTGGGAATCAAATTTGCATGCTAAGTACTTAAGTCACTAACGTTTGTTGTTTTTTTTTGTTAGGTACGCGCGGCTGCTCTCCAGGGAAGATCAACTTAGCAATTGCATTAGCATTTGCAAGGTTGGTCTTCTCTTCGCCGGCTACCCCGGCCAGCTCTCCGAGTGCTACTTCCACCGCAATTAAGTAGAAGTACTTGGACTATATGTACAAGTACTTCTACTTAGGTGGAAGTAGCACTTGGGGAGCTGGCCGGGGTAGGGGGATTTTTTTTATTCAATTTCTCAATTCCCATGGGAATTGAATTTTTAATTAAAAAGGGGTCACATGTAAATTTTGTAAACAATTTATTGAAAAGAATTTGTAAAGATTACAATTTGAATAACAATAAAAAGAGATTAACTATCACACATTGTACTTATTTCAAATAACAATAGAAGAAAACAGAACATGGCAGATGGAGAACAATTGACATTGCACTTAACACAAATGAATAAACACAAGTGAAAACGCAATGTTAAAAAAACTTGGTCTTTTCGAGATAAATGTTTACACTTCAAGATATAAATAATTATGAAACAACTGGAAGTGATTAAGTGATTTTCCCAATTTGAGAGAGAAATCATCTAATACAGACATCACGATGTTTCACAATTACAAAGAAAACATATGGCTCATAGTTGCATTTAGTTCATCAAAGAGATGTTTTTAATGAGAGTTTTCATTTTTCAAAATTTGTGGTGCAGGGGAAAAGCCTGCTGTCACAATTAGAAAGGTTATCAAGTGTTAGTCATGTTTCTTATGATCTAAACAACCCTATTAATATTCTTGTGGGAAGAAACCGGAGTACCCGGAGTTAACCCACGACTTTCAGGAGGTAAAAAGCACTTTTGCCAATAAAAAGATACGATTTAATTGAGGGTTTTTTTACATCGTTCAGACAAAAAAATACACAAACAAACGACTAATTTTGATGTCTTTCTGGCAGGTAAAGGAGCAAATAGTGAAAATATTTTATTGCAACTGGAAAAACTATTCCATATGTTTAAAAATCATGCAGAAATGATCCCTTTTTGTGAAGAAATAGCAAATTGGGAATAGGAAACAATTTGAACTTTTAGAGCCATATATTTTTTCTGATTGTGTTTTTAACCTGAGAATATCAAATTTATTAGGTATTGCTAACTTAGTTTCTTTGCCTTTATTTTAGTCCGAATGCTATTGTTTTCTTGAGAAAAAGCTCCCAAATTCTCAAAAAAGATGAAGAGCAATGCCTTGGCTGCCTTGCTATCATTGGAGTCACTCAACAGTGGACCATTTTTTTGGGATTGGTCGTTTAGTCAACCCAGTTTTTAACAATCACAAATCATCAAAATAACTTTCAATGGAACAAAACACTTCTTTTGGTAGTTTTAATATTAAAAATCAAACCAAAAGTCAAAATATATAAGATTGGTCTTACATTGAAAAGATAAATCTAGTTGAAAAAAATGTTTTAATGATTGATTGGAAGGTGTCACTGTCAGGTTAAAAACAAATCTCTTTGAAGTATAAATTTATCTTTACTTACTTGATGAAAAGACCATGTTTAAATGCCATGAAAACCTGTTTTCTTATATTATCATTACTTAACTACATTTACAAAGTGGAACTATTTGGAAAGCAAGCTTGAACTGGAGCAAATGACAGGTTTACATCAAAACACAAATTCACCACAACCAGACAATATGAAAAGTTTACAGAAATATGTTTTGAAAGTTAAAGAAAATATCTTATAATCATAAAAATCAAACTGTTATCAAATCGAAACTAATTTTTCTCCACCAAATCCAAGACCATTTTATTTGTTAATACAAAAGACTTCATGTTCAGCAAAATAAATTTCTTATGTCAAGAAATAAGTAAGATCTGAAACTGCCTAATACTATCAAAATACGTAACTCAACTTGTAATTGTTTTAAGTCTGTATCATATGCAGATTTCTGTCAGATATAGATCTCTTTGTATCAGTTGGGTATCAATGCCAAACACTTGCAATAAAATCTTAGACTCCCATGCTTCTTGCTCATCTGTGCAAACCTGGGATCACAGTTACCATTTGATTTGATAAAATACTGTTGCTTTGATGAAATAGTAACAAAAAGCTTTCATGTAATATTACCAAATTTCTACTTAAATTCTTATATTCTTATATACTTTCGCATATTGCAAAACATAGCCTAAAAAATCTGGTTGCCTAGTTGTATTTTTCCTTTTTTTAACTTCTACCAATCTGCATTGCTCTCAAAATAAAGTATGTTTAACTGCTTCAGTTCAATTCAATTCCAAACAAGTTCCACTTTGCAAAAGAGCAACAAGCTTTTGACCTTAAGCAGTTCATCTTAAAGGAGGAAAGTCCTGTTACAAAATCACAAAGTCTGTTTTGAAGATAAAGTACAATGAAACAATACCAAGTATTTTTTAACTTTTAGGATTTTCACACTGCAAAGGATTTTCAAATTACGTCAAACAATATTCAAATTACGCTCCGATAACACCTAGGACTGTTGTGATTTTTAAATGAACTTTGCAGACTTTCAAACGAATGCTTAAAGTCGACTTGAACAAAAGAAGATTGAGATGGCAAGTCTGGAAACAAAATATTTTTTTAAATGCTTTTTCATTGAATTAATGAAAAATTATAATGACTGTTTTTTCATGTTCTTGCAGAAACAAATTTTCTGTGAATAGACTGAGTCTGTGGATAAACTGACTACCGGAAATAAAAATGAAATTTTGGTGTGATATTAAATGTTTTGTTTCTGATAAAACCACCTTAATTCCTTTGTAAACTTAACAAAGTAGTACATTACAAAGTCAAATAATGCGGCCAAACTCAATAAAGGGCACAACCTTTTTTTAAAAAAAACATGAACTACAACTGATTCAAGTTGTATTAGTAAACCATTAAAGCCTTTTGCATGTGCTTTTCATATTAAGTACTAGACCAAACAGAAATGTGATACTGTAGACACATCACAAGATGTGAAACACAGTTCATCATTATTTGACTTTTTCTGAGATTAAAATGCTTTGAGTACATAAGACTTTCTATGATAAAAAGTTGCATCAAATGACAATCAAATTACATGAGAATGAAACTGACATTTTTAAGTTATACTGTCCCGTTTGCTGTTGAATGATGAAATAATTGTGACGTTCAAAATTGTCTTTCTTGTCATATTTTTGCTGATGGGTAAAAATATTTTTTCAAAGCATAAACATAGCCAGTAATTCTGGAAAATCATATATGCTACTCAAAGCATTTCAATTTGAAATAAAATATAAAGATATCAAGACCTTCTATGCACTTTTCATCAACAGTGTTCACTAGAGGACCCACTGGATAAGCATTCATCGAGCTTTCAAAGCGCTGTAGATCTAAAAAATGTCAGAAAATATGTGATAAAACCCTTGATCAGACAGGATTGAATTAGAGCATATATACATTATTGAGCTTGGCCCTGCCAGAGAGAGGCCCAGGGGCCTGTCCCCCCTGACTGGATTGCTGCCCTCAAGAAAACTGCCAATCTAATACCGAATCTAACACTAAAACAGGTCTTCCCCAAGGTTTTTGGGCCTCCCTTGAGAGGAGATCCTGGCTATGCCACTGGCCCCAAGAGCAGGGTCACCTCAACAATACATACCAACAGCTGTCTTCCCAAATAACCTAAGCCATACAGTCAAATTTCCCTGTGGGAGGAACCAGAGTACTTGGAGAAAGCCGACAACATTGGGCAGAGCAACAACTTGTACTCTTCTCATGAGGACAAGGTCCAGGGGCAGACCTGCTCAAGCATTAGTTTAGATTCAGTATTTGAATCACATTGAGACCCTACCGAGAATCAAACCAACAAGGAGGGGTAGGGAGGTAATAAAAAATCAAGTTTACAGCACTCGAAAACCATCGCAATTCAGGTCAGCAAAAAATTCACACCCAAATCCAACCTAGGTTGGTTATCAACCTAGAAGGTCAATAGGTCGGCATTTAGGTCAGCATTGTTGAATGCCAAGCTCATTTTAGAGGGCTGAATTTATCATATTCAAATATTTAGAAGCAAAAAGAAAATGAAATACTTTTTTGCTATATTGTAATGAAAAGCAATTCAGCTATTAACTTGATTGAGAAATAAGTAATAGGGATGGTGATTGGCAGAAAGAAAATATTTAACAGGATGCCTTTAGTGGACTTAGATAGGAAAAAGTAGGGATCTATTTCTTATTACCAGAATCCACTATTAAATTTAAGTTACATGGTTCTGTCAGATTAATGGATGGGAAAGGAAATAATTATGTTTAATTTGCAACATTACAGCTGAAAAACCAAAATTTTCACTGGACTTTTATGCAGTCCTAATTAGTTGTCTTACTGGTACTAACAAACAAAAAACTAGCAGTAGATTTCATTTAAACTGGGGATTATATTTGGGAATGATAGGGAACCATATCTGACCATAGGGAACACCCAATATGATTTTCACACGTGCAAAATATTTGCTTTGTATGTCAAATATTTCGCTAAATCCACCCTGATTGTTCACACAATTCCTCTATATTATACAACTAGATATTCTTCTACAGCTACTGATAGAAAAGAAAGCATATTACCTAGAAATAAAGGCTGGATTGCTTCGAATATCTTGAAGATTTTCTGCACGCCATTCTAGACAAAATTGTTGAACTTGCAATTGGCGCTTTCCGAACTGCCGACGAGCAAATACGACAAGCAAGCACGCCAGCAAGACGACGAAGCCCGAGCAACCGAAGAGAAAAAAGCCCAAGGGCGATGGGAGGGGGTGGGGGTAAGTGCCTGGTTGTGAAACGAATGGTAAGTGGTCCCTCTAATTGGGTCTCATCCAGGGCAGTATTTTGATTTTCTTTAACTGAATCTATGAATTGTCCAATGTGTTTACTTAGCCTTAATTTACTTTTGTCTTAATTTCTGTGGTTCAGAAAAAACCCTAAAAAATCTTCGAGCAACGTCTGAAGCCGAAGCTCACCGATTTTGTGTCGACACGTTCCGACAAGTTTTCCAGTTGCGTGTTAACCTAGCACCCTTAATAGCAATTGATCTCTCTAACAACAATGGAGTGGTTAATCCTTATTAAACTTCAATTTGCGGGTAAAATGACCTGGTGGAAGTTAGGAGAATTCTAATAGTTTTGAACCATGACCCATCCCTATAACCGCGCCCAACCGAAACCCGATTTAAATGTTTCACATGAGAAGGTTCAGGAGTCACAAGCGCACTTTGAGCAGAATGTAGAAAATCGCCACGAGTGGTAAAATCCAATACAATGAAAAACAAGGTTTCGTAAAAACACAAACAAATTGCAAACACTTTTTAATTGGAACATAATTACAACTAGATTTTACAGCGAAAGTCAAATGCGTGTTTGTTGACATATTTCGCTTCAAACAAAAATTCGATGAGGCCCTCGATTTTGGAAATTTGATGCAACGATCGCATTAATCATATATCAAGACAGGAGTAATTGAACTGCTATAAAATTAGATATTTTTCGGCTCAAAATTTCGATGGGAAATATCTTGGGAACAATTTTAGGGATTAGATGATTAGGGATTAGATGATTAGGGATTAGATGAACGCATGCAATTTTTGAAACAAAATATATAAACAAACACTGCCCCTAGCATCAAAACGCATGCGTAGAAGAGAGTTGACCTCCACTTTAATGGTTGGATTACATCGTTTATGAACACAAAAATATCCTATAATAATGAATTTACATGTATTTTAAACACATTTGTTAAGTAAGACATGTTTTAAATCAGTATCTTTCAAATAACTACATAATAAGATTTACAAAAGAAAAAATGCCAATAGATTTAATCTATTTCTTCTTAGAACAAGTCATCACCGCAAACCTACATAAACTTTATTCTTTTTTCTTGGTCGAATCTTTTGTTCGCAATGAAAGATAAACAAAGTTGTAAAATATCATCCAAACAACTACGAGAACGTGTGGCAAGGCGTAAGTTGTTCTGTAAACCTGAAATAAAAACACATATTTTTACTGGAAACATAAATACCGAGGAGGGATTTAGGTCATATAAAGAAAGTATTATATGACCTGGTTCATTTTTG
Source organism: Muricea muricata (assembly GCA_963855995.1). NCBI lineage: Eukaryota > Metazoa > Cnidaria > Anthozoa > Malacalcyonacea > Plexauridae > Muricea > Muricea muricata. The sequence continues at coordinate 16,559,548 of OY979720.1, forward strand.
AGGAAGTTTTTCAGCAAGAACCTTTACCAGCAGAAAATTTAAAAAAATATAAGAAAAAGCATACTCCGAAGAACAACATCTTGTAAACTCGAGATATGAGCTATTAACAACAAGACAACAGTTTTGCGGTGATATTTCGACTCTATTTCAAAGTCTTTGCAGAACCAGAATAAATTTGATAATTTTTTCTATGTTTCAAGTGATTTCGTCGCACTCAGGCATATATAACAAAGTGGGAGAAAGGCAAACCTAGTGCTCAAAAGTAGCACACTCTCTGAAGTACATCTTCACTGCCCGGCAAAGGATTTTACATGATTTTGGTGCAATATGGGAAGACGCTGAACGAAAACACATATTACATACAAAGCCAGTAGTTAGTCAAATGGGTGAAATGCGGCAATTCTAAAACAGCAAAAAGATAGGTGGTTCAGGGTCCAAAGTAGGTTTTTTCATTTACCATGACTGATTTGATCATTTTTTGCAAAGTTTCAAGCGATTTTGTAGCACTTTGCAAAGTTTAAAAAATTTGAGCACATAACAAAATGGAAGAAGTTCAAATCTAGAGCTAAACAGTAGCACAATCTCTGAAGTACATCTATACGCCCCATACCTATTACACTAGTTGACTTGGTGAGGCGCGAAGAGAGTGCTAATCCCGCACATCCCAATTCAACACCAAAACTCGACAATTTGTCACATATGAGCAACAACCTGTGGCAACTACGAACACACCTAAGGCAAGTTTTTATCACTTGTGTAATTTAGGTACGAAACACAAGCTAACTAGGCTACGCACCTGAAAAATCCTAGTCCACGTGAGAAGTACAAATGGCAACAAACAGTAAGACATTACTGCCGACTTTACGAAGTACATGATAAGCCATCGCACTTTGAATATCAATCCCGTTGGGCTAATTCTTTCCTCGAAACGACCAAGAACTGTGAGTAACTATAATTAGAATTTACCATTAGAAATATTTTGTACAGCAATTCACCCCTATAAATGAATGAAAAGATTTGGGAAATTATACCTGTTTTTCAGCCGTAACATAGAAATACTCCGTTATGAAACAGATAAAATATCCAATATATATACCATGCCAGATAGCCAAGAACATTAATGTGAATATATGGGATAATGTCTTGTTGCCCAGAAACCTTAACCGTTTGAATAGATATCTAAAATTTCAAGAATGACCAAAAATTGAAGATCAGAATAGAAAATTTTATGTAGGAAACTGAAGATACACTGCCCTATGTCTTCCTATAATTATTGCAGTTAGGAAATTAAAACTACAACAACATTGTTAGTTCAAAAGTACATTTACCTAATGTTCATTAAAGTGGCAATGCACCATTCTTTTTCTGCTCATTACAAAGCTTCCAAAATAGTTACTAACCTACTCATCCACATATTCGTATTAACGTTAAATGACTCGATAACACTCTAGAAAAAGAAAAGAATGGACCTTTAACCTTTTAGACAAAATTTTGAAAAAAAATCGAAATAGGAAAAAATATTACCACTGCCTGAAAGAGCATCCTAAACTTAGTAAACTTACAAAGCTTGGTTGTAAATAGAAATATTGTATATAGAAAAAATTAAAATATGTACATAGAAAATATAGCCTTGCCTTGAAAAATTTAAAATATGTACATATATAGAAAATATAGCCTTGCGAAGTTGGAAAATTTTCTGATTATCCGTGAGAAATGAATACCCAAGGGTATAAACTGGGCATTATTTTCCACCCGTAATACAAATGTATACAAAATTTGCCAAATTCGCAAGGCTACATTTTCCATATTTTAGAACATTTCACAACCAAACTTTGCAATTTTACTAAGTTTAGGATGCTATTTCAAGATGTGGTAATATTTTTTGCCTGTTTCGAATTTTTTCAAAATTTCCATTGGCGATGTGATATCACTACATCATGTACCTGGGACATGTTCAAACCTATAAATACTTAAGGTCAGTAAAACGAATAGGAATGTTACTTGTAATGTGATCGTCATTTCATAGATTGTTATTTTGCAATTCTTCAATGCATCCCAGCGTGGCTCGCCAGAATCTGTTTTACCATTGTATGTCAGACCAGTCATGATGCAGCTACCTTCCTAAAGTATGAGAAACAAATGAGAAAATCTCTTAACTTTTAGCTAAAAAATGTCTAGCTGAAAAAATCAGTTTAACGAACTTACAGCAACGAGCCATACTGCTAAGTATTTGCACAAACATGCTTTGCCCCAAACTGTGATGTAAGCTAGCTTCCTTATCAGTGATGATGCCTAGAAAATTTAATTGAATTGTATTCACAATTTAAACTACAAAAGATTGCAAACCTATAATATGAGTAACAGCTAACACTAATTAGCACATCAATGAGTGCGTGCACTGCATTATGTTCCTGACTCCTGAGATTTTAAACTATGTCCTATTTTAAATTTCCAAGTATGAAATTCATTTCTGTTGTGGTTAGGCACTGAAAAGATCAAGTATGCTGAACATTATATGCAACATTATATTACCGCAAATTCTTTAGAAACCAGATATTGATTATTAAAGCTGGGTTCAATCAAACCATACAAAGCCAGATAAACAATACCAGCAGCCAAACGAAGCAGACCTCGTTTGATCCTGTGGAAAAGTGAAATTATATCTCAAATGAATCGATAATAATTTGCAAGTGGTTTCTAAAGTTCAGGTCTGCAAAAACATACTTGACGTCTCGGCGATCATGTTCTAACGGAATTAATGTTCCTTTGATAAATGAAAGATATCGCGACATAGGAAACTGAAAAAATTACAAGATAACACAATTGCATTGTTTTATTGAAAAAAGTTTTCGTTTAAAAATCAACCGCCGAATGCCTATAGACTATACCTGTGGTCCAACGACAAATGATCCAAAGAAATAAGCATGCCCAGTCATCTAAGAAATTTACAATTAGATTTAGATGTTTGGGGTGTACCATAGAACGTGAAGGCGTGTCCAGTTAGCATTTAGAGAGCAGTACGTATTAGAAATATCTTTGTTTAGAATAGGAGTGTTGTAGTTATCTGCATTAAAAAGGTGCTTATAAGAGCAACGAAATCTCCCTAAAATGGATACCTGTCCAATACAAACGTCAAACGCTAATACAAACGTTAAATGTTGTTGGCCTTTTTGATTCATTTGTTCATCACTGCACAGGGCAATGTACTCTGCACATTAATTTTTTGTCATGCAATTATTCAGTTCAATCTAGAAGTCTTTTGAGGCTTTTTGAATTAGAGAGCGCTTTGAATTAGAGAGATATTTGTATTACAGATGTGTCTATATCAGAGATATGTCTGTAATAGAGACTAAATAGAGGCAATTTATCCATATTAAAGAGGGGTCTTTGAATTAGAGAGATGTTTGATGTTTGTATTAGCGAGGTGTTTATTTTCAAGCGATGTCTGTAATAGAGACTAGAGAGAGTCGTTTGTATTAGAGAGGTGTCTAGAGTAGAGAAAGGTGTCTGTATTAAAGAGGTGTCCATACTGAAAATTGGTCTTTGTATTAGAGAGGTGACCATATTAGAGAAAGGTCTTTGTATTAGAGAGATGCTCGATGTTTGTATTAGCAAGGTGCTTATTTTCGAGCAATTTCTGTAATAGAGACTAGAGAGAGTCGTTTGTATTAGAGAGGTGTCTAGAGTAAAGAAAGGTGTCTGTATTAGAGAGGTGTCCATACTGGAGATTGGTCTTTATATTAGAGAGGTGTCCATATTAGAGAAAGTCTTTGTATTAGAGGGGTGTCCATATTAGAGGAAGTCTTTGTATTAGACGGGTGTCCATATTAGAGAGAGGTCTTTGTATTAAAGCATAGATAGTGTAATTACACTATCTATGATTAGAGAGATGTTCATAGTATATTAATCTTTGTTTGAAAGAGATGTCTTAATGAGAGAGTTCTTTATATTGGAGGAACATTTTATTTTAAAGAGTGTCCATATTAGAGAAAGATTTGGTCTTTGATTAAGGTAGATGTCCCTACTGGAGAGGCCTTGCTTGTGAGTTGTGTATATTACAGATAGGTTTACAGCCAACCACAGTATTTGCAATAGTACACAAGTATGATACTTCATAAGTAATATATACCCGTACCTCTAGAAAACTAGGAGGTGCCCTTAAAGCCATTTGTTTAGTATCACTGGATGCTTTTTCCTAACATAAAAAAAATCATTAATTTGTGGTTACTGTTGCGTGTAGTCAACCTTGTTTATATTGTATAGGTTCCACAGTACGGGAATAAACAGTAGGGACACTCAGCAGTTCAACATGTCCCCCTATTTTTGTACATGCAGTTTTATAGCTAAAATAATGGTGGAAAAGCTAGTTCAGCATTCTCATTGGCCAGGAAATGCAATCAACTGGCTAGAACATTGGTTTTGCAACCTGCATGGGGACACAAACATCAAAGGTTCCTGTTTATTTTCTCTTCTGTGCTGTGCACACAGTGACATAGTGCATGTGAGAATGTGCACTAAATTGAGCACCTTTCTACAGAAGACGTTACGGTAAAGTTTACATGGCAATGATATCTACCAGGTCTTGTGCTCCATCATATGTGTCCCATGCAACACCTTTAAAAGAAAAGAAAATCATTTCTTCTAGTTCCAGGATGAGTTTCAAGAGAGCATATAGAAAATCCTTGCGTGATCTCTTACCAAGCAACCGCAAAACAAGAATACATTGTGCAGTCGTCCATGCAATATCGTAAAGATCTGTAGAGTATATGCAGTAACCAACTATCAAGTATGTCTGGAAAATATAGTACACAATGATAAGTTCAAGAATTTTTTCACAATCACAATAGTTTAGAAGACTCACCATTTGAAAAGCAAAACTAGCCAAGATCATGACATTATTCGGTCCAATCACATGAATGAACAAATACTGAACAATGATGGCAACCAAAGTATGAAGACCTTCGACACCTGAAGATAAAATCATAACTTCATGTTCACAGATTATTCTAGAATTAAATGCTTGCGCAGTATACAGAATTATACACATGAACTAACCATATATAAATACTGCCAAGAACAAACCACATATTGTGAGCAGGACATGCTGGAAAGAAATAACAGTTACACATTCTAAGTTCCAATTTTAAGCTGTTAAAACAATCAAGTTTCATTTATTGGACAGTGTACTCTGTCATCACCCTTATCACCAGTACATTACTCCAATACCATACAAGTTTGGGTGTCAGTGCAATTTTGTTACATAAAGTACAGTATTTTATGTACTATTTAATATATACATGAGAAAGAGTGTTTTATCATATTTAAACAATCAATGGTCAATTTATTATTTCAGGTATATAGTTAAAGATCCTATACCTTTTGTGTACTACTACACTGGCAACATTAGTTATTTTGCCAGGATACTGACAATTAACAATTAGACAACGAGGCCGAGTTGTCTAATTGTTTTAGTATACACTCTGAACTGTATTTTATTTTGTTGTTTTTCTCAACCATGGACTATTACGAATACTATATGGTTGACAAGCCAATCAAAACTCTGGATTTGTAATAGTTCATGGTCAGTGTATACTAATACATAATGGTCCAATATTACCTGAAGAGTTTCATTCCTCTTGTAGAGTGTCTGACCATATAAAAATGCCAAAGGATAAGCTATTATAAATAGAATACGGGGAGAAATGGTCAAGGTTGGCATGATGAGTCAGTGCTAGGGGATTTTGCTATTTTGGAAACAAAAGGAAAAATAGATGATGCCCTCTCCACAACTGTACAAATTTGACAGGTTTTGTAGAGCCTAAATTTTAAAGGACAATGTTTTCTTGACAAGAAATCCTATCCAAAACCTGGTGATGCATGCAAGTTGTTTTAACAAGGAAAATTGTTCATACGTGTACATAGAAAGTTCAAGTTTATCTGATAAGTAGCAGCAATTTAAGGCTTCTTGCTATGGCTATATGTTGTCCTAGCCATCAAGCCTTGCATAATTGCATTGATGCAATATGTTCTCTTTGCATCAAAATGAGGCTTGCAACCAGGACAACAGCCTTAGGAAAAACTTTGTGCCATAACTGTGATGTCTTTTAAGTATTGTTTTGGTCTGCTTGAAAAAATCATGGCAAAATCCTTGAAAATCACTTACATGATTTGTTAGCTCAGGCTTGAAAGACTTGTGCATTTATATCAAGCTAACTTGTCAAGGAAATGCTTTTCCTAATCTATATTGGTATATATAGGTTCTTTCACTACCCGAGACATTAAAACAGAATTCATAATTTTGAGAAAAGCTGTCTTTTGTGTCTAACTTCCCAATAAAGGGTCTTTGGCTGGATTTCATGTGGTCAAAGAATCTATATCTTTGAGTAGTTTCGATTGCACTACCTACACTGGAAATTTGACATAAAATTAATCTATATACATTTGGTTTTTATGTGCTTTTGGGTTGCCCAGCAAAGGTCAATCAGCTACATGAAAACTATAGCCAGACAACCTCCTCATTTCGTGCAAAGGGCTCACAGCTAACTTCCTGGCTGAGAACCTCGACCTTCTAGAAGTAGATAAATATAATCTATCTTATATCAAAAGAATTAATAGAAACTGAAAAGTGAAAGTCTGAAAATTTCATTTACCATTAGCTGTTCTATAAATACTTAATAATACTTTTCGAACATCACGAGTAATTCACTGGCAGACACTTGAAGTAGTGTATAGATACAATACAAATATACAATATGTTCCTGTTTTGGCACATGTAAACAAAGGAGAAGGTCACGTTTCAACTCATCAGCTAAGTCTTACCGATAAAAATTCCCAGTAGAAGTCGTATTACGGAGCCATCTAAACCCGTAACTCTAACAAGCGGCTCCACGCTAACTAAGTGATAACCCATGTTGATAAAAAAAAAACAAAATTTTCTAAAATCGAATTCAATTTATAACAGGTATTACACAACTACTCTATTTGATTCTTGCCCATCCAACCCGATTAGCACTTTTTACGTTTCGCATTGCTAGTCAGGCATAAAAAATGTCGCACATTGTTTGGCGAAAAAGCATGCGCCTAACCATCGTAGCATGCTCGGCCAATGATCGTGATATTCCGTAAAGCATAGCACCCCCAAGCATTTTGCATGATTTTATAGCCAAATTCAACCTTCTTTTTCTCGAGTCTTTCATGCGTTCTCCGCCAGCGATATCTTAACTTTTAAAGAAAGTTTTAGCTCTTTTTCAAACACTAGTACTACACATTGTCTCAACATAATTGTGTGGAAACACCACATAAATGTAATAAGTTCCTTGTATATATGCATGGTGATTACTATTAGCACTGACGAAAGTCCGAGATCGAGGTTCGAAAGTTGACGATAATAAATTTACGTGATGTTTCCACAATGCCCTGGCCACACAAATTTATTATCACATTGCATAGCTTTTCTGAGACTTATATTCAGCATGCAAACGTACTGTTGTGTCTCGCTAGACCAAGTTTTAAACGGTTTTAATCATACAAATTTAACAAGCTTTTCTTGCAAGCTTTTTTACAAAAACCACTCAAGTTCCGGTCTATACCATGTCCATTTTTCACGTGCGCGTACACGTGATACGGGCAGGATACAACACCATCGAATCATATAAATATCAATATTGACTACAGACGACACTAGTGCTGTGCAAACTCCGGTTTTTTCACCTCCGGCTCCTGCTCCGGCAAAAGAAACTCCGGCTCCGGGAAAAAAACTCCGGCTCCGGCAGAAAATTTTAGGCTTGTGCAAATTTGTCAAAGTTGGAAATTTTTACAGTTTAAATTGGAAACGCCTTCTTTGTTTTTTATTTAACACTTCGCATTCTTCGCATTAACATTTTGTAATATGCATGATGCACGGTATTGTATTTGCAAAAACAAGACGCAAGGTCAATGTGGTTAAAACTTTTTATTATCAAACTTAATGAAAGCAAGTTTACCAATGTTTCCTGTTACAATGTTACCCGCCAAAGGAAAGACTCTGCTCTCAGACCTTACTGATGAGGGTAATGTTTCAGTTATTCTTTAAAACACATATTCGACCTTTCATGTTGACAATAATGTCAATATTGTAAGCATAGCGTTGCAGCGTTTGATGAAATTTTTAGGTAAAATTTTCACATGCTTTACCGTCTTGCGGACGTCACAGTTATACAAAAATAACATAAAATACCATAATTATAATTTGTATGTTTGTGTCAAGCTGTATTGGGCTGTATTTACTTTTTCTTCGATGGAGTTAGTTTTTCGTTGATCTATGATAGAAGTTTGAAGCGCAAATAAGTGCTGCCGGAGTTTTGCCGGAGGTGAACAAACTCCGGCTCCAGCTCCGGCTCCGGCAAAATGGGGCAAAACTCCGGCTCCGGCAAAATGGGGCAAAACTCCGGCTCCGGCTCCGGCTCCGGCCCTCCGGCTCCGGTGCACAGCACTAGACGACACCAGCGATTACGGTGATAAAACAACACTGTGTAATGATGTTTATTCCTCCTGTCCACAAGACATTGTGGATGATTGTGAGATTTTATTCAGATGATTGTATTTCACAGTTAAAAAAGATCAGTAGTGTTCTCCATTATACTGTTCAGCAGACGAAAGTCAGCTGTTAACCAAGCACGATCAAGAGGACTGTCACCAGATCATTGCGAACTGGTAGGTAGTTCGTGCCAGACGGCAAATATTCATGTAAACTAAATTATATCAACCAACAGTTTTTGAATAAAGTTGAACATTTGTGCGAAGTGTTAATATAGATTTCGAAAGCATCAGTGGCGAAGACATGCACCACCAATGTTTTATTACCATCATTCATTCTTTAGAAACTCGTTGTTTCGACAGTGTGCAGTATAAACTCGGAAATATCTGCATAGTCTGCATACATGACCAAATTGTCAAGATTGATTCGCCACTGCATATTGTATAAAAATGAGTGTAGTATGCAAAGAAGAGTTGTTACGGATAATTTATTTATTGCCTAGTCTCTTGGTTGTTTTCTTCACATGGGATATAATCCTTTCACTCAACTCGCGTTTTATCTTTTTTCCAGCTTTGATGAACCATTATCAAAATTGTCAGGATATCCGTCGCACGAAAGTATCGTGAATAGTTTGAAAAGTCAACTGGAATATAGTTGCAACATCTATCCAAAATCTTCAGCACAGTTACAGCCTAATCCTCCAACTGTATCTTCTTCTGGAAACGTTAAATTTGGTGATCTCCTTCTGCTCGCATCGCTGGCATATTTCTTCATCAAGATCTATGTCTGAACTTTTATTGCGCAGCTCTTTACGTGCTTTTTGCTTATTACATATGTGTATTAACTGTAGGAAATAGAGAGCATTTAATGTATACTTAACAGACTATAGCTAGTGATATCAATGTATCAGTTCGTAATGCATGCATGATACGAGACTTCTTTTTGGTATCTCCATGTAACTGCAATGTTTTAGTTTTCAAAATGTATTTTGTGTAAGCCCCTATACATCATTGATTCATACCACTTCATTATTTTTTTTTATGATAGTAAATTTGACATTCTGTCTGCTTCATTAAAATACAGGCAAATGAAAGCAAGTCAATCTTAATGTCAAAATTAGAGTAAACGTATATAGCACGGAAGACAAGATTAAAACAATATTTAGATCTTCAATTTATTACAAATATGTCATGGCTTGAAAGGTGTTTGAAAGTCGGTCAACATATCAAACAGGAAATTTTTAACCTTATTTCTCACATAGTTTGATCTTGAGAATAACACGTGGTTTTCGGTGTGATTTTGATTAAATCATAAACTTGTTACAATTAGAATTGTTAGGTCGAAATTATACTTTTTACATCCTTAAAAAGAGCAATCTTTAATTATATAAATCGAAAGAGATTGAAACAGACATGAAAAAATGTAGTTATTTCAGAAATTCCTCCACCCCCCCCCCCCCCCCTACTTTCTCAGTATGGCAAGTATACGGAACTTCTAAGTCAAAATTATATTTCCTACTTGCTGATAGAAGACGTATTTTAAATTACATAAGTCGAAAGGGAAACAAACATGAAAACATGCAGTTATTTCAGAAATTTACACTTGTTTAAAAGAGCGGTATTTAGCTAATTACCCCTCCTCCTCCCTTGACAGTTTTCAGAATTATATTTATATGGCACGTTACTGACACCTACCTGACATATACACAACATGCACCATTGCCGAGTAGAGGGATCGAATGCATAGGAAATACAATGTGGTTCTGATACGGTCAGTGGTTGTTTGCTTATATATTTCATCTGAAGCCCTTCCTATTATGCATTGACCATAGAGATTATAATCTCTATGGCATTGACACCATAGCCTGGGACATATCGTCTACCCCTCCCTCCCCTGGGTACGCTAGGTTAAAATGCAAAAAGGAAATATTCTGTTCGTTTATAAATTTGATTGACTCGTTTGACATTTTTATCCCGCAAATTAATTTTTGTTGGAGCGACGAGAATGCTTCGTTAATTGAGTAAAACACATTTCTTCAAATTACAATAGAGAAACAGCTTGAAACAGGTTTCGTGTACTTTACTCATATATATGACTTGCTGGGAAGAATAATTAACTGTTTCACTACATCATAATGCAGTTAATAAGGGTAAGGACCCTGCTCCGTTGTATTAATGCTTTTTCTGTACTAGAATGAGCAGATGATATGAAGCTGCACGTCTTTGCTACTAATCTGATGACTTTCAATTACAGATGGCTCCCTATTAAATTCATGACGTCACGTGAAACCCAGGAATAAGAATACAGGGATGTCAACCAACCCACTAGTAGAACAGCAATTACCGACAGATCCTCCAACTGTAGCTACACCAATGTCTCGATCGTCTTCACTGAATATATTATCTGCGGGTTTGCGTAAGCCCAAGCTATCATATGCATCAAATAGTTAGGGAATACAATATCCTTCTCATGCAGTTACTGCATGGTTGTTTGCCGGAAATTCCTTCACCTAAAAAGTCCCTTTAATTTGCTATTATGTATGACAGATCGAATAGTTATAGCTGGGAAGAGAATACATGGTTCTAGCCACTGGTTCCCTTTGCTTATCTTTGATCAAAAGCCTCTTCACTATTATGCATTTAAACTCAAGCCTGTCACCATCCAAGAGCCAAGTGTAATTAGTCACTGACCAATATCGTTTTCCACACGACGACTGCCGTCTACCGATCGCTGCCACGCTAGGTGGTAATATACTGTTTGTTTATAAATTTGATTGGCTTTAGCATCTAGCAATCTTGTCTGGCATCAATATTATAAGAATTATTTAGGTCCTGCTTGAAAGACTGATTTTCATTAGCTCCCTTTGAAAACTAATTTTTGTTAGAACAACCGGAATGCTTTGTTAATCGAGTAAAACACATTTCTTTAAATTTCAATAGAGAAACAGCTTGAAACAGGTTTCGTGTGCTTCACTCATATATATATATATACATATATATATATATATATAAGCAAGAAACTTGAATCACTTCGTTTAAAACATTTATTCACGACAAATTTGTTTCGTATGACAAGCTGAGCTTGCCACACTCATCAGGTGAATGATTATATCGCGTATTTACATGGTGTTATGAATAACCTAAAGGTAACTTGATCTGGTATGGTCGGCATCACAGGAAATCTTAAAGAGAATTACTGGCTACAGAGCAGAAATTTTTTCCTGTGTCTACATGTTGTTATAAGTTCGTTTCTTAAGTTCAGTGAGCTAAGCTTAGGGTGATGAATTATTACATACTTCTCGTGTAGACATAAATTGCAGCGCTTTGTTTTGTTTGAGTAGGCCTTACATTTCCTTAAAATTTTCCAACGGATAAAGTATTCAACGCTAGATTGTTTCAACTGCCAAATATATTTACTCAGTTCCGTTGAATGTTTGTGTTTTTCGTTTCTGAACGAGCTCGTGTGGTTGTTGTATCTTGTCTTGAATGGGCCTTCTGTCAGTCCAACGTAGGTTTCTTTTCTTGTTACTGTGACCTGGTACACGACACTTTCTGTTAGGCATTTTCCCTGGAGGGGGCAAGACTCTTTGTAGCGGCAATTGCACTCTTTGGTTGGATTCTCAGAGGCTTTAATCTGCTTGTCAAGGATAGTTTTATTGTGTGCTGTGATAATTTGATGTACGTTAGGCATGCAACTGTAGCTTAGCTTCAGTGTATTTCTGTTGAAAATCTTGTATAGGCAGTGGTTTGGCAGGAAGCATTCGTCGACAGCTTGCAGGAATTTGTGACCAATGTTTGTGGCGACATTGACACTGTAAGGTGGATTGAACCAGATCAAGTTCCTATTTCTATGGCGTTTCGGTATAGGTGGCTGGGGCTTGTACTTGAGGTTGTAATCGAAACCGCTTTTTTTCAGAGCTTCTTGGTATGGGGGAGCAGCCGAATCGAAGGATCGTTTGTCTGATGATATGTTTGATAGCCTTTTGTTGATGGCGTCTGGTAAACCGCGTCTATATATATATATATATATATATATATATATATATACGCACGTGCGTCACGTTGCACGTCTTTGCAAGCAATCTGTTGACTTTCTCTCAATTTAGAAATTACTCCTTATTAAATTTATGACGTCACGTGAAACATAGGAATACGAGTACAGGGATGTTAACCAACCCACCAGTATATAGAACAGCAATTACCCACAGATTCTCCAACTGCAGCTGCACCAACGCACTTGAGCGGGGAGAGGGGGATATTTGTATATTCGTGTTCTGCCCCGCAGAAAAATTAATCGACCTTATTTCAAAAGAATACAGTATACTGTTTATTTATAAATTTAATACATTTAAACATGTGTGACATCTTTATTAGAATTATTTAGCGCTTTCTCTGTAATTAAACTCCAGACCAGGCGGTTTGTTCAAATCACTGACCAATATCGTTCTCTGCATGACTAGTAGCGTCTATCAATCGTTGCCACGCTACGTTCATGCAGAAAGGAAATATACGATATTTGTGGTGCCAACATTATTAAAGGGGAACTCCACCCTCAATACAAGTTAGGTTTATATGAAAGGCCTTGTCATCACTAGTTTGTGTGCAAAATATTTTGTCTCAATTCAGTTTCGTTAACGAGATATTGTGCGCAATATACCACGAAATTTGCATATAGAAGGTCGCCATCTCGCCATTATCTGGCGGCGCATAAGGTTTCAGCGGTTTGTTGTTTGACGTCACTGGAGTGCTCGAGTGCTTGAAGTGCTCCTTAAATGCTATAAAGAAATGTTATGATCTGTCGCTTCGTGGCAAAATAAGCAAGATTTTGTTTTGCTTTTTTCTTTTCTCGTTTGTATTTTACGGAATATGTGTGTCTACGACGTGTGCGGTTTTAATTCACCAACAATATGATAAAAATATGGAGGAATTAATTCGCTAATGGAAGGGCACTCAATGTTGTGTTATTGTGTTGAAGGACTACGTTTACGGGAAGCCTCAAGTATGAAATACTCAAGTAAATCGGATTGTCAACGTAAATTGGTCAGCAAAATTGTAAAGCTTTTCCTGTAATATAATATAGAAAATGATGTGTAGAAAATTATATATACTAATAAAATTATTTCCCCTATACATTGTGTACGTATCGTGTATTGATATATTTGTCGACGGACTGTGTCTAACTTTAATACACAACACCATGCCTCACTGTATGGTACCAAATTGTTCTAATGGCTGGCGCAAAACAAAGGGCACAAATATAACTTACCACCGTGAACCCAATAACCACATGAAGAATGTTTGGCTTCAAAAAATTCGGCGAGACAATCCACGAGAAGTCAAACACTTCGTCTGTAGTGAACATTTTACTCGTGATAGTTACGTTACCTCGCTGGCTGAGACACTGTGTGGGCATAAGGGGAGAAGGATATTGAAGCCCGATGCAGTTCCAACAATTTTTAAGCATTATGAAAATACACCTAAACCTAAACCTAGACTATCAAGTGAAAGGAGAAGTCACACTCGAACAAGAAACGAGGTAAATTATATATGTGTTATATAGGTTAATACAGTTTAAACCCATTATATCATACAATATTACAACATACAGTTAAGTTGAATTACTTTTTGATGGCCCTGACACATTCAGAGTAACAAATAAATTTAAGAGCAAGGGTGCAGACCTTAATATTTTGAAAATAAGGGGAGGGGGGGATGTATAAATATAAGACATGCCAGTTATTCTCCTATAGTGTCTGAAACAGGATTGGCAAGGGGGTTCATCCTCACCTCTGAACAGAAACCAAATGTTAACAAAAGGGCTCAATTCTTACATTACTAGAAATTGGCTTTAGAAAACACCTATTGAACACATAGAAATATTGTATGACGATTTTACCCTGAGCGTCTTCAAAATCTATATCTCGCTCGTTATTTAAATTTTGCGCATTATAACACAATTTGCAAACAGTAGCCACTAGCTAGTAGGTTCGATTACTTCGATATATACATAAAATGAAAATGCTGCAATATATGTATAGATATATATATATACATACACACACAACTTGACATCATTCTATAGATTACATTACAGGAAAAGCTTTTAAACATTGGTGACTAAGTGCCTGACTTACGTTGAGCGAACTTGGTGTGGTTGGCAATCCGTTTAGACGCATACCATTGACTTCCCACTGTGTGAATGTCGTTTCTGCGTGCGTAAGACAGCATTCACTAAAACCGCACACGTCGTAGACACACATATTCCGTACAATACAAATGAGAAAAGAAAAAAGCAAAACAAAATCTTGCTTATTTTGCCACGAAGCGACAGATCATAACATTTCTTTATAGCATTTAAAGAGCACTTCAAGCACTCGAGCACTCCAGTGACGTCAAACAACAAACCGCTGAAACCTTATGCGCCGCCAGATAATGGCGAAATGGCGACCTTCTATATGCAAATTTCGTGGTATATTGCGAACAATATCTCGTTAACGAAACTGAATTGAGACAAAATATTTTGCACACAAACTAGTGATGACAAGGCCTTTCATATAAACCTAACTTGTATTGAGGGTGGAGTTTCCCTTTAAATTTTTCAGCGTCTGCTTGGAAGACTGACGTTCATAAAAAAATTCTTCCAATGAGAAAACAGCTTAAATCAGGTGTTGCACGTGTGATTGCTCATTGGTCAATATATCATAAATTATTCCGTGTTGGGAAGAATATAACGGTATTTTTCAGCACGCCTATCAGAATAGTGGGACCGAAAGCCACACCAGAACAGCGTCTGTTCCACATCGACGACAATCAAAGTTACTCACAAGATGGCATACATCTCCAAGGGCCGAACCCTTTTCTTGCTTTCAACGCTCTTGCTCCTCGTCTGTTTGTCAACCTGTAATATCGTGAAAAGAAAAGCACCCGATGGC
Organism: Muricea muricata; assembly: GCA_963855995.1. Lineage (NCBI taxonomy): Eukaryota > Metazoa > Cnidaria > Anthozoa > Malacalcyonacea > Plexauridae > Muricea > Muricea muricata. The sequence continues at coordinate 16,574,994 of OY979720.1, forward strand.
CAACTGTACGTATTTTCTAATCGGAAAGGTTGTGTGTCAGTACGAAGTCAAGAGCCTTGCACAGTATCGTGGCAGTTGAACAATTACCTGGCAGCAATCTACAAGCAAAGTAACGACATCGTAGCGTCACAAATGAAGTTATTCAGGAGTCTTGGATTGGAGGAAGACGACTGTCTAGAGGCATTGCAGAATACTCTCTGTAGCCAATCTACCCCAAGATGTTCCACAGCAGATGACACCAGCGATTACGGTGATAAAACAACACTGTGCAATGATGTTTATTCCTCCTGTCCACAAAACATTGTGGATAGTTTAAAGAAAAACAATTTTTGCCAATCGTTGAAAACAGGCAAGAATCCAAATAGTGCTGCTTGCGTTGCACCATCAACATCAATCACAGGAGTTTGCCCTCAGCCACAGTTTAAGGTGAGTGTTAAAAGTCTTTAATATTACTTTTGTTGTAAGTTTTAAAAATCTGTGTTTTATTCGATCATTTCATTAGATTTTAATTCATCATATATGCAGGTTTAGAATTGATCCAAATGATATATGATTTTATTAATAAATTTAAACTGATCAAATTAAACTATGAGATTAACTATGTGAACTACGAAATAACAAATTTTCAATTGCAGATGCCTCGTGACTTTCTGGAAAACTACAGGAAACGATCTACAACGCTCGTCAAAACATATCGCCAACTACGAAAGCTGAAATACAGCAATGGCGAGAGATTTTATTCAGATGAATGTATTTCACAGATGCAAGAGATTAGTTGTTCTCCATTATACTGTTCAGCAGACGAAAATCAGTTGTTAGTCAAACACGATCGCGAGGACTGTCACCAGATCATTTCAAACTGGTGAGTAGTTCGTAACAAAGGGCAAATATTCATGTAAACTAAGTTAACCAATTGTCTTTGAACAAAGTTGAACATTTGTGTGAAGTGCCGTTAATATGGATTTCGAAAGTATCAGTGGCGAAGACACCACCAATGTTTTATTATCATCATTTATTCTTTAGAAATTCGTTGTTTCGACAGTGCACAGTATAAGCACGGAAATATCTGCACAGTCTGCATGCATGACCAAATTGTCAAGCTTGATTCGCCACTGCATATTGTATAAAAATGAGTGTAGTATCCAAAGAAGAGTTGTTACTGATAATTTATTTCCCTAGTCTCTTGGTTGTTTTCTTCACATGAGCTAGAATCCTTTTACTCAACTCGCGTTTTATCTTCTTCCAGCTTTGATGAACCACTATCAAAATTGTCAGGATATCCGTCGCACGAAAATATCGTGAATAGTTTGAAAAGTGAACTGGAGTCTGCTTGCAACATCTATCCAAAATCTTCAGCACAGTTACAGCCTAATCCTCCAACTGTGTCTTCTTCTGGAAACGTTAAATTTGGTGATCTCCTTCTGCTCGCATCGCTGGCATATTTCTTCATCAAGATCTATGTCTGAACTTTTATTGCGCAGCTCTTTACGTGCTTTTTGCTTATTACATATGTGTATTAATTGTAGAAAATAGAGAGCATTTAATGTATACTTAACAGACTATAGCTAGTGATATCAATGTATCATGCATGATACGAGACTTCTTTTTGGTATCTCCATGTAACTGCAATGTTTTAGTTTTCAAAATGTATTTTGTGTAAGCCCCTATACATCATTGATGTCATACCACTTCATTGTTTTTTTTTATGATAGTAAATTTGACATTCTGTCTGCTTCATTAAAATACAGGCAAATGAAAGCAAGTCAATCTTAATGTCAAAATTAGAGTAAACGTATATAGCACGGAAGACAAGATTAAAACAATATTTAGATCTTCAATTTATTACAAATATGTCATGGCTTGAAAGGTGTTTCATAAAAATCTGACAAATTATGTCAGTATTACATAAAGTTGCTTTATAATGGACATCATCCATCCCTGACAACCAGACTGAAAGTCGGCCAACATATCAAACAGGAAATTTTTAACCTTATTTCTCACATAGTTTGATCTTGAGAATAACACGTGGTTTTCGGTGTGATTTTGATTGAATCATAAACTTGTTACAATTAGAATTGTTAGGTCGAAATTATACTTTTTACCTCCTTAAAAAGAGCAATCTTTAATTATATAAATCGAAAGAGATTGAAACAGACATGAAAAAATGTAGTTATTGCAGAAATTCCTCCGCCCCCCCCCCCCCCCCTACTTTCTCAGTATGGCAAGTATACGGAACTTCTAAGTCAAAATTATATTTCCTACTTGCTGATAGAAGACGTATTTTAAATTACATAAGTCGAAAGGGAAACAAACATGAAAACATGCAGTTATTTCAGAAATTTACACTTGTTTAAAAGAGCGGTATTTAGCTAATTACCCCTCCTCCTCCCTTGACAGTTTTCAGAATTATATTTATATGGCACGTTACTGACACCTACCTGACATATACACAACATGCACCATTGCCGAGTAGAGGGATCGAATGCATAGGAAATACAATGTGGTTCTGATACGGTCAGTGGTTGTTTGCTTATATATTTCATCTGAAGCCCTTCCTATTATGCATTGACCATAGAGATTATAATCTCTATGCATTGACACCATAGCCTGGGACATAATGTCTACCCCCCCCCCCCTGGGTACGCTAGGTTAATGCAAAAAGGAAATATTCTGTTCGTTTATAAATTTGATTGACTCGTTTGACATTTTTATCCCGCAAATTAATTTTTGTTGGAACGACGAGAATGCTTCGTTAATTGAGGAAAACACATTTCTTCAAATTACAATAGAGAAACAGCTTGAAACAGGTTTCGTGTACTTTACTCATATATATGACTTGCTGGGAAGAATAATTAACTGTTTCACTACATCATAATGCAGTTAATAAGGGTAAGGACCCTGCTCCGTTGTATTAATGCTTTTTCTGTACTAGAATGAGCAGATGATATGAAGCTGCACGTCTTTGCTACTAATCAGATGACTTTCTCACAATTTACAGATGGCTCCCTATTAAATTCATGACGTCACGTGAAACCCAGGAATAAGAATACAGGGATGTCAACCAACCCACTAGTAGAACAGCAATTACCGACAGATCCTCCAACTGTAGCTACACCAATGTCTCGATCGTCTTCACTGAATATATTATCTGCGGGTTTGCGTAAGCCCAAGCTATCATATGCATCAAATACTTAGGGAATACAATATCCTTCTCATGCAGTTACTGCATGGTTGTTTGCCGGAAATTCCTTCACCTAAAAAGTCCCTTTAATTTGCTATTATGTATGACAGATCGAATAGTTATAGCTGGGAAGAGAATACATGGTTCTAGCCACTGGTTCCCTTTGCTTATCTTTGATCAAAAGCCTCTTCACTATTATGCATTTAAACTCAAGCCTGTCACCATCCAAGAGCCAAGTGTAATTAGTCACTGACCAATATCGTTTTCCACACGACGACTGCCGTCTACCGATCGCTGCCACGCTAGGTGGTAATATACTGTTTGTTTATAAATTTGATTGGCTTTAGCATCTAGCAATCTTGTCTGGCATCAATATTATAAGAATTATTTAGGTCCTGCTTGAAAGACTGATTTTCATTAGCTCCCTTTGAAAACTAATTTTTGTTAGAACAACCGGAATGCTTTGTTAATCGAGTAAAACACATTTCTTTAAATTTCAATAGAGAAACAGCTTGAAACAGGTTTCGTGTGCTTCACTCATATGTATATATATATATATATATATATATATATTTATTTATTTCGTAGACCTGCTGTGCTACTCCGAGTTTCACGCTATATATATAGCGTGAAACTCGGAGTAGCACAGCAGGTCTACGAAATAAATAAATATATCCGCTCTACTAGTAATGGTATTGAGCGCTCTAAAATCATTGACAAGTCTCGTAACCATTCTGGTACAGTTAATTCCTGGAGTATATATATATATATATATATATATATATATATATATATATATATATATATATATATATATATATATATATATATATATATATATATATATTTATATATATATATTATATATATATATATATATATATATATATATATATATATATATATATATATGTATGTATATTTATATATATATATATATATATATATATATATATATATATATATATATATATATATATATATATATATATATCTATATATATATATATATATATAGATATCAACGGAATAAAAACCATATGATCAGAGTGCTCAATACCGAAGTAGAGCGGAATAGTAAGATAAAGACAAACTTGGTTTACTTCATATATTTAATCACTACAAATTTGTTTCGTATGGTCATTATATGTAAAAAATGATAGGCTTTCCATCGCACGCGTCGTAAGAACGATTCGGTCTTCTCGATAAGGCATTTCAAATATTCTCTAGGCTTCGCGATAGGTATATTCTTGTCTGAGTATCCAAGGTTGACTGGTTCCATATCGGTTTGTAGAGTGCTCAACAATATATAAAGGAGCGTAATAGATATCAACGGAATAAAAACCATATGATCAGAGTGCTCAATATTACGCTCCTTTATATATTGTTGAGCACTCTACAAACCGATATGGAACCAGTCAACCTTGGATACTCAGACAAGAATATACCTATCGCGAAGCCTAGAGAATATTTGAAATGCCTTATCGAGAAGACCGAATCGTTCTTACGACGCGTGCGATGGAAAGCCTATCATTTTTTACATATAATGACCATACGAAACAAATTTGTAGTGATTAAATATATGAAGTAAACCAAGTTTGTCTTTATCTTACTATTCCGCTCTACTTCGGTATTGAGCACTCTGATCATATGGTTTTTATTCCGTTGATATCTATATATATATATATATATATATATATATATATATATATATATATATATATATATATATATATATATATATATATATATATATATATATATATATATATATATATATATATATATATATATATATATATATATGTATATATATATATATATATATATATATATATATATATATATATATATATATATATATATATATATATATATATTTATTATATGACAATCACGCCATTTTACCAAATAAGGTTACGAGAACACGAAAAATCTGAGAGCGGATTACACGGCAAAAGCCGTATTTGCCCTCGTCTATACCGGTTTTTCTGGTATAGACGAAGCAAAAATCCGACTTTTTGCAGTCAAAATGAAAAATGTAAAACTTGATTGACAAGTTTTTGTACTTGTAATATTTTATCCAATCAGATTAAAGAATGATGATGTCAGTGTAAACGGTTTTTCCTTATTTAGTATGCAACTCGCAACTTGTTTTATTGTTTTTCTCATTTCACTTGAAATAATTTGCCGTTCACAAGGCCACATACATGCAAATCTTCCGAAAAACGAAGGAAAAGTTCTTTTTCAGGTATGTCATATAATAAAAATCCCATTGAATGGTTTGACATATAATCCGGCCGAGCATTTTACTCGTTTCTCGCCGGTATATATATGTCAAACCATTCAATAAGATATATATATATATAAATATATATATATATATATATATATATATATATATATATATATATATATATATATATATATATATATATATATATATATATATACGAACGTGCGTCACGTTGCACGTCTTTGCAAGCAATCTGTTGACTTTCTCTCAATTTAGAAATTACTCCTTATTAAATTTATGACGTCACGTGAAACATAGGAATACGAGTACAGGGATGTTAACCAACCCACCAGTATATAGAACAGAAATTACCCACAGATTCTCCAACTGCAGCTGCACCAACGCACTTGAGCGGGGAGAGGGGGATATTTGTATATTCGTGTTCTGCCCCGCAGAAAAATTAATCAACCTTAATTAAAAAGAATACAGTATACTGTTTATTTATAAATTTGATACATTTAAACATGTGTGACATCTTTATTAGAATTATTTAGCGCTTTCTCTGTAATTAAACTCCAGACCAGGCGGTTTGTTCAAATCACTGACCAATATCGTTCTCTGCACTGATGACTAGTAGCGTCTATCAATCGTTGCCACGCTACGTTCATGCAGAAAGGAAATATACGATATTTGTGGTGCCAACATTATTAAATTATTCAGCGTCTGCTTGGAAGACTGACGTTCATTGACCCCCGTGGCGAACTTATTTTTGTTCGAACAATGAACAGTGATAATCCAGCAACGCTATTTAAAAAAATTCTTTCAATGAGAAAACAGCTTAAATCAGGTGTTGCACGTGTGATTGCTCATTGGTCAATATATCATAAATTATTCCGTGTTGGAAAGAATATAACGGTATTTTTCAGCACGCCTATCAGAATAGTGGGACCGAAAGCCACACCAGAACAGCGTCTGTTCCACATCGACGACAATCAAAGTTACTCACAAGATGGCATACATCTCCAAGGGCCGAACCCTTTTCTTGCTTTCAACGCTCTTGCTCCTCGTCTGTTTGTCAACCTGTAATATCGTGAAAAGAAAAGCACCCGATGGCCAACTGTACGTATTTTCTAATCGGAAAGGTTGTGTGTCAGTACGAAGTCAAGAGCCTTGCACAGTATCGTGGCAGTTGAACAATTACCTGGCAACAATCTACAAGCAAAGTAACGACATCGTAGCGTCACTAATGAAGTTATATAGGAGTCTTGAATTGGAAGACGACTGTCTAGAGGCATTGCAGAATACTTTCTGTAGCCAATATGCCCCAAGATGTTCCCCAGCAGACGACACCAGCGATTACGGTGATAAAACAACACTGTGCAATGATGTTTACTCCTCCTGTCCACAAAACATTGTGGATAGTTTAAAGAAAAACAATTTTTGCCAATCGTTGAAAACAGGCAAGAATCCAAATAGTGCTGCTTGCGTTGCACCATCAACATCAATCACAGGAGTTTGCCCTCAGCCACAGTTTAAGGTGAGTGTTAAAAGTCTTTAAGATTACTTTTGTTGTAAGTTTTAAAAATCTGTGGTTTATTCGATCATTTCATTGGATTTTAATTCATCATATATGCAGGTTTAGAATTGATCCAAATGACATATGATTTTATTAATAAATTTAAACTGATCAAATTAAACTATGAGATTAACTATGTGAACTACGAAATAACAAATTTTCAATTGCAGATGCCTCGTGACTTTCTGGAAAACTACAGGAAACAATCTACAACGCTCGTCGACACATATCGCCGACTACGAAATCTGAAATACAGCAATGGCGAGAGAATTTATTCAGATGAATGTATTTCACAGTTGCAAGAGATTAGTTGTTCTCCATTATACTGTTCAGCAGACGAAAATCAGCTGTTAACCAAGCACGATCAAGAGGACTGTCACCAGATCATTGCGAACTGGTAGGTAGTTCGTGCCAGACGGCAAATATTCTTGTAAACTAAATTATATCAACCAACAGTTTTTGAATAAAGTTGAACATTTGTGCGAAGTGTTAATATAGATTTCGAAAGCATCAGTGGCGAAGACACCACCAATGTTTTATTACCATCATTCATTCTTTAGAAACTCGTTGTTTCGACAGTGCACAGTATAAGCACGGAAATACTGCATAGTCTGCATGCATGACCAAATTGTCAAGCTTGATTCGCCACTGCATATTGTATAAAAATGAGTGTAGTATGCAAAGAAGAGTTGTTACGGATAATTTATTTATTGCCTAGTCTCTTGGTTGTTTTCTTCACATGGGATATAATCCTTTCACTCAACTCGCGTTTTATCTTTTTTCCAGCATTGATGAACCACTATCAAAATTGTCAGAATATCCGCGGTACGAAAGTATCGTGAATAGTTTGAAAAGTCAACTGCAGTCTGCTTGCAACATCTATCCGAAATCTTCTGCACAGTTACAGCCTAATCATCCAACTGTGTCTTCTTCTGGAAACGTTAAATTTGGTGATCTCCTTCTGCTCGCATCGCTGGCATATTTCTTCATCAAGATCTATGTCTGAACTTTTATTGCGCAGCTCTTTACGTGCTTTTTGCTTATTACATATGTGTATTAATTGTAGGAAATAGAGAGCATTTAATGTATACTTAACAGACTAGCTAGTGATATCAATGTATAAGTTCGTAATGCATGCATGATACGAGACTTCTTTTTGGTATCTCCATGTAACTGCAATGTTTTAGTTTTCAAAATGTATTTTGTGTAAGCCCCTATACATCATTGATGTCATACCACTTCATTGCTTTTTTTTATGATAGTAAATTTGACATTCTGTCTGCTTCATTAAAAATACAGGCAAATGAAAGCAAGTCAATCTTAATGTCAAAATTAGAGTAAACGTATATAGCACGGAAGACAAGATTAAAACAATATTTAGATCTTCAATTTATTACAAATATGTCACGGCTTGAAAGGTGTTTCAGAAAAATCTGACAAATTATGTCAGTATTACATAAAGTTGCTTTATAATGGACATCATCCATCCCTGACAACCAGACTGAAAGTCGGCCAACATATCAAACAGGAAATTTTTAACCTTATTTCTCACATAGTTTGATCTTGAGAATAACACGTGGTTTTCGGTGTGATTTTTGATTGAATCATAAACTTGTTACAATTAGAATTGTTAGGTCGAAATTATACTTTTTACCTCCTTAAAAGAGCAATCTTTAATTATATAAATCGAAAGAGATTGAAACAGACATGAAAAAATGTAGTTATTTCAGAAATTCCTCCACCCCCCCCCCCCCCCCTCCCACTTTCTCAGTATGGCAAGTATACGGAACTTCTAAGTCAAAAATTATATTTCCTACTTGCTGATAGAAGACGTATTTTCAAATTACATAAGTCGAAGGGAAACAAACATGAAAACATGCAGTTATTTCAGAAATTTAACACTTGTTTAAAAGAACGGTATTTAGCTAATTACCCTCCTCCTCCCTCGACAGTTCTCAGAGTTATATTTATTCATGGCACGTACTGACACCTACCCGAATATACACAACATGCACCATTGCCGAGTCTGAGAGGATCGAATGCATAGAAAATACAATATGGTTCTGATACGGTCAGTGGTTGTTTGCTCATATATTTCATCTGAAGCCCTTCCTATTATACATTGACCATAGAGATTATAATCTCCTATGCATTGACACCATAGCCTGGGACATATCGTCTACCCCTCCCTCCCCTGGGTACGCTAGGTTAAAATGCAAAAAGGAAATATTCTGTTCGTTTATAAATTTGATTGACTCGTTTGACATTTTTATCCCGCAAATTAATTTTTGTTGGAGCGACGAGAATGCTTCGTTAATTGAGTAAAACACATTTCTTCAAATTACAATAGAGAAACAGCTTGAAACAGGTTTCGTGTACTTTACTCATATATATGACTTGCTGGGAAGAATAATTAACTGTTTCACTACATCATAATGCAGTTAATAAGGGTAAGGACCCTGCTCCGTTGTATTAATGCTTTTTCTGTACTAGAATGAGCAGATGATATGAAGCTGCACGTCTTTGCTACTAATCTGATGACTTTCCTCTCAATTTACAGATGGCTCCCTAGCTATTAAATTCATGACGTCACGTGAAACCCAGGAATAAGAATACAGGGATGTCAACCAACCCACTAGTAGAACAGCAATTACCGACAGATCTCCAACTGTAGCTACACCAATGTCTCGATCGTCTTCACTGAATATATTATCTGCGGGTTTGCGTAAGCCCAAGCTATCATATGCATCAAATACTTAGGGAATACAATATCCTTCTCATGCAGTTACTGCATGGTTGTTTGCCGGAAATTCCTTCACCTAAAAAGTCCCTTTAATTTGCTATTATGTATGACAGATCGAATAGTTATAGCTGGGAAGAGAATACATGGTTCTAGCCACTGGTTCCCTTTGCTTATCTTTGATCAAAGCTTCTTCACTATTATGCATTTAAACTCAAGCCTGTCACCATCCAAGAGCCAAGTGTAATTAGTCACTGACCAATATCGTTTTCCACACGACGACTGCCGTCTACCGCTCGCTGCCACGCTAGGTGGTAATATACTGTTGTTTATAAATTTGATTGGCTTTAGCATCTAGCAATCTTGTCTGGCATCAATATTATAAGAATTATTTAGGTCCTGCTTGAAAGACTGATTTTCATTAGCTCCCTTGAAAACTAATTTTTGTTAGAACAACCGAATGCTTGTTAATCGAGTAAAACACATTTCTTTAAATTTCAATAGAGAAACAGCTTGAACAGGTTCGTGTGCTTCACTCATATAATATATATATATCTATATATATATATATATATATATATATATATATATATATATATATATATATATATATATAATATATATATATATATATATATATATATATATATATGTATATTTATATATATATATATATATATATATATATATTATATAGATATCAACGGAATAAAAACCATATGATCAGAGTGCTCAATACCGAAGTAGAGCGGAATAGTAAGATAAAGACAAACCTTGGTTTACTTCATATATTTAATCACTACAAATTTGTTTCGTATGGTCATTATATGTAAAAAAATGATAGGCTTTCCATCGCACGCGTCGTAAGAACGATTCGGTCTTCTCGATAAGGCATTTCAAATATTCTCTAGGCTTCGCGATAGGTATATTCTTGTCTGAGTATCCCAGGTTGACTGGTTCCATATCGGTTTGTAGAGTGCTCAACAATATATAAAGGAGCGTAATAGATATCAACGGAATAAAAACCATATGATCAGAGTGCTCAATATTACGCTCCTTTATATATTGTTGAGCACTCTACAAACCGATATGGAACCAGTCAACCTTGGATACTCAGACAAGAATATACCTATCGCGAAGCCTAGAGAATATTTGAAATGCCTTATCGAGAAGACCGAATCGTTCTTACGACGCGTGCGATGGAAAGCCTAT